>JAJJWX010001780.1:0-324083 GCA_023529315.1 Papaver bracteatum
CTTCTAAGATACATTTCTCTGAATTTTTAATAAGTTTGAAGCTCTAATAATATTGCAACAATAATTAAAGGATTCAAAGAGCATAAGCACTCAAACTATACTTAATGATCAAAGTTGGAACTACATTACCAAGCATTCACGTTTAAGGCCATGAATCCAAGAGGGTCTACTACAAAACACCAACATAAAAATCCAGCTACAAAATAGACAAGTTTTCTAGCTATTATAGAATCCAACAAGAAGAAAAATAAACTACTACATCGTTTATGCGTATCACATACTACTGTACTTATTACTACTTGTTCATTACTCATTCATCACAAGCTTGTTCTCGTTGGCCTTCCATCATCTAATTTCAAGGCAATGTAATATACATAAGTCACTTTTCGTCATGCTGCATAAACCTATCTTCTTATTAAACTTTCTCAGTAGATTTTGACTTACGTAAGTATCATCTGGTAGAATGGTATCACATTGAACATCGTTCAAAAAAAAAAGATAATGTTCGAAACATTAACATCCCTTGTAACATTAACAAAGGGTACAATAATTAAATCACGATGTTAGGATAAAAATAATCCTGCAAGTTTGCAAAACTGCATCTACTCCCTTAAGCTGCAAACAAAATCCCAACTGCATGAATTAATATCTTGGAGCTAAGCAAATCCGTTGTAACAAATTCCTAAATATATGTCTTTGCCCAAATCAGAAAGTTATTTGGTTAAACAATAATCACAGTAAGTGAACTTCTCCAACCTACACTTTCACAATTTCATGAAATTGAATAACCAAAATCTATTGACAAAGAGAAAACGGATCAAGACACACAAACCTTGATTTTTTGTGAGTGTCATTGCAATATGATGACAATTATAAGCCTTGAATATGACTTTGGATTATCAATTCTGCTGGTGTAGGATACCCTGTAACCAAAAAAAAAAAAAAAAAAAAAAATTTGTCAAATATGAGAGCAAATCGTAAGCAATCATCTAACATCACAAGTAATACCAATATGGTAAAATAACTATTGAATCATGACATTAATACCTTTCTATGATGGTGGTTAAATCCTTCTTTTGCGAAGTTTCGGAAAGACTAAAAAAATAAAAAAATAAAAATCGAATTGTTAGCTAGGGTTAAAGATCAAAATCAAATTAAACTTTATATTCAGAATTAGATTAGGGGTTTTGATCATACACCAGGAGAAGATCTTCTGCCCCTGGATGAGTTCTCTTGAAAGGAAAAATAAAAAAGGAAACACGTTACTGCAAAAGCGAGAGAAAGTTAAAAGAAATTAAATCATTTGCAATACTAAAAATTTATCAAATTTATGAAACAAAAAGCAAGATTGATATTACCCTTATGATTTCAAGAGTAAAATAACTAGATCTAGTGTTATAGAGCCTAGTTAGCAATTCGCTGTATCATTCGCGAATTATTCGCGAACTGGTCGGGGGCGAATGAATCGGTCGTTCAATTGGAACTGCGAACCAGGTACGCGTGTTTTATCAGCTTCCCGACTTATACGCGAATTTCCCGTACGAACAAGAATTCATTTGACAAAGTCGGCCCATTTGGACAATCCAGCAAAGCCCAGTGACGAAGTCAGCCCATTTGGATACAGTCCAGCGAAGCCTAATACTTAGTTAAATCTGTTTTAAACAAAAAGGACATTATCATTAAAGGGTATCGAACCCCTGACCCCAAACTCCCCCACCATCTGTCTGGCCAGCGTAGCTGGCCTTGGTTTTTCGTTATAAACACATATATTTTATATATAATACGATCAAACCACACAAAATGATGTATAACTACTTGCATATATGGCAAAATGTTATATTTCCACTATAAATGTTTACTAGTTTATTATTATATATAAGCCGAATTTTATGCGGCGAACTCATATCTATAAAACAAATTATACACGTACGTATGCCGTTCCGAATTACTGACGAATCACGAACCGTTGACCGAATGAAACTCCTATTAATCCGTATAATACACGTACGTTTGCCGATACGTACGTTTTACGAATTCCGAATTGCTAACTAGGTTATAGAGTTTCCTCTTGATTTTGAGATATGGGTTAGGTTAAAAATTTGTTTTGTAACATAGTAACTTTCAATTTGTGAAGTGAGAAATGATAAAACAAATTTATATTCTAGGGTTCTTGTGAGTTTCGTTGATTTTGAGGAAACGAATTAAATCAGTGGAGAAGATGAAGAAAAAGGAGTTGCTATGGTGATGGGAGTAGTTGATCGAGATTATGTTGTTTGTGGTGGTGAATGGTGATGGAAGTGGTGAGGTAAAAAGGTCGGAGGGAGCGGAGAGAGAGAAGATGGGTTATGTGGTGTGAGAAAATAAAGATAATGGAAGATAAGATAGAGAGATGATTGATAAAAACGAAGAGAATATTCTTATAATCCAATCGTTCTTTTCAGCTAGCAAATCGTGACCATAGAAAGTGTGGGGCCCAGAATAAATCATCAATTCTACATCGCAGGTTAAGGGTCGTTGAACTGGTAATTGTATGAGGTCAAAATGGGAAATAAATTTTTCAATTCAGAGACGGCTTATTAAGCTCTCGGAATTTTTCCATGTTTTTACCATATCAGAGACGGCCGTGTTTAGTCAACGTTCCGGCTACCGTCATTGAGGGTCTCAGATGTCGGTCATAAAAACCTCATTTTCCACTAGTGACACCTTCCAAAAATTCCCTATTAACAAGGAGAGATTCAGATGAAGAAGTAGAGATGATTGAAAATATGGGAATTGAATCATCTTTCACAGTAGATGTATCTTTCACAGGCGAAGGGTAAAGAGGATTAATAATTGAGGTTGAAGTGGGATCAATCCTTGAGACATCACCAAAGGGAGAAGAGGGGGTTTCATTCGCAGAAGGGTCAATGGAAGGGGTGACACCTGTAGCGATGTCTTCGTGAACAGGAGCGGTAAGTAATAAAGGCCCAACTAGCGAAGGTGCGGTAGGAGTTACTAGGGGTTTAAAGTCAGGAAATACAATTGAAGATTTAACAGTCTTTAATTGGCGAGGCTTCTTATTGGGTTTATTGCCATCTTCAGCATCCTGCGAATATCAACTCAAATAAGAAACAGAGAAACAATATTGTTATTAAGTAATGTTTCTTACTACCTCGCTATTCGCAGGCTTCCTTTTGACTGCAACAACTTTGTGCTACGAGCTTTTGGAAACTATAGGGTTCGAGACTGTGAATTTGGTGTTAGAGGTGTTTTTACTTAAACATAATCAGTATGGGAATTACATAAAATAGTAAAATTAGTTAGGGAAATCAACAAAATAAGATCAGTTCCGGCAAAATCAGAGAAGAAAAGCTAAATTAACCTTGGTGACTCCATGAAAGCAGCAGCAGGTAGATAAACTCGTGAAAATAAAAGGTGAAGAAAATTGCAGAGGATGAATATTTATAGATAGTTTGGAAATAGGGAGGACGAAGTAAAAGAAGAAAATTATTTTTCCACTAGTTATATCCTTAAATAGACAAAAAGAGATAACCGGTTGAAATTGAACGTGCCGGTAAATGGGGAGAATAATAAACACGTGTAAACGGTTATGCCTGATCCACGAAAGGTTGTCGGTAAAGAAAAATACGGAAAGATGAATAGATGCGACGTTGCGAAGTAGAGGTTCTCATATTATTCTCTTCTTCGCAGAGAGGACATGAGAAGAGGCAAGATGTAGGAGCGGAATCTCGCAACAATAATGTCCCAACGAAGTTTTAATCAACAAACGTGTGCGAAGACCATCACAAACTATTCAAAGAGTGATATACATAGCAGATGACATCAGCCTAATCACGAGGAAAGTGTGAAGACCTTGCGAGATTGAAGAGCACGTGAGAAGAAATCCCTTGTAAGCTTGCGAGAACAACGCAAGCCAGATCCGAAAATAAAGGTTGACTTAGTTGTCATGCACTATGTAATACCCTATATAAAGAACCAAGCAGACTTGAGAGAGAGAGAGATCTTTTTGAGAGTAGTGAGAAAGCAAATAGGAGAGAGAAAGTCTAGAATAATTCTTATTTTCTTGTATTCTTACCATTCTTGTAAGATTCATAAAAGAAGTTAATAAAGATTTGATGATTGTTCTTGAAATTTGGGTAAATCTTTGTGTAAAAAAACGGACACTGATCACCCGTTCTACACATAACGGGTAATAATCGTCCGTTTTTGGTTAAACGGTTAAAGATTAACCGTTCTACAATCTTGACCGGTCAAAACCTATTGAACCGGTTAACCATTATCCGTTCCACTATTAGGCAAAACTCCCTGCGAACGACCACAGTTCATTCATCATTCCTCCTTCCTCCTATTCATCTTCTTCCCCTCTCCTATTCATTCTCTTCTCAACCTTAACTAAAAAAACAAATTAACATCACCTACACAATTTAAGGTTTTTGGTTTGCTGAGGAAGCTCTTATTGAAGGTGGGGGTTATTTTTGAGGAGGTTAATCATCTCAAATCATAGGTAATCCAATAAACTTAAAACCCTAAAATTTTTTGATTTTTATCAATTGAAAACATTTTCATTAATTATTTGATGATAAACATAAATTCAATTAGTTTGACAACCATGTGAGGAAAATTCGAGTCGACATACATGCATCAGTAATCAAAGTGACCAAAGTAGCCCCCATTAACAGTAGAAATATTTGAAAATTGAGATACCAAAACAAAAGGGTAATGTACTATAAATAATGTTTCTCTAAACCAAAACAACACAACCCAAATATCAACAACTTATATTTCTAAATATAGCTTCTCTTCAATTTTCATCACCTCCGTTTATTATTTTAGTAGTCATGGTCGCCAGATTAAGCCCTCTTGAAGATGCAACTATCATCTACTCTTGGATTAATGTCTTTGTCGCTGAAGGAGAAACAAGAAATATTATTTCAGGGGTCAATTTATGGGACCTTGTGGTTCTTCATTTGATGGTTAGGAACGGAAACCCACACCAGAGAACATCTAGAGTTTTACAAAACCGAGTTCCAAATATTAAGAGAAAGGTTAAGCTTTACCTAAGTTTGTTTATTCCAGTTTTAAGAAACATGCCTTCCGGATGGACTTTTGACCAATGTGTAAGTGTACTAATTTTGAACTAACATCTTAAATTTTCATTACATAGTTTTAATAACACAATTTTAATATTTGGTTGTATAATATAAGAACTTCATTTGAAATAAATATACGAAGATGCAACCGGTAAAGCATTCCAATTATACGAATGTTACTTAATCCTGAAGCAGAGGTTGCCCGAGGAGTACGATACTGATATATTATGCCGTGAAGAGGGTGGGGATGATGAGGAAGATTAGTTTGGCTGCGCCAAAACTAAATATTTTGTGGGTAAATCTATAGCAAACCCTCCGAGACTAAACTCGGCCGTCAGGGATGCTGAACGGTTTAAAGGGTTGCTACACCGACTAAGTGCAATCGCGATGCCTGCGACAGTGAGTTAGGTTTAATTTCCAGTGATTTTCATTTATTGTACTACATAAAATGAAATTACCCAAATAACATAATTACATATGCTTGTTCACTTAAGATACAATCTTTGTCACTTAGTTACATATGCTTGTTCACTAAATACAACTTGCCAACTCCATGTGTACGCTAAAACTACCATATTGTACAAACAAGAATCTACCCGATACCATAAATTTCATTTATGGTAACACAAAACGTAAACTGAAAATGGGTGTACACGGAATGTAAACGAAAAAAGGTCAAGGAACGGCTAACCATAGACCGTTTTTCTTTTCTTAAAATGGAAAATGATTCCCCGTTCTATAAGAACGGTTAATGATGAACCGTTTTTTACTTCAGAACGGTTAATTGATGACCGTTATCTGCTTTTTTAGAATGGCAAACCATTAGCCGTTCCAGGAGTCTTCCCGCTGGGATTCCTGCACACTAGGGAAGCTTTGCGGAAATCACCCCTTTAGGCCACGGTTTTTCTTCTTGGGCATGCCCATAAGACTCGGTCTAAACTAAGTAACAAATATCTATTAATACCTAAAAAATAGGATTTTAATAGCTGGTGGCCAATTGCTTTCCGATGACAAAGATTTTAGTCACTAGAGTTCCTCGGGTGATAAAAATTTGGTTCTGAATCGGTGATAAAGTAGGAGAAGTGATCTTAGCCAGTAGCTTCTTTAGCTTTATCATTATCAACAGTAGGAGATCCATCGTATTATAATACTACAAAAATTTTCACCATTTACACATATGTTTTTCAATAGTAGTTTTACACTTCAGTAGTAATATCAGTAAATATATCTCACAACTGAAATTCACCTGGAATTGCTCTAATGGGAAGAACATCAATCAACACCAAGAACAAAAAAACTACCTTGTGATGTATTTTATTTCAAACGTGATTAATGTATAGGATGCACTTACTGTTCATCAATGGTAATACTTAATTTGTACCATGATGGATCATCATCAAGTTTTCGTTTCTGCAACTGAATAGGAGTTTCCTTATTTTAAAAACACTAGAATTTAGATATATTAGATATGATAATATATTTTTTTCCTTTTTTATATCGGAATTAAAATAAAAATAAACGAAAATTTGCTACTGAGTATTAAGATAACGGGGAGTTTTGAACTGCCAATAGAATCATTTTGTTTTGTGCACACTCTTTAAAGGAGCGTGCACAAAATTGGACTATATATTTGTTGTAAATTTTTTTTTTTCCTTTTCCAGCGATACTTTTTCTTCTGTTTCCATTTTTAGTTCCCATATATATTTGTAAATGTTTTAGTTCATGAGTATGAGAATCATACATAACCAATTCTAGAACTTAACCACTGTGTTCGCAAACTGAGGACCTTGGCCTATTCAAGCCGTTCGCGAACAACTTTCGCGAACAACTTTTCTGGACCCAACTCAGGTAAACCTGTTCGCATACTAGGTAAGCAAACAAGAGTTTCGTACCTTCTCAGGTAAATCCGTTTGCATAATAGGTACGCAAACAAGAGTTCCAGACCTGAATTATCACAATACAGTTCGCATACTGGATATGCATACCGTGTTGTATCCAGACATGGGTAATTGTTCTAAACTCTCATTTCAATCATTGAAATATCCTTAGAATACGACAATGGTAATCTAACACATACCATTAGCCTTAAGTAATTTTCAAGTGATCGAATGATCAAAACGAAACTTCTGAAGCTAACATCAAATGACTGTCTCACACAAATCATATGAGATGTTCAAGGTAATTTTCACATGATCATCTTTTGACTTAATATTTAGTTTCCAACAAATAAATTGTTTCCAACTAAACTCGTCAAGAATATGCTGAACATAGCTAAAGCAAAAAGCATCCAACACATATTTTGAGAAATATATAAGCAAGATAAACTCAGCTCGAAATATTAAATGTGTATAATGTAAATGTCTATATAGTTAAAAGACTTAGTCTCATTAGAAGATATAATAAAATAGACTTCTAAGTGATAGATAAGTTTTAGTCTCCACATACCTTTTGTTGATGAAGTTCCTCCAAGATCCTCAGTAAATCTTCTTCTTCAATTGGTGAATGCCGTGAAGTCTAAATCACAACTACACGTTTTATCCTAATCCGAGACATAACTATAAGTAGACTAGAAATCAAGTATATAGTTTTGATCAGCTAAATTTGACAAACAAGCTTGAGATAGCAATGCTTGCGAGTTCGACCGAGAAGTGCTCTAACAATCTCCCTCTTTTTCATTTTAGTGACAAAACTATCAATACATATGTATTACAAAATTAATAGACTTTGTAGCTTCTCATCCATCATACTTGATTTTCTTGGCTCTTCAACTTTCCTTGAATTCTTCGCTACTCCAAGTAATCCATCGATTATGAACTTGTTCAACTCAACATCATTGTTGTTGAAGATCCGTAGCCATACCAATAAGAAAACATATGTTCTCAATCATTGTTATACAGTGTCATAGAATTATTATACGGAATCTGTGACCAATTGCATCACAACTTTGAAATAATACCATGGTGATATGTATCACTCCCCTTTAGTCAATACTTCATCTTACAATGAAAACTACTTCCCTTTACATAATTATTTGTTAACCATATGTATGTAGTGTGAATTACCAAATTATTCTCCCCCTTTTTGTCAGTATAAATTGGCAAAGGTACGAAAACTATGGGATCATAATGAAATTCTCAAAGAGATAATTCATGACTAAAAGAGAACATATCAACTTTGTTTCGATGATTTCACAAAGTCGAAACTTAGTGTATTCATCAAGGAGTTTATAAAGATATAAGATAACTCCTACAATATTCCACAGCCGCACTCCCCACAAAGATCTAGAAATTAAGCACAAGTTCATTTAAGAACTCTCCCCCATTTGATGTCATTCCCAAGAGAACAACATGAGCGACCTTACTTTTATAAGAAAATAAGGACTTCTTTGGACGTTAACAAATCACACGAATTTGTATCCAGTAAACTCGAATAAATTAACCATAAGGAGACCTTATTGATTAATTTAATCGGAAACACTCAACATAAGAAAACTTACGGAACCATACAGTACTTTCACATAAAAGTGGATCAGGGAAAGATCAATACTGCGAAATTTTTTAAAAGTTCATTCTATCTTTTATCAATATTTGCATAAAGACATAATAGACTTAACTTTTGAGCATTTATAAGATACCAGAACAGTTCACGAACATAAAGGCATACATCTCATAAGCAATTGCAATATATGAAATCAAAAAGATTAAATACTGCAAAAATCATCTTCCAAATAACTTAGAATTTAAATAAATAAATCTAAAAACACTGTAAGATGAAAATCGTTGGAAATAACTATGTGTAATCACAATAATTACTATTCCAAATCCTAGTTATCCTTCTTAAACACAAGAATAAATTCTTATAAGAATTTTTCTAGACATAATAAAAGGTTCATACTTCTTTGATAACTTCATACCTCTCCATGAATCCATCATAAAAGGTATCGTTGATGTCCTTGATTCTTTTGACCGTAGAAAATCCATGTTCATGAGTTAGAACATTCACCTTACGATCAACAGTGCGAGCAAGTTTCATGGCCTTGATGCAATCAGAGATGAGATTCTTCTGGTTTCGTACCAAAACTTTTTGATTTTCAAGGATTTTGGTCTGACCGCCAATTAAATAATTTATTTGCAATTTAAGATTTACAAATTCGACCTTAGATTCATTATGATAATGAATTAAATCCTCGACAGATTCAGCAATCCAGGAGTTGTACTCTTTTCTTGCAATCTTCTTCTTCAAAACAAGTTCTTGAACCGAGTTGCATCCTTTGATGTCTTCTTCCATATCAAGATCCACCACTTCCTGAGATCTTGAAGAGTTCTCCATATTTTTGAAGAGTTCTCCATATATTAGTGAACAAGAGAAGGAATGAATCCCTTTATAGAAACCCTATAAAAACTCTTAGGAAGAAGAGTACACGGATGTTCGCGGACCGGTTACGAAAAGTTAATGGGTCAACTAGGATCCAAAATAAGGAAATACTATCTGTTTTTCAGTCATCTCATAGATTTTCATAGCTCGATAATTAGAAGATTCACTTTAAATTAGAGCACATGAAAAAACTCAAAAAGATAAATAGCTTACTAGTAGTCAAGATATGGCTCAGCATTCACATATGAAGAAAAACAACTTTATTTCAAGGCTAAAAACACAAGATCATACGGTGTCATACAACAAACTTGAGTATCCCACAAACATCATCCTTGCAACTCTCAAGTTAGTTTCAAGGATTAATTTACCTAGAACTAGGTAACAAAGTGAGATGTAATCCCGCTATGTATATTAAGGGAAGAATTGTAAATACCTTCTGGGTGTTTATGCCTTGTATTCCTTGCCTTCATTCGGTGATATCTTATTCCAGAAGAATTAGACATTGACGTTTTTGAATCTTCATCAGAAGGATTTTTCTGAGGATTAAGTCTAGGACCTCTTGAGATCTGTTCCAGAGAATAAATATTACGATGAATACCATCTCCTAGACTTAAACCAGCCAGACTCATTCTCATAAACATTGGGAACGTGTACATGAGTGGTGAAAGAAGTTGCACCATTTTTAAGAGCACAATTCCAATAAAGATTTCTAGAGGAGTTACTTTGGAAATACTTTTTATGGGATTTCATGTTCTCTACAGGAATGTCATTCATTGTAGATGTCGTCAGACTATTTACTCTGTCGACTGTAAAAAGAAGCAAATTTTGAAAATCAGTAATATGTTTTTTTCTAGGAAAAGAATGTAGAACATTATGATTCCTTTTCTCGCTGAATGAACAGGATCGTTGATAAGAAACTTTTGATGAATCCCTTTTTTGACTCATATCCTTTTCAAATATCCGCAAGTTACGCAAACATTTCTTAGCGGATAATTCCTTAGGAGTAATTTTCTCCATGCTAGGTAATAGCACATGAGTATTAGAAATAGGCACTGAAGAAGACTTACTCACTAAAGTAGAGTTTTCCTTTTTCAAGGAGTTACACTGTTCCTGGGCTAGTAGAAGAGATGCAACAAGTTTTTATTTTTCAACACGACAGCTGTTCAATTATGATGAATGAGACTTGATTAAACCTTATTCTCTAGTTGATTCTTCTTTAACAGTATCTTCAAGCATACTAATCTTTTCACGTTGTAGAGTAGTTTCTTGAACAAGGTTTTCGATATTGTTAGAAAAAGACTCAATGATACCATAGAGTTCTCGTTCTCTATTAAGAGACTTCTCAAGTTCATCAGTGAGCTGAGTACATTTTTCTTCAGGGGATCTGATTTTAGAAGCTTGAACATCAATAATCTCAGCAGCCTTTTCTTAAGGTTCTGGTGAATTTTATCTCAGATTCTAACATAGTGTCAGCTGTCCATTTAGAGGGAATGATATCAGAATCTGATAGCACAAGTTTTCTACCTCGGGACTCGGAAGAATATGCTAAGGAGTTATCCTTTGAGGTAATCCCAAGACATTTGGCATAGTCAACAACTTTGGAAAAAATTTCTATGTGCGTTAGAATGAGGTAAACTTTTACCCACATAAATCAGATTGCTTCAAACATGAGCTTATGAGGTATTATATTTTTTTCTTGCTTTGATACCAATTGAAAAGGCATGGGTATAATAACCACACCCAATAATTCGTTCGGCAATCTTTATGGACTAAACTTCGGTATAATTTCGAGAGCACCAACTTAAAAGTGAGACTCAATCAAGAAATATATCAAAGAGATTTATCTCTTTTTCTCAATACAATCAACAAATCAAACAGATAGAAATCCGTGTGCCTAATTGATATGAGAAATAACTTGGATGGCACCAAAGACCAATGCCCAAGTGTCAATCAAGTTATATCCAATAAATAAGGTCGGATTTATCAACTGTGGTTGAACTACCAACAACCAAGGATATTTCAATTATATAAACAAATATAATGCGGAAAAGAAACAACACAGACACCAGAAATTTTGTTAACAAGGAAACCGCAAATGTAGAAAAACCCTGAGACCTAGTCCAGCTTTGAACGCCACACTATATTAAGCCGCTACAGACACTAGCCTACTACAAGTTAACTTCAGACTGGAATATAGTTGAGCCCTAACCAAGTCTCACACCGATTAAGGTACAGCTGTATTCCTTATGCCTCTAGAACCACGTAGGATTCTGCGCACTTGATTCCCTTAGCTGATATCACCCACAACTAATTGCTTATACGACTAAAAGTCGAACACTTAAAAACAAATCTGTCTTTCACGGATATGTATATCCTTTATTTATTTATTTCCATCTTTTGATACAAAAATCAAGGTGAACAAGAACCAACTAATACTGGACTTATACTCCTGAAGAGCAGCCTAGAAATATCAGTCACCTCATAATAACCTAACTGATTAAAAGAAAAAGTTATTGCGGAATCACAAGAGTCTGAGACGAAGAACTGTTGTGATTACTTTTTATATCTTACCTATCGAAGATAAATATCGAGTAAATCTTAGATAATATAAAAGTAAATACGAAAGAAAAAGTAAGATCAGAATACGCAACTACATAGAAAATAGTTGGATTTGGCTTCACGAAATGAAGTCTTCAAGTCGTTAACCTAATAATGGTTTTGGAAAAACCTAAGTTAAAGGAGAATCGACTATAGTTTGCAACTAGGACACAAGAAAGTGTCGGGATTAGGTTTTCCAGTCGCTAGAGTTCTCCTTTATATAGTCTTTTAAATCAGGGATTTGCTTACAATCAAAGCTAAGATAGCTTAGTAACAAAGCATTCAATATTCACCGTTAGATGAACTCCTGATTTAAGATTCAAGATAAGTCTGCTTATAAATTAAGCAATTAATCTCCACCGTCAGATGGTCTTAGCTTGTTACACACAAATGAAATATACTTATATTTAGATATTGGTAACTGTACCTAAACGTGTATATTGGGTTGGCTCAATAACAGTTAACCGAAGTTAGTCATATAAGCAGTTTTGACTTAGCCGTATTCATCTAACACTTCAAGATCAAATATTCAAGATTGAGCTTAGATGTTTGATAGGACATTATTATGCAGGAATTGGGTGCAGCTGCGGATTAGATGGAGTCTGAGATGGTGGTGATGATTTGAAGCACCAGCTGAGACAGGAAATGATGATGATCTAGAGAAGACATTGATGATGTTGCCAGTTGAAGGTGAGATAGCAGGACAAGATGGTATTGATGCTGCTGTAGTGGCGAGTACAAGCATTGCAGGTACTTGGATTCAGGGTTGTTTTGTTGTTGTTATAAATTATTATGAATCTGTGTTGATGCAGATGCTTACAAATCTAAAATATATTCGGACTTTATGGCTTAGTTGATTGGGATCAAATTAATAATCTCATCTATTAGCTAGTGTTTGTTGATACGAATAAAACAATTAGGGTTAAATGGGATGTGTGGAAACAGTGATATACGAAACGGTGATAGGGAAAAGCTTATTTTAAATCCACCCAATGTTGACCCGAGGTCAAATAACCGAGATTAAAATTAGCTTTCCCTTTAATAAAAGTGGCTTTCCCCTTATTAATTATCTAGTCTAATGGGACATCCCAAAGATGCATAAAGTGTTGCTATTTTCAATCTTTTATTTTTGTCAACACGAAGAATAAAATGGAACAAGCCTGTTATAGGGGGCATGGTTTATTAGAGGGGCGGCAATGTGATAGTAATGTCCATTTAGTTGGTTAGGGTATGTCCTATAATATGTACTTGTTGGGCTGGTCCCACCTTATGGTCCAACAAATGGTGTCCCCTTATCAAATGGGGGGAGTTACTTAACAACAGAACTTTTATGTTTACAAAGGCATTAGGAGATGTTCTTTTGGTTATATACGGGTTATCTTCTTCATTTGTTAAGAAAGAGAAAGAGAGGAAGAAAAGAAAGAGAGTGAGTGAGGTAGAGAGATTAAACCACCAATTTTTGGTGAGATTGAAGTATCTTGAAGAGAAGAAGAAAGGGTTCTTGTCAAATGATCTTTTGGTTGTTGTGGTAAAGATTTATTGATCAATTTCCACATCTCTTCAAAGGGGGAAAAATCTAGGGTTTGTTCAAACCCTAGTAGTAAGTATCTCAAATCACTAGTTATTCTCAAATTGATAGTGAATCTCATATTATATGTGAATGAATTGTTGATCCATCCTTAGGGGTGAGTGTAATTTAGGCAAATTGGTATCCAAGTGCTATAGGCACCTTGAAGTTGTTGTTATCCCCAAATTGGGAGAATTGTTTGTAACCCATTGTTTGATTATAGTGGAAGATTTGCCCGTGGTTTTTTACCCTTCACCTTGGAGGGGTTTTTCCACGTAATTTCCGGTGTTGTGTGATTTCTTCTATATTGCGTAGTTGTGTTATTTATGCATTTGTATATCATTGCTTGTGTAGGTTTTGAATTGCGCATAGCGTCTCGGAATTTGTAAGCCTCCCCCAACAAGTGGTATCAGAGATTTTAGGTTGAGCTAATCATGTGCAATGGCGGAAGCTAGCACTAGTAATAGAATGGTCAATTTGACCGGTGAGAACTTTGTGATATGGAAGGCGAAGATGGAAGACTGGTTATATTGTAAAGATCTCTATGGTCCAATAGAGAGTAAGGGAATAAGGCCTGAGAAGACAAGTGAAGAAGATTGGAAAGTTACTAATCGAAAAGCAGTTGGTTTTATTCGTCAGTGGATTGATGATAGCATTTTTCATCATGTGGCTAGTGAGACACTGGCATATTCTTTGTGGACCAAGTTAGAGCAGATATATGATCAGCAGTCTCCTTGTGCAAAAGCTCTTATATTCAAAAGGCTTGGAAAGTTGTGCTACAAGGAAGGAAGTTCAATGGCGCAACATTTAAATAAAATGAAGGGTATTATGAATCAGCTTACATCTATGGAGATGATAATTCCTGAAGAGATACAAGCTTATTTGTTGTTAAATACTTTACCAGACAGTTGGGAGTCATTGAGGAATTGTCTCAGTTATTCTGCTCCAGACAAGAAGTTGAACATGAATGTTGCAACTAGAAGTTTGCTGAATGAAGAAGTTAGAAGAAGGTCATCAGACTCATCTCATTCAGAATCTCTTGTTACAGAAAATCGGGGTACAAGAAAAGTTGTCCTTAGCAAGTCAAGGGGTAAATCAAAGTCCATAAAGGAAGTTGAATGTTGGAACTGTCGTATGAGAGGTCATTATTCAAATGAATGCAGGAAGCCGAAGCAAGAACACAAGACGGGGAAAGAAAATGATAGACAAGACAATGGTGTTGCAGCTACTGCGACAAATGATGATATCATTGTATTCTCATATTATAATGATGTTTGTGTGAGTTTTGCAGGTTCTGATTCAGAATGGATAGTTGATTCAGGTGCATCTTATCATGCTACTCCTCATGAAGATGTATTTACCTCCTACAAGGCTGGTGACTTTGGGTCAGTCAGAATGGGAAACAGTGGTGTTTCAAAGATTGTAGGAATGGGTGATGTGAAGGTTGAGACCAGTGTTGGCTGCACATTGGTTCTCAGAAATGTGCGACATGTACCGGATCTTCGTTTGAATCGAATGTCACCAGGAGTGTTAGATGATGAAGGGTACAACAATCACTTAGGTGATGGAAAATGAAATCTTAGCAAGGGCTCCATGATTATTGCAAGAGGAAAGAAGTGTGGCACATTGTACAAAACACAAGTGAAGGTGTTGAAAGGTGAGTTGAATGTTGTTGACAAAGATTCAATCTCCGAGCTGTGGCATATAAGACTTGGTCATCTTAGTGACAAGGGAATTCAAATCCTCACCAAAAGATAAGTTTTTCCAAATGCCAAAGGTATGCAATTTGGTAAGTGTACTCATTGTTTAGTTGGTAAACAAACTAGAGTTTCTTTTCATAAAGCTTTACCCAATCGCAATTCTGGTATTATTGATCTTGTTCATACTGATGTATGTGGACCTTTAAGGGTCAAAACACTTGGTGGTGCTTTTTATTTTGTAACTTTCATAGATGATGCTTCAAGGAAGGTTTGGTCATATGAAATCAAGACCAAAGATGATGTTGTTCTTGTGTTCAAGATGTTTCACAACATGGTGGAAAGAGAAACATGTAGAACCTTGAAGTGCCTTCGTTCTGACAACGGGGGAGATTACATTGGACCACTTGAAGTGTATTACAAGAGCATGAGTATACGTCATGAACAATCAGTACCGAAGACTCCACAACATAATGGTGTTGCAGAGAGGATGAACTGCACTATTCTTGAGAGAATCAGGTGCATGTTATCTCATTCCAAGTTGCAGAAGCATTTCTGGGGTGAAGCAATGAATACTGCTGTGTATTTGATCAATCGATCTCCTTCAATACCGCTAGATGGAGAAGTAGCAGAAAAGGTATGGAGAGACAAAGAGCCTACTTATGATCACTTGAAAGTGTTTGGTTGCAGGAATTTTGTTCATATCCCAAAAGATCTGATATCAAAGCTTGACGACAAAGCAAAGCAGTGTGTGTTCCTAGGCTATGTGACAGAGAAGTTTGGTTACATATTTTGGGATCCAGTTGAGAAAAAGGTTAACAGAAGTAGGGATGCAGTATTCCTTGAAGACCAGACTATTGAATACTTTGAGAAGATTGAGATGCCAAAGCTTCAAGATGATATGACCTTGGATCCAAATCCAGTTGTTCCTTCTCTTGAACAATATGATGATGATGTTGATGGTAATGACAACGAAGATGAAGCTCATGAAGATGTTCTAGTGGGTGATGTTGAGCAAGAAGTGCAACAACAACAACCAGAAGCTGAGTTGAGAAGATCCAGCAAGACCAGATTACCTTCAACAAAGTATACACCACATGAGTATGTGATGCTCACAGATGCAGGTGAGCCAGAGTCTTATGAAGAATCTCTTAGTGTTCCTGAAAGTCAGAAGTGGTTGAAATCCATGAAAGAAGAGGTTGGCTCTTTAGATGAGAATGTCACTTTTGATTTGGTTGACAAGCCTGAGAACCAAAAAATTCTGAAGAACAAGTGGGTGTACAGAATCAAGACTGAAGATGGTAACTCACAACCAAGGTACAAAGCACGCTTAGTTGTGAAGGGTTATGAACAGAGAAAGGGTGTTGACTTTGACGAGATTTTCTCACCAGTGGTGAGATTTCCTTCTATTCGGGTTGTCTTGGCAATAGCCGCTAGTTTGGATCTTGAGATAGAACAACTAGATGTCAAGACAATATTTCTTCATGGTGAGTTGGAGGAAGATGTGTATATGGCACAACCCGAGGGTTTTGAAGTCAAAGACAAAGAGCACATGGTATGCAAGCTAAAGAAGAGTCTATATGGTTTGAAGCAAGCTCCAAGAAGATGGTACAAGAAGTTTGAATCGTTCATGAAGGAACATGGGTACAAGAGGACAACTTCGGATTTCGTAAACCTCCCCCAACAGTACTGACAATATCATTTCATTTGTATGTACTGGTCGAGGCAATACGAAGAGGTCGTCATTAGATGCCCCCATCTGCGGCTAAGAGTATAGCTCTAATTGCTCAAACTTTTACAGAGAAGCACATAATTTTGTAGGGAAATAAATGTGGAAAAGATGGCAATAATGGTCGTTCCTTATTAGCTACTACTCTTATACATGAAACCAGCCTATTATTTAAAATCGGAGAGAATATAAAAAATAATTTTTTTATCATTGAACAAGGAAAAGTAACATTCTTGTTCTTTTCATCGGTCCCTAATTTAATTTAGAACTAGTTCTTGACTATTTGGAAATCAAATCATGGACCCTATAACATGTCAATTATTTTGAAATCGATTAACATAAATCAAAGGGCTTTGAATGTGATAGATTACAAGATCACGCATCCTCAAATCAAAGGCAAAAAATTTCCCCCGGATTTCTCACAATAAAAAACGACTCTCACTGATTGTTGATGGGTCCCGCTCCCCACCTCCTTAGATTAGCATGGAGCTCATTTAATGTCAGCCGGTTCCGACGAGTCCAAAAATCTCATTTTTGTTACTAATTTCATTCATCAATTATTCGCCAACGTATTTTATCTCAAAAATACGTCAAAACTTACTATTACAATGCAAACCGATATATTCCACTACACAGATCTCGAGACCACCCCAAACCAACTTTCAATGGTCAAGATCTTCAGTACTCGCTGTCTGAACACATCAGAGTCTGATTTCTTCTTTAATCACAGAGATGAAAGGAGAAAGTCATTTCAATTCCAGAACAACAACTTCCCCCAAATTCTAAAAATTCATTTTTTTATATAGAGAGAGAGAAAGTGTGAAGAGGAGAGAGAGAAGCAAGTGAAGAAGAGGAAGAAGAGACAAACCACCACTGTTTGTCTTCTTTTATGGTGTGTTTGGAGAGAAAAAGGAAGATGAAGAATCACCTAATAAAGTACACATAGAGAGAAAAGGAGTGTAATTTCTGACCTGGGTTTGTTCAATTCATCTTGGGTTTCTTCTGATTTTCACTCTAGGTATGTATCTATTGTTTTCTGTACATGATTTTGATTTCTGGGTTATGCAAATTTCTGTAGATGATTTTGATTTCTGGAGTATGTGATTAATTTGCTCTTTTAGTACTCTGGGGGTGATTGTATTGCCTTAGATTGTGTTAAATTTGCATAAAGTTTGAATTTTTGTATGTGGGGTTTTGGGTTATGCACAAATTTCATTTTTTTTTCCATGTTTTTTTCTTGTGATTTTTTTGCTGTTTTAGTACTCTGGGGGGTGATTGTATTTACATTTGATTTTGTTAAATTTGCATAAAGTTTGAATTTTTGCATGTGGGGTTTTGGTGTTTGCAGTTTGGGGGTTAATTTGATTGATGTTGCTTAGAATCGGTGTTGTAGTGATGGAAATTAGTAAGTGTTGTCTAGGATTGTTATGCTGAGAGTTGACACTGAAGAAGGGTTCAAGGATGAATTCTTCAATGGATGAGATCAACTTGTTAGAACAAGCACATAGACATCATTTAGTTGTACGAGAACTCGGTGAGGAGATTGATTTAGAGATTGGTCCTGGAGATGATGATCCTTCGTTTGCGAGTACACAGTTAATGGGTGTGTCGCAAGAAGTTACAAGTGATGATCATGAAGAGCATAAGCAGATGTTATTGGGAACTCACCACCACCCACATGAGGATTTAGAGGGGAAACTATTACAGAAGAAGAGAAAGAAGAAGGTGGTAAAGAGATGGAGGGAAGAGTGGGCTGATACGTACAAATGGGCGTATGTTGATGTTAAGGAAGGGACGGCGCGGATATTTTGCTCGGTGTGTAGAGAGTATGGGAGGAAGCATAGGAGGAACCCGTATGGGAATGAAGGTAGTAAGAATATGCAGATGAGCGCTCTTGAAGAACATAATAATAGTTTGCTTCACAAAGAGGCGCTTCGGCTTCAGATGGCTTCTAAAGATAAGATCATGACTGCTGTCGACAAATCCATATATGTTAAAGGTCGGTGACTTTTCTCTTTCTATCACGTTAGAATTTTATGGGGGTATTCCTAATGTACATGTTAAAGCTCGCATATTCTCTGATATGTATATATTATCAGCATAGAAATAGACAGCAGCATTCTCAACTATTAAATCTTTCATTCGAATCAATTTGAATGATTACATGTACATATGATTTGATACTAGTGAAGTGGTGACACATAAACCTTGACACATCTTTGACTTAAATTTCTGAGTGAACCTTATTACCAGTAACTGCAACTTTGGAAACTCAAATTAGCTATTAGTCGATTTAAATGGGATGTCAAAGTTGGATACGTGCAAACTATTCACCCTTTAGAGCGTAGGTGCCTATTGCTCAGCTTAGAAGGTTATACATGTATGGTTTACGACTACTGCAATGCAAATAACAGATGGGTGAACTACTCTTAAAAGCCATTATTTACTGTTATCATCACTATTATATGGTTGGTGCGGTTCGATTTTGAAAACTATTGTGTTTGTTTTCAAAGAGAGTAGCCTGGTCAGAGTTTTTTCTTGAGGTAGGGGCCAGAAATGAAACTACACTGCTACTCTGGTTTACAAAATAATGAGTAGGATGCTGTCAGTTCTACTTATCAACGATTAAACGACAGGCTGAAGTGTTAAGTCCATTTAGGGTCTGCCCTGTGCCTTACGGGGTTCACATGCTATTTTAGAGTTTGCTTTTCTGTTTCTCAATCGGTTTTCTGTTTGGGGCAATAGAACTTTTTATTGACTTCTATTTGAAAGGACATAGGAGGTGAAAATTTGTGGCTAGTATTGTTTTAAGATCATACACCTACATGTACACAGTTGAGTTATCGTGATACTTGCTGTTGCGCACTGCAATCCTAACTTCTAAATCTTTTGTTCCATTAGTTTATGTAGCTTGAATACTTCCTCAATGTTTCTTTGGTTTTGTTGCTGTCAGTAGTTAGTTTAGTTGGAGAATCTAATTCAATTTATTATTTTTGGTACAAAAAAAAATTGTTCATTAAGCTATGATGTAGATGTTTCCTCGTGATTTCTAGTTCATAATGAAATGTCAGAATATAAGTTATGGCACACTCATATTGAGATTGTTTTTGAAATGAGTTCAGCTCTTACGTCCAAATCAGCTAGTTCCATTATTGAAGCTGTGCTCCGAAGGGACCCTAATGAATCTGAGTTCATACAGTCAGTCCAAGAAGCCATCCATTCTTTAGAACGTGTGATAGCGAAGAATTCCCAGTGAGTTTTCATCATGAAGCAGCAGTCTTCAGCAGTTTCATATTCGACTGTTAAAACCCAATGATGTAGCTTTACTCTTTTTCAGTTATGTCCGCATTCTGGAGCGGTTGTTAGAGCCTGAACGAATGCTTGTCTTTCGGGTGCCATGGATTGATGACAAGGGAGAATCGCATGTGAATCGTGGATTTCGCATACAATTTAGTCAATCTTTAGGTCCCTGTAGGGGCGGTCTTCGTTTTAATCCATCAATGAACTTGAGTGTTGCCAAGTTCCTGGGCTTTGAACAGGTATGCATTTGCAGTGCACATTGTTATTCCTTTATTTATTCATATCTGTTGATTACTTCCATTATCTGTGGCTACTTTTTCCAGTCGTATTACCTGTATCTTATGGCCATGTTTTTGCTTGTTATGGTGGTCAAGTCCTAGAGTAAGACTTACTTGGCTGAGTTTATTGTGTTCTTTCGCAGACTCTAAAAAATGCTCTTTCTCCATACAAACTTGGAGGTGCAGGGGGAGGAAGTGATTTTGATCCAAAGGGAAAAAGTGAGAACGAGGTACTCATAGTCTGTGTGTATATTATCTAATTTTTAATTTTTAATTTCGGTATGAGAGTCATGAAAGTGATCCTGGTAAGTTCACAGGAATTGAATCTGTTTCTAATGTATTTGATTATATAGCATTTGCCGTTTAAACTTTCATAGTCTTCTGTTGGGATAAAGGCAACTGTCTCAGGTTGCACTCAACGTCTCAACCCTTGAACACTTATAAGGGTTCTGATGAACGCATCTGAAACTCATATTGGCAGATCATGCGCTTTTGCCAAAGTTTCATGCAGGAGCTACATCGCTATTTGGGTCCTAATCAGGTGATTTTTTTATGATTGATGTCATATTACCTTACGGGTTTAAGGCATAAACTCTTGAAATTGTAATGTTAATGTTTGTTTGTTACTTTGTACTGTTAGGATCTTCCTGCGGAAGACATGGGTGTTGGTCCACGAGAAATGGGTTTCTTATTTGGACAATATAGGCGTCTAGCTGGTCATTTTCAGGTATATATAAAGATCGAATTGAGTGTTAATCTGCAATCTTTACTACTACTGCTGAAACTTTACATCAAAACTGCATGTTAGTGTTACAGCTAAATCATCGATACATGTCAGCACAAAAGAATCTAGTATCTTAGTTATGCCAGAAAGGTTCTTTCTGATGACATTTTCTTGTTTGGGGCGAAAGGAGTCGGTAAATTCAAATCTTAATGGCTTGTTTCTATTTTACCTTACTTATGCAGGGAAGCTTTACAGGGGCAAGGATCTTCTTGTCTGGTTCTAGTCTTCGAACTGAAGCTACCAGCTATGGTTTGGTAACTTTCTTTCTGATAAGCTTCATTCGCCTGAGAACATTTTTAAAGTTACACAGGTCTTTGATTAAAAATTATATATTCTTCTATTCTGGATTCGTTTTGCTGAATTTTGTATGTATCCTCTTCAGGTGTATTTTGCTCAGCTTATGCTTGCAGAAATGAATAAAGAACTCAAAGGATTAAGGTACTTAACTTAAGTCTGGAAACTCTAATTTCTTAATTTTGGACCATGTTGGATAAGCTTAAGAAACGTTCCATGTGCTTGCTTGTATATAATGCTTACATTTTCTCTTGGGATTTTCATTAAATCACTGTATGAAAGGCCTTGTGAAGAATAAGATATAACCACTTAAGAGTGTCCCGGCTCTTCTATGAGTGAGTTAGCTGATTTTCTTAAATCTTCATCTCCAGGTGTGTAGTTAGCGGTTCGGGAAAAATTGCAATGCATGTGCTGGACAAACTTGTAGCATTTGGTGCTCTGCCTGTCACAGTTTCTGGTAACTACTATTTGGTGACTGTGAACGATGTTTTTTTCGGAAAATATAAATAGATGATGTACAGATTTTATTGCAAAGATAGTTAAAATGGGAATCCTGTTGTAGATTCCAGGGGTTACTTAGTTGATGAAGACGGATTCGATTATATGAAAGTGGCATTTGTGAGGGATATCAAAGTTCAGCAAAGAAGTTTGAGGTATGTTTCGCCAGTTAACAGATTGCATCTCCTAGTTTTCAGTCTCGCCTTAAATTTACATTGTAAGTTGTCTTAATCTGCAGAGAGTATTGTAAGACTTATACTCGATCGAAGTACTACGAGGATGCAAAACCTTGGAATGAAAGGTGTGATCTTGCGTTCCCCTGTGCAGCACAGAATGAAATCGGGCAAGCTGATGCTGTTAACTTGGTTAGCTCAGGTTGCCGTATATTGATAGAAGGTAAATAAATATTCCAGCCAAACTGCCACAATGTTTATACAAGTAAATCTGTTTCTCACGTTTGGGTACTCACACTTCTCATAATTGTGCATTATCATTTGGTTCACAGGCTCGACTATGCCTTGTACTCCTCAAGCAGTTGATGTACTGAGGAAAGCTAACGTTCTTGTTGCTCCAGCAAAGGCTGCTGGTGTTGGAGGGGTATGAATTACTATCCAATGAGATCTTGTTATCTTCAGTTAATTCTTCTTTATTTCGGATATGATGTATGTATATATGAATATCTAGAGATTGTGTCAGGGCTCAAATTTGGACGCTGATCTCCATTAAGATCTAGATCTAGGAAAAGTCATGCTGCCATCTGGATTACTTTTCTGACTGTTGTAGTCAATCTGCATGTAGGTTGCTGCTGGGGAACTTGAATTGAATCAAGAGTGTAATGCTATCCAATGGTCTCCTGAGGAATTTGAACATAAATTACAGGTAGGCCTAAATTTTGTTATTCATGTCAGTGTACGCAAAGAGGACTTTCTCACTCGTTTCCATTTCTGTATTTTCCTTTCAGGAAGCAATGAAGTCTACATACCAGAGAACCGCAAAAGCCGCTGCTGATTTCGGATATTCAAAAGAGTGCCCCGAGTAAGTAGTGCTTGAATCACTCCCACCAACTTCGCTCTGATTCATGTAATCTTTCTTTATATGCTTCACCGGCATCGGATATCAATTCACACCTGAATATATATATTTCGGTTTCTTCTTGAAATATTCAACAGGGCTTTAGTGCATGGGGCAGCAATCTCTGCCTTCCTAACTCTTGCTCAAGCTATGACCGAACAAGGATGCGTGTAACGAAATCTGCAAGAGAACTAAACAACGACTCTTGGTTAGACAGGTCGCTCGATCAGCTAATCAATGTACACTACTGTACCAGTCTAGACAAATATTTATGGGGAACTAAAGTTCCAGAATATTATTTTGCAGAAGAACTTGCTTCATGTTGTAACATGTATATGATGTTCACCGCAAATGGGCTTTGTTGTAACATGTATATGATGTTCACCGCAAATGGGCTTTTGTGTCCATAATCTGTGGACATAGGACTGAATGTAAAATTATATGCATACTTATTATGTATTTGAAAATGCTTGTCTATGGAGATTATTGGAACTCCTGGTACAAGATTTTTTTATAGTGAAAAGCTAGTTCATTTCTTTTGTTCTTTTTCTGCGTGCTAATTTTCTTTTGTGCTAACTTTTGCATCCTCAAATATTTGCTTTTGGAGTAAAAAGATTCACTTTAGACTGACATTTTAAAAGTGACATCCATTTGCACTTTGCAGTGGCTTGTGGTATGTCTACACAAGTACACAACAATAATTTGGTGCGAGGACACTTTTCTCACCGAGCACAAAGGTAATGCCACGGTGTCTTCTGGCGTTCAATAATGGGAAACTCGTTCCAACATTCCCGAAATTAATATTTCTTTTTGTTAAAAGCCATTTCTGCAACCATTCACAAACATGATGAAACCTATTTTGAGGCATACCATTATTTATTGAGGCATACTCAACTTTCAGCCGAACCTATGTTTTTGCCTAGGTTCGGCTGATAATTTGGAGGTTCGACTGATAATTTTTGGCCAAACGTATGCCTCAAAACACTTCTCAACATGATGGATGAGTTGGGCTTCATTGATTCGAGATATCGGAGTGGCCCATTTACTTGGCCTAATAATCAACATGACTTGATCTTCTTCGTGGAAAGATTGGACAGGGCTATTGGAACGCAACGATGAATAACCGTCAACCCGTATGCAACTGTCACCCATCTTTCAATGATAGTCATAGATCACGCACCGATTTTATTATAATTCAAAACAATCAATTGAGGTTGCATAAAAAAAAATTACAAATTTGAACATTTATGTTCGGTCAAAGCACAAATTCATCAAGTGGTCTCAAAAACTTGGAAACGAGTGAAGAACCAGGTTTAGGTCTCCAAATCAAACTAATTACCACAAGACAAAGTCTTATGCGGTGGAATAAAGAAACCTATAGAAGCCAACCTACGTTGGTAAAAGATTCGACAATACAGATCAAGCTAGCTCAACATCAGAGCGTTATCGAATATGGACCTACTTTAAATCTTTAGATTAAGAAATAAAAATAAGTGAGGATCTACCATCTACCGCTGCTACAAATCCATGAGGGGTTAAATATAACATCCTTCTCCCAAGAAGCTTCGGAGTCTGGTAAACCATGTCACTTTACCAAATAATAGGTTCCCTTATTCTTCTTACTTTGCCTCTCAACTCGATCATCAAGTATAGCCTCAACTTTCTTGTCGAATTGTGATCTGATTACTGGTGGTGCACGCTTCGCTTGTTGTCTCGAAGTGTCCAGCAAATCAGGATGATACTTTTTCAAGAAGCTGACATAAAAAGTGGGATGCACTTTCAATCGTTCCGGAAAAACGAGTCTGTATACCTTACCAACTCTTTTCATTACTTCAAAATGACCATCGTACCTTGGAATTAGGCCTCTATGCATTGTCTTGATAGAAATCTTCTTCCAAATATGAGGCGTTAGCTTTAACAACACCATATCTCTCACCCTAAAATTCCACATCTCTGCGGCGTAAATCAACATATTTCTTCATCCTTCTATGCGCCTTGGATAAACTATCACGCGCTTGCTCAGTCATCTTCGTATTAGACCTTTCATAGCGATATGTCGTTGGACAAAGAACCTTGCTTCTTAGCATTTGACACATCATGAGGGGTTAATGGTTGCTTGCACGTTGTTAAATCAAAAGGACTCAACTCTTGTTGATGAACTCTTTACAAATTGTAACAAACCGGGTCGATCCAATAATGCCACCCAATTTCCCTGGATTGTTGTCACAAATGACGCAAGTACTCTTCTAGCAATGCATTTATCCACTCCGTCTTGACCATCGGTTTGGAGGTGATTGCTAGTAGAAAACTGTATTTCGGTACGGGTACTGCAAACAAGGCAGTCCAAAATTTGCATGTAAACCGTGAGTCTCTATCACTCACAATATCTCGAGGAAGTCCCTAATACTTCACTATATTCTTGAAGAATAGATCCGCTGCAACGTCTGCGTTACAAGAATGGGGACAGGGAATGAATGTAGTATACTTCGAAAAGCGATCAACAACGATCATTATCGAGCTAAAGCCTTGCACCTTTGGCATCCTGTATTAATAAAGTCCATCGACAAGCACTGCCATGGCTTGTCTGGAATAGGCAAAGGTTGTAGCAATCCTGCTACATTTCTCCTTTCCGTCTTGTCTAGTTGACACATTAAGCATGTCTTCACATACAACTCAACATCTTCTTCCATCTGAGGCTAGTAATAGGAACAAGCTATCAAAGCATGCGTTTGTTCCATGCCTGGATGACCAGCCCAAATGGAATCATGCGTCTCTCACAAGAGTTCCCTTCTCAGTCCTCCTGAGTTAGGTACATAAATTCTCTCTCTTTTGGCATAAATGACTCCATCATTTAGCCAATATCGATGAACGATCCCATCACAGATCTGCTTAGTTAGGCGCACACATGCCTGATCATTCTTCGTCTCTTCTTTGATTCGAGGCAACAACTCTGCCTCAATCATGGTTAGTGCCGCAACATATTCTTCCACCAACTTTTTGCTCAACGCATCTGGCACAGAATTAAGGCTGGGTTTGGTAATGCTTTTATTTTTCCAAAAGCACTTTCAAAACCTATATATGTCAATAATTTTTGAAATTAGTGTTTGGTAAAAAAAAATTAAAGTGCTAATTACCCAAAGCACTTCCCAGATTCCTTAATTTTTAAAAGATGGGGAGGAGGAGCTTTTAAAAACTACAAAAGCATAAGATGTGGTCCCACCAAAATTTAATGCTTGATTTATCTTTTTTGTCCATATTTTATTTTGTAAATGACAAAAATTGCCCTTAAATATATATACAATCAATTTTTATTTCTTATATTTTATTCTTAAATATTATTATATTTTATTTTCAAACTATTGTATGATACCATTTCTTTTAATTTGTCAAAAATAAAAACAAATTTTAAATAATTACTTAATTTTAGTATATTTTTTGTTTGAAAATTATATATATTTAAAATTGGTTAAGTAAAAGTAATTTTTCTTAACAAATCATAATAATAGTAATAATTAGTAAATTTAATATTTAATCTATTTATATTTAATAGTAAAAAAGTTTAGTTATTTTTAACCCCAATAAAATTGAATAAAACTATATTTAGAGATATGTTTGTTTTTGTCATTTGCCACAACAGCAATGGTTGAATCTAGTATTTTACCAAACACACTTTGATTATTTTTTTAATCAGCTTTAACTTTAATTAATATTTTACCAAACGTCTAATTGCTTTTTTCTCACAATACATCACAGCAACGCACATCAAAAAAGTGCTTTTACAAAAGCTACAGCAATACCAAACTAAGCCTAAGCCTTCCTGGCTTATGCTCGAACTTGTAGTCCAAAAATCTCAAAAAGACAAGCCACCTTGCTTGTTTTGGCGAAAGTTTCTTCGGGCTAGAAAAGAACGTAATGACCACATTATCCATCCTTATGATGAAATAAGTTCCCAAAAAATAATGGCGCCATGTTCTTAGGCAATGTATCACTGCCTATATCACTTTCTCATGCACAGTGTATCTCCCTTCAGCATCGTTAAGCTCACGACTGTCATAATCTACCGGATGGCCATCTTGCACCAAGACTCCCCCTAAATCACTGTCTGAAACATCAATGTGCACTTCAAATGGTACATCGAAGCTAGGCAAGTGAAGAACTGGTTCTTTCGAGACCGCTTCCTTTAATGCATTGAATGACTGCTGACACTCGTCAGTCCATGCCCATGATTTTTCCTTCCTCAACAAATCTGTCAATGAGGATTCTTTCTTTGAATAGAAAACTATAAAGTGTCGTCAATAGTTAGCCAAATCCAAGAAAGAACAAAGATCTCCTAGATTCTTTGGATCAGGCCAATCCATAATGGCCTCTACCTTTTTCTGGTCCATACGAAACGCACCCTTGCGTCACATGGCCAAGGAACGTAACTGTGGTCTGGGAAAACTCACACTTTTCTCTTTTCACATACAAACTTTATTCTCTAATATTTGCAAATAATTTGCGAAGATGCGTCGCATGCTCTTCCAAAGTATTACTGTAAATAATTATGTATTCCAACTATACGACTACAAAGCGGTCAATGTACTTAGCAAACACACCATTCATCAGGTTGCAAAACATTTCAGGTGCATTCGTCAATCCAAATGGCATTACCCGGTACTCATACGAGCCATACCTAGTTACCATTATAGTCTTTGGTTCATTTCCATCTGCTATGCGTACTTGGTAATAACCCGAGCACAAATCCAATTTGGTGAAGAACTTGCCTTGGCTAATCGATCAAACAAGTCTGCCACTAGCGGAATTGCGTACTTGTTCTTCACAGTTAGCTTATTCAAAGCCCTATAATCAACACACATACGAAGCGAGCCATCTTGATTCTTTTGGAACAGAACCAGAGCACCAAATGTATCTTTAGACGGTTGTATATAGCCTTCCGCCAGCAGTTCAGAAATCAGCTTGCACATTTCCTCAAGTTTTAGTGGTGATATACAATATGGTGCTTGCATAGGAGGCATCTCCCCTGGCACCAACTCAATCATATGATCGATCTTACGCCGCGGTGGTAGCGTCTTAGGAAGTTCTGCAGGCACCGTGTCTGCAAAATCTTCTAAGACCTCATTTATACCATCCTTAACTTCTACTACCTTTCCTGGTTTGATCTCAACCAACACGCCTAGGAAAGTATCCAAGCCTTGGCGCATACCTTCTTTCACCTGAATCGCAGAAAAACATGGCTTAAGTGTCTTGTCTAGTTCACTTTGCCTCACCATAGAGACAAAAACATGGGTACTGAGCGTGATGTATCAATATCCCATTTCTATGAGGTAATGGCGATGCCTTCGCCGCGCAAAAGAAATCCATGCCCAAAATCAGGTCATAATCATCCATGACCATCACAAGGTCTAGTTTTCATTTTCATTCTCCAACTTGAACATATGCATTGCGAACTTTCCCTCGACTGATTTGTGGTTCTGTGTTAACATCTTTAATGGTGCTAGTTGCACTAGTAACTATTAAGTTCAATGCCATACCAATGTTTGGATGAATAAAGGACTTGGTAGCACTGGTATCAGCCATCGCTAATACCCATTCTCCATTGATCTTCACATCAATGTCCCATGCCAACATCATGATGAGCCTTCCCAGTATCGTGTTGTTTCTCATCAGCACTTGCAGCATCTCCGGTACCCTTAGTGTAGTTATGATATGTAGAAAAACTCATTTCACCCTCATCAAGTTGTTCAGAGGATATCCTTCGTGTCTTATTATTGCTTGTAGATTCTTGGATATAGGGTTCACATACCTTTAATGCTAACCTTTGGCTTGATCTTCGCCCCATCCTTTTTATGCCTTGTATTCTCTGTGTGTATCATTCACTTCAAATACAATTTACGACCAACTTCAAGAACAACAACAAACTCGATCTGCCTTCTATATTCTAACGTGAGCGGAGAGACCCTTATCCAGGGCTCTGATATCCTAATTGTCACAGGTTCGCAACATCCAAATGCAACAACCAACCTTGATAATGACACTATGCTCCACATCACAGTTCAGCCAACTCGCACTTAGCCAATTTCTCCACTTCTTGGCCAAAACTCTATTTATCCCATACTAAACAGAGGTTCTATTCATAATATTTTCAAGCCAACAAATCAATACATACACTCCGCTTGATGCATAAAACAGTAAGTCAAATCAAAGGGAAAATGCACCAACAGAACTAGTTTTAATTTTTGGCCGAAGCCTTATTATTAATTACTACACAATTACTATTACACACCTCTTCTTATTTCGGATTACCAAATCCCTCCACAAGATCATGTTTTTATAGCCTTACAAAAGATATATACAAGTAACTGTCAAGCAGTTACAAATTTACTTTACAAGGTTATTGGCCAACCGTGCTAACTTGCCTAACTGCTCCCCTAAAGTCAAACATGCCCTTCCTATTTGTTAAGAAAGCATAAAGCAAAACAACTTCCATGTAACCAACTCGAAACCGTCAAGGCCATATGCCATGCACATGTCATCCAGCCTTGTTGCACAATGATTGCATTCACCAGCCAAAGTCCCGCAATCATTGCCGAGCATCATTCTCCCAATGATGCAAGTGTGCTAATGCAAGTCTTGCATGCATGCATGCATGCCACATGCATATAGTTTATATGACAAACTCATTTGGAATCTCTTGATGCTAATATCGCATCGTTGGCCATGTCCAAACCCTATTTGGTACATGCCTTGGCCTAGCTACAACTCTGAATGCACTACCACATCTCTGGCATATGCCATGTTGCCAATAATGCACAACTATTGCGTATTATTTCTAGGACACTTGACCGACCGGTCATAACTAGGCTTCAAAAATAATAAAAAAACATAATAAAGCTTTATTTATTAAACAGACTATTGTCTTCTCCATTACCATCCAACTAGGAAGCATCTGTAGAGAACAATACCTTAATCATCAATCGATCTTCATCCATGACTTCACTACATCCAATGGACCTAACCCACATTGGAAACAATTAAAATTCTTTAATACCTACCATCACACAACATATACCTTTAGCATTATATGGAATGGTTAATCAACACCTATGACCATAATTTGGATTCCACGGTTCGCCCCTCTTGGCCCAAATCAGTGCAAACCTTGCCAATCATTTGGTGATATTATTGATCATATAATGCCATATGGTTTCAGGAAAGCTGGATTAGCTTCAACTTCCTCAAGAAGACCCACCAGATAAAATAATTTGGTCGCACACAAAATATGGAAACTATAATAGTGCAACAGGCTAAAAATGTTAACCCAAAACCAAAAATACCTCTTAACAAACCTTTTACCCCACACCATTTTTCTTTGGGCATTACCCCTTCCAACAAAAACTCAGTTTTTTTTTTCTTGTGACAAGCTATGAATGAAGGTCTTCATACCTTCAACATCCTTTACAAAATTCGTTTCACAGATTCCAATATCTGCCCAATTCGTAATTCAGCCTGGAAACGCAAACCATGTCCTTCTCCACTGACAGATACCTCTGTCAATCTGATAGTTTTTTCTAAGTATTCAACCTGGAAACGCAAACCATGTCCTTCTCCACTGACAGATACCTCTGTCAATCTGATAGTTTTTTCTAAGTAACCTGCCCAATCACCACAACAACACTCAGAATATACCCATCTTAATAACTTCCCAGACTGACAGTCTTTTCTAAGTAACCTACCTGATCACCACAACAACACTCAAAATCTACCCATCTTAACAACTTCCAAGACTTTAATCCAATAAATTTTACAACACAAAGGCCTTTTTACCCATGTCTTCTTTTTATGTTTCAATTTAGGATCCTTGCGGATAGCTATAAATGAATTTATATATCTCCATACACGACCTCCATCAACAAATATTTTCCATACTAATTTTTCTTTGTCAAGATAGCTTTTTATTTATGTTTAGGGAAAAATAACGAGGACAATTTAAGTTCAGGGAGTTTTTATTACTTGGTAATCGAGGGGATTCAAGAGAAAAAAACAATTATTTCGTGTTATCAATGACTCAAATAGAATCTCTCCATATAATTAGTTACTCAAATGAAAATCAGGGGATTCAAGGGAGTTAGTAATACTTGGTAATCGAGGATATTCAAGAGATAAAAAACAACGAGTTTGTGTTGTCAATGACTCAGATAAAATCTTCATGTAATTAGGATTGATATTATATGGGGTATTTATCATATCCCTCATCCTTATGTCACCAGATTGAGATTAATTAGGATTTTGCAACTATAAATAGAAAAACTATCGATTATTCTAAAAACAACGTTAAAAACGACTTCACTACAAACCTCTCTCAGAACTTTCTATTACAACTATCTACAACTAAGAACTCTAATATCATCTCCTTCAGCTCCCCTCCATATAACTGACCTAGAAATCTCATTTGTGGTTGAAGTAGCCTTTAACCGAATTTTCTCAGTCCAGATGAGGGGTGTTGGTAATCAACCTTCCGCACTCATCATAAATCTTAACCATCTTGAACTCGTTTACCCCTCTCTATTTTTCATCATCAACAAGTGGTAAAGTCTTTAAGTGGTGATACCAAAAATCCTGAGTCCGAACCTATCATCACCAAATTATGTATCAATCAAAAGTAAAAATCAAAACGATATTAAAAAAGGTACCATAATTGTGTTGGTGCATGTCTTCTCACATTCATTAACCAAAATCACATTCCAGAAACGTTCCAAACTCTAAATATGATTTATATGGATATTCCACATCCAATAAATGAAAACTCATTCCTTAGATTATGAAACTCGGGATATATTTTATATGGACATTTTTTTTCTTGCGCTATGCTTTCGACCTACTTGATATAAGCATTACGGTTTTACCATTCAAGATAGAATTACCATAATAATTGCTTTTCCATGTATTGAAAACTGTATGACAACAGATTTAGTATTTTCTCATATTCAATAATCGAAAACTCATTTCAGATATTCTGAAACTTCAAATATTCTCTAAGTGAACAATTATCGGTTCTTTCACATTCTACCCCGGAGCTCCTTAACGTGACCACGCTGTTTTATCATCCAAAACCAAATACACCATAGTTGTTGTTTTTTCCATTAGCATTAAACAACATGTCACTTTTCCGTAATTTAAACAAAACAACTATTATGATATATTTGCACAATTATTAATTGAACATTTTTGTTTTTCACCCTCTACCCTCGAGCTATTTTGGAGTAAACACCAAAGTAGTCGAACTCGTTCCTCGGACTTACTCAGTTAGGAAGCTTCGAGCGAGGAGCAATAAGTTCGGACTTGGAAATCGCCAAAACTGGGTCTAATATTTGGAACCTATTTATTAGATATATATTGCTGCTCATAAGTCATGATTTGTACTTAATTAAAATTAAATTTTTAACACTCTCATGTGTGTATATTTTTATATGGAACGTATTTATCATGTATTTAGAGGTTTTTCTATTTGATAACTCCCATCAAAGGGGTTACAAAAAATTTCTTTACTGATTTTAGTGCATGCAAGGCCAACTCGGGAAAATGTTTAATTCGTTTTGGTCAAAAATCGGTCCAAATCGGCAAAAATCTGCCGCCTTAATCGCAAAAAATCGGAAATCGCCTCGGTCATATAGCCTGTGGCGATTACTCGACGAGTAATCGGCATTGGAGAGCGATTTTGACTACACTGGTAAACACTATAATTTTACCATCCAAAACCAAAAACACACACCATAATAATTGTTTTTTCAGAAATCTAACTTTAAATAATACTACCTCCCATTCTATAAAAAAATTACTATTATTTTTTTATTTTAACCTAAAAATAGTCCAAACTGAAAAAACAACAATAACTCTTTTTTAGAAACACAGAGAATATCTTATCTACACCATACTAGTTCTATTTTGTTATAAAATCACGGCTAAAACTCCACCATGCAAAACATTTGCTACCAACAACAAATTTTCACCACGGTAACAGTCCCATAATTTTTTTCACTGTATTATTCAGTTAATTCTTTTTTATTCACCACGGTAACAGTCCCATAAAATTTTTCACTGTATTATTCGGTTAAAACAAATTAATTTCTAAAATGGCAAAAACACACACAACCAAAGATTAACATGAGCAAGTGCGCATTACGCACGTGAGACAAGTTAGGAATCCCTAAGGGAATCTATCTATAATACGCCATCTAGAAGCTCAATACGCACTTTCAACGCCATTTTCTTTCCTTCTCCCCTTCACTTCTCTGTTAACCACTCAGTTTCATCAGCACCAGCAGCAGCCTCGACACACACATACGGTACGCCTCTTTGCACAACCCCACCTCCCTGATCTTACCTCTGAACAACCCCTAGCTTACAGAGTACAGATTTTTTTTTCTTCTAGGGTTTTTACAGAAAGAACCCTAATAATTTTGTGCTAAGATTTGTAAATCCTTTATTTCTCAATAACTTTGGGGTTTGTTACTTATGTCATGTTTATTTTCGTGTGTTTGATTCTGGGTCTGTGTTAGTTTTCTGATATTTTTGTTTAATCACCTGATCTGATTGCATTTTGGGTTTAGTTTTGGGTTTTTTGGAAGTTTGGATTTGGGGTTTGATTTGCATGAGAGATTTGTGGTTTTGTTAGTATAGAGGGTTTTCTGATGTGGGTTTTCGATTTTTTTGAAGGTTAAGTTTATATAAATGGATTTGAAGAGGAGGAGTGCAGGCTGTGGAGTACTAGTTTTAGTGATTTAGTTTTGTTTGGTTCATTTTGAGGAGATGGGCAGTAAGTCGAAGAAGGTCGATCCATCTGTTGGTACTTTAGTTTGGGTTAGGCGCAGGAATGGATCGTGGTGGCCGGGCCGTACAATGGGATTGCATGAATTGCCTGATGCTTGTGTCCTTTCTGCCAAGAATCAAACTCCGGTGAAGTTCTTGGGCCGAGATAATGCAAACATGTAAGTGTTTCGATACTCTTGGTTATGTACTCCTGTTTTGGTATGGGCGACTGTTAAATTGTACTAGTTTGGTAGATATCTATCTGACTTAGTGTTAGGCGTGCACAAGGAGCTGAAGCTTTAGATTTTTTGGTAATGTGATGTTGGGTTGTTGACTGTGATTTGCATTGTGACCTTCAGGGATTGGTATAATTTCGATACAACAAGGAGGGTGAAAGCATTTCATTGTGCGGAGTTTCGTGATTGCATTGAAAAGGCGAAGGCTTCTAAAGGTTGTCAGGTAATGGTGGGTAGTAAGAGAGCTGTGAAATATGCACGCAGAGAAGATGCTATTCTTCATGCGCTCGAACTTGAAAATGAAAGCGAGACACAAAAGCATCAAGTGGTTATTAGAGCAGTTGGTGGTACGAGGAAGGAGCAGAAGGATGTGGACGTTGAAGGAAACAAGCAAGAGCTAACACAGTCTGGTATATCGTTTCAAGATCCAAATGACAGTACCTTGAAGTTACATTCTCTGTTGAAAAAGAGAAGGAAAACTCCTAATGATTCAGAAGATGATGGAAGTGAAGGGGTCAAGCGTATGAGAGGTATCGAGGATCTGGTAAATGGTGTAGTAGCAAAAGGAAAAGGTAATGTAAAATGTAAAACTGAAGTGTTCGTTCCAGTGAAGAATACTCCTTCAATCAGTGAACCTAAAGAGGAAGATAAGTTAACTCATGTATTTGACAGTAAAAGTTCTTTCTCATTTTTGAAAAAGAAAACACAAAATCAGGTGGCCAGTATTTGTGAAACCCTGAAAAGAAAATATCGTCGCCGTCAGCTGAGAAAGGTTTTGGAGCATTCAACATTGGTGTCTGTTCCCGTTTTTTGTGATGACGGTTCTGGTTCTGGTTCAGTGCCATCGTACTATCAAGAAATAAAGGATAGGAAGGATTCTATGTTAGATTCTATGGTGGATAGTTCTGTGTTGATATATAGCAGTAAAGACTTTCCAACAGGTTTAGGTCAGAAACAGACTTCGCTAGATGCTTCTGAATCAAGGAATAGTGAACTCTCCAGCATATCAGAAATCCCAGAGGATGACTTTTCTGATAGCAGCTTATATGATGTGCCGTTCGTTGATGATGAAACACACTGCAAAGGTAATAAGTTTCTTCTAACTTACAGATTTTCTCTGTTCCAGTCCTCCTTCTTTGTATGTGTTCACTTTTTCTGCCCGAGAAGGTTTTGCTGCCTTATATCACTGTTAAGCAGTATGTATCAGTTCCAGCTTCCCATTCTTTGTGTTCCCAGTGATCCCTCGTGGCATGAGACCGCTTTTATCCTGTTTACCAAATCCCTAAACTCCCATAGAACAGCTGCTGATATCCCTCTTGAGCTCCATTATTTTGCCCGAATTTGAATTTCGTCTTTTCGTTTCCAAAAAGTAGAAAATGCATGCTTTTGTTGCTGATTGCATACTTCCGTTCTGTCAGGGATAGCTAACTACAAACTTGTTTCTTGGGTTCTGAATCTTGAGGTTTAGATATAGGCTGTAGTAGTTAAGTATGTGCAAGTACTTTTATAGACGTCTTCTACTTTGCCGAGATTCACCAGCGTATAAAAGTAATTGTAAGATGCTATAAGAAAAATACCATGTTATTTGGACATATCTAGTTTTAAACAGATGTTGTGCAGCATAGATAGATTGTATCCTTCGAAATCTACCCCATAATACGAACTTTGTAAGTGAAGGGATTTGAAATTTGACATTTGCGTCTTGACTGATTAACCAGTAAAAACATAAGACAGGAAAAAACGATTTCCAATTTCTGATAGATATTTCAGAGTTTTAGTTTCAACGTGGAATCTGTTCTTTCGAAGATACCCGGAGAAGAATGATGGCTCCTGCTTTCTGTTCCCTAAAGGAAAACTTATCTGTTACCCGTAATAGATTCTTTGCGTCTCCATACCTCATGATAAATATTTTTTTTTTGTTGATTTGGGCATTAAAAACAGATTTTTTTGTACTTGGCTGATATGGGGATTCTGGTTGCAGGTGTGCCTCTCGAAATCTATGAACCTACAAGGCTATCTGGTCAGTCTAGCCAAGTCAAATCTATATCTTTGAGCTGTGAAGGATTTGATAAATATGGGTCCACCAGTTTCACTACTGAACATCATCATAATAGCAGCAGGAAGACAAAGAAAGGTACTTCGAAGTGGCAGTCGAAAGGAAAGAGGAACTCAAGGAGCCTGGGTAAGAAAACAAATGATATGCTCTACCTGGGGAACCCAGAAAACATGGATGTTGAAGCAGATGATTTTCTTCCGGGTACAAGTCACGTGGATGAGTTCGGTGTAAGTATTAACCCTGAAGTTCATGCTGATACCCTGAATGAGTCCTTTTTGTCAGAGGATGATGGTGTTGGCTGGAGTGAGCACGATGATGATGATGTTGCTGACCCCAGTTATGACTATTCCAGCAAATTTAAGAAACAAAGATCAAAGAAAAAGAAAGGCAAGATGTCAGCACATGGAAGAAGTGGGAAATTCATGTCCTTGTCGAATAATAATTCCGGCATTGCTAGACCACAAACTGAGGGAAGTTTAGCAGTTCTGTCCCAAAAGGATCCAAGGTCAGCCTCCCATCATCAATCTTTCTTTCTTGGGAACTCCAGGAATGATGTTACAGATGTTTCGAGCATTAACTTCCAGTGGGGATCTTCACTGTTTGATGTGAATTTGGAAGTAAGAGCGAGTTACAGTGGTCAGAGTGTACCGCTGGTTTCTCTTATGAGCAAATATAGTGGTAAAGCTATTGTAGGTCATCCTCTCACGGTCGAGGTTTGCAGTTATGGTTACTGTGATATCTTGTTGAATAGCGTAAATTATTTTCCAACGGAAAATTTCTCAGAGCAGCTAATACATGTTGAGGATGAAGCGGTTGCTGGTACTTCGAGGACTGAGCCTGGTTTGTACTTCTCAAGGAAAAAACCTGGTAGGCATTCAAAATCTTCAAAGAAGTCTTCCAAGAGTAAGAAAAATGGGATTACCTCAAAAAAGACCCGAAGCCTCTCTTCATTCAGTGGTCTTCCCAAGCAAGAGGCAGGAAGGCAACCACTGGTCGAGAAGTTGAAGGGTGATAATGTAATGGCTTGCATACCTCTTACGATCGTTTTCAGTAGGATAAACGAATCCCTGAGCTGAGTAACTAGAAAACGTGTTTAGATTCAGCCTGTTGGGTTTTCCCCCCCATATACTTTGCAGAAGAAACAAATTTTTGTTTTTCCTGTTTTCAGCATTGTATGTTCTGCCGGCAGAGGTTAAAAAGAATGTAACGATGACGAGTTCATCCACTGGCAGAGGAAGAGAGAAAGAAAACAACGATGACTGAGTTCATCCGTAATATTTCATCAGACGTAGAAATAGAAAGTGGTAGCAGTAGTTTTTGCTTTTTTTAACATGTTGGACTTGCCGCTGTATTTGGTGCTTGGTTCTTAAATCTCTTCTTCTGTTTTTTTTTTTTTCGACTTCAAGGCATGGATGTAGGAGGATGTTTTGGAATATGCTTTGTATATGATGTAATATTTTTAACTTGAGATGTAAAGAAACGATCTTTCAGGAATTCCAAGCAGATGATAAACTTGTGATGATGGTTTGGTCTAAATTTTTGGAAGTGAGAAACAAGAATGTTATTACAGGCTGCGTGCATGCTTTTTGCGTGGAATGCGGCCTGTCATGGTACCAATGGGGGTGGTTTAGGTATCATGAAGGAGCCTGCACTAATAATGCTTGCGGGTTTGGAATTACACATCCAGAACATTTGAAGCAAAATTAATGGGAGTTCGAAATTCGTCAACATTCCCTACTGTACTGACTAGCTACCTCACAGGACTTAGACTGAGGCAATCCTTGCAAATAAAACTGACCTAGCAGTTTTTTTTTCTAAGGACTTTTTGGTAATTACACGGACAAGGATAAAATCGTAATTCGAAAAGTAGGGTTTAGACGGTTCTATCTCTATAAAACTAGGGATTATACCTCTTAGCCTCCATCGACACCTCTACACTCTCTACCCTTAACCTAAAACCCTAGCTGCGGCCTGTCTTTCCCATACTCAAAAAATCTCTAAAACCTTCATTAATCACAGCCAATGTTGTAGTTCGTCATCTGAATCTCTAATTTCATCAATTTCTGGTGGGTTCTGATCTTTTTTTCAAATCTGTATACATGATGTGAAGATTTCTTTTACAATGTCTTCTTAGACACACTCAGGTATTTATTTTCTATTTAATTGATCTTTTCAAGTTATAGATCTGATTCTTGTTATTGATTTTGAATCCATTTGCCTGATTTTACAGGGAAATACGCAGAATCAACCCCAGAAATTGATTTCATTAACCAGTTGTGAAGAAGGGATTGAGAAGTATGGCTAAGCTGTTTTGATTCAGGTATATCAGGCTTATCCCCAAATTTTGGTAATGTGATTTTTTTCGCATATTTTCTAGTGGAATGATTTTAGCTTAGGTTGTTGTTAGATGTCTCTAATTCAGTTTAGTATTCTTTGAAAATTTGTTCAATGGTTTTATTGATTTAGTTTCTTTTAATTGTCAATTAAACAGATGATGATGAATTTGTAAACTATAATCCAACACTTGATCTGAGGAATTTGTTTCCCTTGATGTTAGATAGTAAACTTCTGAATCTGTTATCTTGGTTTGATTTTTTATTTTTTCTTTGGGTGGATTTATTTTGTGTCATCAAGTGATGAAATGTGAAAGTTATAATCTTAGGACACCTTCCTACACAGCGTAAGCCAATGCTGTGAATGAGAAAAACATTTCTATTCTGATGATGATTTATAAATAAATCCCTTTTGTTTTTGATTTATTAAGCGGTGATGAGCAGCTAACATGTAAGGAAAACTCATGTAGGAAGTGGGATTTTCAATGAAATACTCTTACGCTTGGCTTCTGAGCTTTAATTGTTTTAACTTCCTTTGGCAAGTGACTGTAGGCTGTGTTGTAGTTCTATTCCGGTATGTGTTCTTCTTTTGGTTTTAAAAGCAGTGATGAGCAGCTAACATGTAAGAAGATCCCATGTAGGATGTGGGATTTTTTATGAAATACTCTTACGCTTGGCTTCTGAGCTTTTATTTCGTTTGGATTAGTTTATAAAAAAAAGATTTTATGTTGTAAGCAGTGATGAGCAGCTAACCTGTAAGAAGAACCCATGTAGGAAGTGGGTTTTTCTATGAAATATTCTTACGCTTGGCTTCTGAGCTAACATCCACTCAATATGTGACCTGTTTGTAGCCATATGAATTCTGTCATCAGGGATAGTTTCTTAATTTTGCTTTGATACCGAGCTCTCTTAAATCCAGCCCTATACTGGTGTTTTTCTTGGCGTCTGAAATATTTTGGATGAACTTGGTCATCAATATTATGTCAATAAATCCAGATTAGAAGGGCTAATGATGATAAACTTTTTATCTTAGCGGATTTCAGTGAGATTTATCAATGATCTGAATGTTACACACACTGAAGCCTAAATCTGTTCCTATTGACATACATATTGTTTGTGCTTTATTGTTTTTTAATATTTAGTTAGAACATAGAAATGGAGTTGAGTTCTGATTTTGATGCAATGATGAGTTGAAGCACACGGGAGTGTGTTTAGGGCAGTGGGGAAGACCTAAAAATCTTTCCCGTGAGCCTTTAACAAAAACGACTTCTCCTTCCACTGAGCATCCCTTTTTCTTTGAAAATAATCAACTTAGAATTATTCTTTTTGATAATATCTTGGAACACAAACTGATTCTAAATGGCTCTATATCTGAGTCAACAGCAGGTGTCTTTCAATGACAACCTGACTGCCGCTTAGAGCCAAAACTAACTTTACCAGAGTAAGATTGCTTGTAACTCACTCATTTGTTGCTAGCCACAATATCTGGCTACATTTTCAGACCCAATTATGTTTCATTTACTTGGTGCCTCCCTTAAAAGTTTGATTTTCCATGTATTAGCTGCATGTTGCACCCCGGGCTTCTCTGAAATATACAATGACGAAAAAAGCCCCAATGCTCATGCTAAAGTTGTGCCGTTTAGTGTTGCAGGTTCGCTAAGTTTTTTCAACAGCTTATTTGTGTCAAAATAACTGCCACATTTCCTTATTGTGTTAGTATTAAAAGTTGCTGATCCAGTTCTTTGTTAAGATTCTGTTGTAGTCATGTTTTGGTTTGATTTTATTTTATTCTATATCAAATGCACAAATATCAACAGATCAGAATAATAGGCTACTGATGATAAATTTTATATCTTAGCGGATTTCAGTGAGATTTTATCGATGATCTGAATGTTACACACACTGAAGCCTAGATCTTTTCTTATTGATATACTTCAATAACTTGTTTCATAATTATTTTCTCCCAAGTATTTAAATTAGCAAAAATTCTCAACAGACCGTGTTTCTAAGCCACACCAAAACAGCCTTCTCAAAGACAGTGGGGCCCAATGCACCCATGAAGGCCTCCCTGCAGGTCCCACTTTTTGTGAGAGGGATGGTTTTGGTGTGGTTTGGAACCACGGTTCATATAGAATTTGTGTAAGATGCCTATGATGACTACACATAGACCTGTAATGATTGCGGAGATGACCGCACAATTTGAACATCTAAGGGGCTGAGGCATTTATTACTATTCCACATCTATCTATCTATCTATTTAGTTAAGTTTTTTTTTTTTTTTTTGGAGTTTTATATTCTTCATTTATAGCATGCTATTTGCATGTTGCACCCCGGGCTTCTCCGAAATATATCATGACGAAAAAAGCCCCAATGCTCATGCTAAATTTATGCTGTTTAGTGTTGCAGGTTCGCTTAGTTCTTCAACAGCTTATTTGTGTCAAAATAACTGCCACATTCCTTAATTGTCTTTGTCTTAAAGAGTATTGTTAGTAGTTGCTTATTCTTATCTTATTCAGTTCATTTATCTGTCAATGTCATGTTTGTTGGTTTGATTTGATTCTATATCATTAGATTAGATTAATAGGCTAATGATGATAAATTTTATATCTTAGCGGATTTCAGTGAGATTTTATCAATGATCTGAATGTTACACACACTGAAGCCTAAATCTACTTTCAGAACTTGCTTCCATATAATTTTCTCCCAGATATTGAGGTTTTCTTTTGTTTAAAACTAGTGGAGATGCCGATGATGACTGCACAATTTGAATATCGAAGGGGTTTGTGTTTTATTTAGCTCAGACTAGAAAAGGTTTGTGTTTGTTGGTAAACTAAAACAGTTTGTCCTTGCTATTTTGTGGTTCCTTGTGCTTCCTGTTGTGGCATTTGGGCTTCGATTGTTTTTTGTGAGAATAATTAAGATGGAAGTGATGATCCTTTCCCCAGCTGATCGACTAAGATTATAATGTGCGTTTTGTTTAAATCTCTTTTTCAACAGAAGAGGTTTTCCAAGCCAGTACTCTGATCCATCTTTACAAAAGCTTTTTTTATCTGTTAGGTTTCCTGTTTAGGTTTGATATCTTTCCTCACAGTTTAAAAGAAGTAACTTGTCTTTTCTTGAAACTCTTAGTTTGAAAGAAGTAACTCGTCTTATCTTGAAAAATTAGTTTGTTGCTGATTGTTAATGATGATTAATCTAAGGCTTGTTTCTCAAGAACATTCGCAGTTGCCGCCTAAGAGCTTTCGCCTTTCGCCGGGCTTGAGAGCTAATGCTGCTTTATTCCTTCCTTGGATGTCTGAAACATCTTTACAAACTTTACTTGTATTCTTCAAGCATGATTGGCTTCTTTTGATAATATTTTATGTTCTTTGTTGTTTAGAGTTCTTGAGGCCTGATGTTGAGCCTTTTGGAATCTTCATTTTTCCAGTGTTCACTTTGATTTCAGTTGTTAGCTGTTTCTTCTGATTGCTTCATGAAGTTTGTGATTTAGGAAATGCAACAGGTGGATTGACTACTATTCATAAGCCTCGGTGGTTGCTAAGTCTTGTTGAATTGCACTTCGACCAGGTGGATTGCACTTCAATTGATGAAGCAAACTGCGGCAGTTAGTAAAAGTCTTGGCTTTCCTGTTCGACCAGTCTCCTCGTTAACAGCTTTACGCCATTCCGTGAGGAGAGTTCCTAGATTGACCATAGGTGCTTGAGTTAATGTTAATAATGGATATTCCCAATCAAGGTGTCCATGGAAACCATATTTACGAGCCACTTGAATGGTGGAATTGATAAAATTTGCACGGCTAGTTTTTAGTAATGTTATAGTCAAACATGGTCTTGGTCTTAGTCAGAATTAATGGTCAAGTCAAGTCATGGTTTGTATGACTTAAGTTTGTAATAAATACATTTATAATGTGTCTGAAATAGTCGTCCTTGTAATTGAGAAAAACACAACTAGGTTCATCCAACAACAATTCTCTGATATTTCACATGGTATCCCATAGGTTCTGATCCAAACCCTAAATTTCTTAAACAAATTTTTCACCAATCAAGTTTAATACCTTTCTCAATGCTTTTTCTGCTTGATTACCTATCAATTGCAACAATTTTTCATCAAGAACATCCGAGTTCTTGCTTTGTCTTCAGTATGGGTTTTCAATCGTGCTATGCTTGTCTATGAAAGGCATCACAAGAAAGTTAATAAGGCTGAGTTCTTGCTTTGTCTTCAGTATGGGTTTTCAATCGTGCTATGCTTGTCTATGAAAGGCATCACAAGAAAGTTAATAAGGCTTGGAGCATTGGTGGTTGTGTTTTAGGTGGCAACACAAACATGACATTTTCAATGGTGTTGTTTGTGATGTTTAATGGATTAAATAAAAATTTTAGTTTTAGTAATTTTTATATTTTATTAAAGTTAAAAATGGTTATTTAATATATTTAAATTAATTTAGGTAAGCAAAAGCTTATTAGGATAGCTTAACATTCACCTTGACAATGTCTAACAAAAATGAAGTCATGTCATCTTCACATTGATTTAAGAAGTTGGGGTTGGAGAAGAAATTAAAGGAAAATGAATGTCTATCCTATGTGGACTTAGACATTTATCTTCACATACATTCCATTGGAGAAACTCTTAATCCTATGGGCATCCACATCAGATATGACAACCTCCTCTTTAATCCTATGGGCATGGTTTTATCATTGTTATAAAAAGGTATTTAGCTGCTAAATTGGCCATCCACATCAGATATGACAACCTCCTAACCCGCCTAACAATTCGGCGTCCAACGCTGAACCAAACGTCGTTACATGGTTTTATCATTGTTATAAAAAGGTATGAGGTTTATGTCCATGATGAAAAAAGCTATCAGACGGACGACGTTTAGACCCGATCCGAAGGTCAGGAAGCTACGGATTGGAAAGTCATTAGACGGCCAGGAAAGACTCACGATATATGGAAAACTCGCGGTTTTTATCATAATAGGGACTCCTGCAGTGTTTCCCGTCAACAAAAAAAAAAAATACATAAGAGAAAAAAACTCTAAAACCAAGAGATTGTTTTCCTTCTCCGTCTTTCTGTTCTTCATTGTTTGTTGATATGTTTTTTTTTTTTTTTTTTTTTTTTTTTTTTTGATCGATCATATGTTCTGATTGTCAACATAAAGAAGAGATGAAAAGCCAAATACAATTATGTATCGGTAAACCCTAATTCTTTTCTGTTTCAATGGGACAGAGAAAAGATCTGTTAGGAATTGATACCATAATATCTTTCCCTTCTCTATTCTTCATTAATCTCTTCCTCGCTAAATCGGTTTCTAATTTTTACTTTTCCTTGACTACAAAACCCTAACCCCGTTTTCCATTTTTACTGTCTCATTCTTTTTTTTTTTCATTCACTCGATTTCTTCCATGAGTTCATCATATTTTGATAAGATTATTGATTGATTTTATTTTATCTTATTTTGCAGAAAAAGTTTTCCGGAAACAAAGAGAAAAAAATACAGGAAAGCTAAAACCCTAATATAGCCGCAATTTTTTTTTTTATTTCGTCTCTTTTCTTTCCATCCTTTTGGAGAGTTCTTTACTTCCGACGACTTTCATGGTTTGACTGAATTGAACACTGACTTTCTTGAAACCCTTATAGGTTGTGTGGATTTGTTGTTGATTTTTTTCCCGTAATTACTGAAGCATTAAACAGACGTGAAGGTTCGGTTTAGCTGTATTTTGATTTTGTAGGTGATTCAGGCTTTATCCCTTTGATTTATTTATTTTTATTTGGTTTTTTAGATTTCGGGTTACCAGTTTGTATATTCCAGGTTTCCCTGATTCATGTGAGCTACGTTCAAAGGTTCATGAAAATATTTTGTGTTCAAGACAAATCTTGTAGCAGGGAGTCATTCTATCGACAGAGAAATGCCTTCAATTGGAGCTTTTACCAAGGCTTTTACACAATCTATTAGAAAGGGTTCTTCAATCCGTCATACAATTCATCTTCCTTTTTCTTCAATTTCATTTCAAGTAAGTTTTTCACTCATCATTTTGCTCAGTTCTACTTCAGTTGGTGTGATTTTCGGTGGTTTGATGTCCGAATCTATACGATAGATGTAATTGAGAGTAAGTTTTTGATGTCTTCGTTGCAGGACATGCAAAGAAACATCCCACTGGGATCTCTTGCCTAAATTAATACCCTTGCAGTTAGTCATGAATACACATTCGTGGAGTGACTCTTAAAAACTGTACAATGATTGGTAAAGTGAAGTTTTACATGGATTTGGATCAATATCAAGTGCATATGAAATAATATTAGATATTTCGTTAGTTATTATAAGAGTGGATCACCTTGATCGGGTAAGTAAACATTCTCTGCATCTTTGTGGATAGCTTATTTACCAATGTGTAGGCTAGCCTTGATCCTAATTAATTATTAACTACCTATTTGTTCTACTGATCTGGATGGTTTGTTTAAGAGTTGAAGACTATTTTGCAGGTACATTATATATGGAAGAGAAGAGATTCAAAGAAGCATAGTATGTCGCAAAGGGAGTTCTTGACAACAAAGGGTTTCCACAACCAAGTAAATCCTCTTCACTGAACTTGACGACATTCGTCGCAATGGCACCTTAACGTTTTATCCCTTCATCGGATGTGTTGGTAATTATTATTTCCCTTCCTCTATTTATTTTCTACTTAACGTTTTATCAGCCATTAAGTATTGAAATTGAGGAATGTAATTATTAAAGTTCAAGTTCTTCTACATATGTATTTTCTACTTGGAGATGGATATTTATGCAGGCGGGAGAAATGATTAAAAACGATAGTACCATAGTTCGTTGATCTATTCGAAAGTTTCAATCACTGAGAGTATATATGTTTCATAAGAAAAATGGAAGACACACCTCATCTACCATCAGGTAGAACTCTTCTTTTTTGTAGACATGTACGTATTATTGGCAACAAATTTTAAATGTATACACTACCGAGCAACAATTTTGGAGCAGATAAATCTACACATTGCTGATATGGCGCAGAATGTTTGCATTTTTTGTTGTAAGTGTAGATTATGTAACGTATTTGTGCCTGAGTTTCGAACTTATTGAATCTGCGGTAGGTGGTATTAAATCTGCAGCTTTCTTTACACAACCTTCATGGGATTTTATTTTTCATAGTAAAGACATCAAATATTAGCTTTACAGGGAATCATTATTGTTAACATTATGCATAGGATCATTATTATCCTCCTACTTTTTGGAATGAATATTTCCTTTGAAGTATTTGGACCCCAAATATCGGCACCACATCTCATGTTCGCATCTTTGGTTCCCAGATTTTATTCCCATTAGAAGGCTATTACGATGAACATATTATGAAACACTAATACGTGACCATAGATATCACAGGGGTTCGTCAATCCCTAGATTTATATTTCGATGAACAATCTGTGTGTGCAATCTTGATGCTTTCTGGCATAGTAGAGTGCCATTCTATCACTATGCATATCCAGATAATGAGTTATTTGGAGTTTAAGAAAGACCAGATTCTTCCGTGCAATCCAAACTAGAGAATGTCCCATTCCTGTTATTTGGAGTTTGCATATCCAGAAATTTCCATGCCGCCCATGCCCATGTGGTTTGTGGTAGAAAGTAATGGTTAGGATCATAGCTTGCGTCTCTATAATGCTTTGTTCTCATGTCAAGAGAGTTTGGTTCACATCGAGGATATTGGGATGAATTAAGAAACTTATTTATGATCAGAAATCTCAATTTTATATGAGTTTAATGTATGTTCAAATATACCATGTTTCAGGGGAAAAGAAGCTCAGCAATGCCTTCAACCGATCTTTATCTTTAAGATGCTTTCTAGCATAGTAGAGTGCCATTCTATTGACAAACATTTATGATCAATCAAGATTTTTTCTCGAGAGAACCAAACTTAACTAAGAATGTCGTCATTAGTACATATACATGTGGTATAGAGTCCGTAGTAGAGACTAGGAAACAGAATTTCCAAGTCCTATCATTTTTCAACTTGGACAAAAGAAAGCCAATCTAGAAAATTATCGGAAGAAGAGGATAAAATTTGTAAAATCATCCAATGTTCTATTTGTCAAAGCTTTGAGTAAAGCCAAATTTGTATCCTTCCCGATGAAAGACGGGAGGAGGGTGCTACCATTCAGAAAAATCTGGTGGAGCTGTAGTTAAAGAGCAACATGGAAGCTTTGTAGGAACTAAAGACTTCAAAGCGGTAAAGAGTGCGTGATGCCGTGACCCTAAAAAGAAGTTAAAAGTTCATATTAAACAGTTGGAGAGTAAAATAGCGTCCGTGAGATGACCAATATAGAATTCCAACATTGAGTTGTTAACAACTGATTTAAACTTTTATCACGCAAGAAGGGCATCCTCATCAAGCAAAACCTCTGAGTTGGAGACTACTTTAAAAGAGTTTCTGCAACTAGATGAATTTCTTACCATGAAAGATATGTCGATGGGGGAAATGCAGCTAGCACGTTTTCGTTGCAACAGAAAAAATTTAGGCACGTAAAAATCGAAAAATTATTGGCATAAGTATGTGATTTTTCTTTTGCATCTCTTGCAGCAAATCCTGCAAGTAAAGATGTTTTTTGGGGACTTGAAGCAATGTGTACCAATTGCAAACCTCTAGATAATTTTAAGTAAAAAGGAAAAATATGTCTAGGTAATGCAACATATATGCGTTCGTGTATTCATTATTATGCTAAGGATTAGACTAAAAAAAGGTAATCAAGATTTTACTTCTCCATCTTCCAAACAAGATGGTGATGCTATTTGAATTAAAAAACATGCATAATACTTGATGGAAATCAGGGATCTAAACATGGATTTTTTAAAAACACGCATACATATATCGTAATTTTTGGACGCCGGATATTCTGACTGGACCGCTAATCCCTTCTCCGCCCAACTAATTTTATTCCTGACTCTCTGCTGGCTCTAGCTACCTGTGTACCTAAATAAAAAAGATATGTCTGACAGATTACCATCTGAATTGAAATCACATAACTTAGCATCAAAACAATTTCTTCTCTATTTTCATCTAATCCCTTATTGTCGAACCAACTTAACATATATAGATAGAAATAAATCTCAAATTCCTGGAAAAAATAAGCAACATGTTCCACCTTTAAGTTGATTATGCCATTGTTATTGGTTAAAAATATGCTAGATAGTTTCAGCTTATCCCAGGTATGTAGAGTGGGTGCAACTCTTTTCCTCATAATTGCACTTTCTCCTGTTCTAATGTCTCTATCTTTCTCTTTGTTTCTTTGTTGATCAAAGTGCCCATTTTATGCATTTGTCTCCGGGTTTTGGCTAGGTGTTTTCCGAAACTCTCAATGATTTTTTTTCCTTGGATTTTAGACAGTATATGAGTAGTCATGCCTCAACAAAGCCAACAACTGGTGATGAAATATGAGACGATAATCAAATAAGCGTCGACCCTTCGGAGGTTTCGTCTCTTCATGATCTAAAAGAAGAAGAAGAAGAAGAGAATAAAGGAGATGGCGAAAGCAAAGGATCGTCATCCACATACGATCATAACCATGACCATAGTGAAAAAAAAGCGAAGAGAGATCAGTGATAAAGAGATCAAAAAGAAGAGATTAATACGCTAATTTATAAATTTCAAGATTTTTTTTTCTGCAATGTGAACGAGACATTTACCCTTTCACATGATTTTGTATGCATCAATCTAGCTGGGACCTCTCCGATGGTTGTTGTTTTTGCCTTATAAATTCTATTGTTAATAGAACTGTTCATAGATCCAAAAAGGAGTTGCGTAATGCAGTACATGTTTTATGACTATGTGCATCTATTTCTCTATATTCTACATTTTGGACGGCTCTGGCCAACTATATCTAACCTTAAGAAAATCACTTAACCGGCCCTAACTAATCCTAAATTTCTTAACATAACATAATCACATCGTGCCGTAGTCTCCATAACACTAGCTAGCAAATAAGACCATGTTACCCTGCTAACTAAATTAAAGAAAATTCTGTTATCCGGTTTAAACGTGATATACCTTCGATGTCAACTAAACTTGCAAGAATTAACGTCTTTAAATTATTAAAACTTGATGACAATAGTAAACAATAGTAACCAGATAGAGCTACTACTAATCATAACGTTTCTTGAATGCGTAAATTGATACAAGCGGTGTGTATATATGTGGGAGGAAGACCAATTTAGACACAAGTGTAGTGCTAGGTGGGCTTCCGTATCAAATCTATACGAGGTGCATTTTCTCTTTTCATATTTTTCCTTGAACTAGAATATGAGTTGTCCAATGTCTTACAATTTATTCAACAATTACTTACTAAAAAATTATAAGGATCAACAAGAGTAATGAACTTGGGAGAGTATCGACGGGGATCTCAACAACAAATACATTCAAGTTGATAAGAAATATAAGATGGCTTGCATTCCAAAGGATGGAACGTACAATTAGATGCATGTTGTGAAACATTGCATTAAACTGATGAAACAATCAGTTGCATGTATTTTTTTTTAATACATATTAATTACTAATGAAATTTTTACGTTCGACGAAGCAGGTGGTGTTTGTATTTCATCATAACAATGAAAATAAATGAATTGAAGATGGTGCTTTAAATCAAATTACTACACGAAAATAAGCTTTATATCACCATCTTGGAGCAATTAATATTACGTAAAATGGGTCATTTGTCCAAATATTTTTAAAACACGGTTCAAATGGACGAGTAAAAAATTTATGGGTGAAATGGACAAAAAAAAATAGCAAGAATGAAACTGGATTCATCCTGGCTTAAACTTAAAAAATAGCGAGGATGAAACTGTATGCATCCTGTGTAAATTTAAAATAAGAAAAAGTATTTGAAAATGGGCAGGATGAAACTGGTTACATCCTGGCTATTTTTAATTTTTTGTCCATTTAAACAGTATCAAATTCTAGATGTCTTTTTCACCCAGGAATTGTTGATTTTGGTATTTTTAACCAATTTTGTGTTAATATTATACATATGTTTACATTGTGGAGCATTTGCGTAGGATTGATGAAAGAGGGATATCATTTCATCCTAGAGCTACCCCTAGGGGAAAATGATTCTTCTTTTGTTTAGCGGTCTCCAAAGACTTTTAGATATTTGCATAACACTAATAATGACCATTTAATATTATTCTAAAATATATTCGAGAGCATAGTTATGTATTGTTGAATTTACCAATTTTGAATGCATATTGAATAAAAGAGACGTTACAAACAAAGTTCAAAGGTGCACATCAATGTATGGGGAACTCTGAGGTGATCCTAATTGTGCTCTTATGAGATCACAAATAAATAGGAAAAACCTGTTAGTTCTTCTTTGTTTCAAAAATTAGAAATTAAACTATTTTTGGCAAGTCACTAAACAAAATAGATTGATGAGACTTGAGAGGTTGAGCCGAGGCCGTAGGCCTCGTTGATACCTAGTTTTCTAAAAAAAAAATGATTATTTAATATTTCTCTCTCCCCCCTTTTTTTTTTCTCTCTCCATCTTTTCCTCTTTCTTCTCTCCCTATTTTTCTTCTCTCTCTATTTCTTCTTTTTTCCTTTTTTTTTTCTCTCTCTCTCTATCACTTTCTCTCTTTCTATGAAAAGAAAAAAATATAGCGCCGAACCATTCGGCGTTTGGATCACTTTTTGAGAGCCGTACTATTCAGCGTTTCAATCTCGCTGATAGTTGGACTGCGAGGAAATGCTAAGAGAGAGAAGTAGTCAGATTGAGTGTTAACTTTTTCCCCACACTTTTTTCATGATTTGCAACATTTTTTGGCCAATCTAGCCCATAGGGTCCTAACATCAACAACAACGTTCATCCAACTACAATGGCTTCCGCTGATACATCTGGTAATTCCTTGAATTTTCCACTTCCTTTTACAAACATCACAAATTTTGTTTCATTAAAATTGGATGGTTCGAATTTTTCTCCGGCGTGATCAGTTTGAGTCAATATTAATTACAAGGGATCTGTATGGTCATGTTACTGGTGAAATTCAAGAACCACAAGAAAGAATTTCAATTGATGGTGTTCTTAGTTTGAATCCTAGATGGGTTCTTTGGAGAAAGATGGATAGGCTTGTAGTTAGTTGTTTAAAAGCTACATTCACAACAACTATTGCTGGTGATGTATTTGGGTTACAATCTGCTAGGGAAATTTGGGAATATCTTGAATCAAGCTTTAGATCTCAATACCTAGCTAGGAAAAATATGTTAAGAGCTCAATTATTTGGAATTAAGAAAGGGAATTTGTCTGTACTACTAGTATATATACACAAAATAAAAGAGATTGTAGATTCTCTTGATGCCATTGGAGAAAAAGTGAGTGATTCTGATTTGTTAGTGCATACTCTAAATGGATTAGGAAGGGAATATGACAATTTTGTTATTTCTGCTCAAAATAGAGATACTCCTTACTCTTTTGGCGAATTAAAGTCAAGACTCATTGCTCATGAACAATGGATTAGTGATCAGGAGAAGGATAATACTGTTATTTTTGATGCTCAAAATCCTGCTGCATTTTATGGAAGAAATAACAATGGTTAAGGGTATAATCAGAATAATGGGAACAAGAGAAAGAATGGATCAACTTCAAATTTTGGTAATAACAAGAATGCTGATCCTAAGCAAAATATGCACTTTACAAACAATACTAATGGGCATGTTGCAAATGGAGATACAAGAGGTGATTCTTCATCTACTAGTGATTCAAGAAGATGGCAATGAGATTTTTCTGTCAAATTTGTAGAAAGAAATGACACTATGCTAGTAGATGTCACTTTAGGTATTATCCACCACCAGCTACTGGTTTTGTAGGAGTATTTGATTCTTCACTTCAACAGCAAGATGTGAATGGCAGTGGGAATGACAGTACTAGTACTTCACAAGGTTTTTCTGTCAATGTCAATGTTATGTCTGCTAATGATGATCCTTCAAGCTCAATTACTTCAAAATACGACTGGAGATTCTTCATTACTTCAAAATACTTCTTCATACAAAGGAAAAAGCAGTGTTGTTATTGGCAATGGTAAGTCCTTACCCATTTCTCTATCTGGTAATTCAACATTATGCACTTTTACTGCTAATTTCAAGTTACAGAACATACTACATGTACCTGATATGAAACAAAATTTATCATCCATAGGACAGTTTACTACTGAAAATAATTGCTACTTTAGAATTGATCCTAAAGGATATGAGATTAGAGACTTGTTCACTGATGTTGTATTAGCAAAAGGAAGAATAGTAAATAATAATCTTTATCCTATATCTTCTGCATCTTTTCATCATGTTGTTTCTTCTTTGCATGCTTTTCCAGAAATGTGGCATAGTAGATTAGGTCATCCTTCTACTAAAATCATTCAACAACTTAATTCCTCTAAAAACATTGTTCTTACTTCTTCAAAATCAAATTCTCATCCATGTCAAATTGCAAAAATTAAGAGATTGCCTTTTCAAACTTCTTTATCTCATGCTATTACTCCTTTATCTTTGATACATTGTGATGAATGGGGACCTTCTCCAGTTTTCTATTTACAAGGTTATAAATATTACATACTTTTTATTGATGATTTTAGCTGGTTTCATTGGATTTATCCAATGGAACTGAAGTCCGATGTTTTGAAATGTTTTGTTCATTTTAAAAATTGAACTGAAAATTTGTTTTCCACAAAGATAAAATCTTTTCAAACTGATGATTCCACTGAACTTATTAAAGGACCATTAGGAAATTATCTTACTGATAATGGGATTTCTATTAGAGTTTTTTGTCCAAAAACTCCTGAACAAAATGGTTTGGCTGAAAGAAAACATAGGCATATTACTGAGATGCGAAATACATTACTTTTCAATTCTTCCAGTCCTAAATATTTTTGGTTTGATGCTTTTTTAATAGCTACATATCTCATCAATAGAACTCCAACTCCTATACCTAAAAATAAATCTCCTTTTGAAGTTTTGTATAACACATCTCCTGATTATAGTTTTCTTACAGTTTTTAGCACTGTGTTATCCTTTCTTGGGTCAATATAGACAAGATAAATTGTCTCCTAAATCAGTCAGATGTGTCTTTATTGGTCATAACTCATTGCATAAAGGTTCTAAATGCTATGATCCCGTTCTTAGAAAACTTCATATTTCAAGAAATGACATTTTTTCTAAAACAAAATTTTATTTTTCAGATACTGCAAAATATTTACCATGATACTCTTTTACATTCTCCTTCATCTACTGATATTCCATCTATTTCTGTTACTAATGCTCCTCCTAGTTCCATTGTAACTAGATCAAATAGAGGCATTTCAAAACCAAAAATATTTCATGATCATGTTATATATGCATCCTGTTTTGGTTAAACATCATATTCCTATTGCTTTTTCTTCTTTATTAGACATTCTATCTGAACCAAAAACCTTTAAAACTGCTATACAACATCCTAAGTGGAAAGTTTCTATGAAAGAAGAACATAAAGCTCTAAAATACAATGATACATGACAACTAGTTAAGCCAGAGCCACACATGAATATACTTAAGACAGTTTCATCTCTAACTCGCCTTAGCCTTCAACACCTGTTCTAATGCAGTTATAAACTTTCTCCCACGCTTATAAACTCATTTATAACCATTCTACTTTGTCTCGCATCATTGGCATGCTTGTGAAGCCCGTAACCAACTCCTAACCGTCACTTGAGCCGTACTGCACAACTGTTGTGCTTTATTGAATTCTGCCTTGATCCAATGCTCATCCATCTTTGACCTGCATGCTTATTGATCTAATTTAATGCACAAAAAATCCTTGTGCTTCAATCACCGAGGACAACTCCTTAAGATCATTCTGGTTGTTCATACGTCATATGCTTCTCTTCGCCAATTTGCTTGGCAATAGAAATGCCACTATTACATTACTAGCTTGTTTGCATTACTCAAGCTTTGGCCATCCTTGAACTAATGGATATACCAACTCTTGGCCTATTCTACCTTCTTGGATCATCCCTGAGTTTGGGCCAACTCAATTCCACGGATATGCCTTAATGCCAACATCGCATGTTGCATCTGTCAACTTTGGCCATGTTTTGCCAATCCCTCAATGAAGCCTCATTATGTCGGACAATAAACTTCATTACTTATCCAAATGTCTTTACAGTATAGAGATACCTTTGCGCGTCACTAACTCTGTAGGATTATGCCATTCTTAGGACTTGACAGTCTATGCAGTGTTGTGCAATCATTATTGAACAATAACTTGGATTGCAACACTCTAACACATAATCATTGTGCACCACTTGCTTGGCACGTCATACTAACCATGATAAAATTTCATACCATTCTTTATTTATGTGTCTATCTAGTGAGTCTCTAAAATAAGGAATTCACGAAGAAGGTATCTTTAAGAAAATAATATTTCTATCTAGTGAGTCTCTCATATTTCTATCTAGTGAGTCTCTCATGTTCTTTAGTCACCATTCAGCATATCTTTAACAAAATATATTCTCTCATCTGTAAAGATTTATGATCGCGCGGTGTTCTTTAGTCGCAAAGGCCGACAAAATATATTCTCTCATCTGGATTTATTTAATGCGAGGCTTCTCTGTTCAGGTACAAAAATATTTCAAACTATATAAACAAATCAAATATGAAGAATGGAACTTCGTTATCGAGACATCACTCTATGGAGCCAATCCAACGTGGTGATGTATTTCAATTAACAACCAAATACATAACCGCATTAATTTTAAAATTCCCCTAAAAAATGATGAACTCTTTTGGCTAATAGTGAGTCACAAACTAAATATCATGGATCCATATATATTTTATTTTATATTTTTTTTTGCTGCTGGTATGGGAGGTAGTTTTGGAGTGGTTTGCTTCCACTCACAGATCATTTTTGTCAAAAAAAAAAAAGGCAGCAATAGATAACACATGATCGTCATGACAACGATTTGGAAACCTTTTTAGAACAAGAATTATGGGATAAACTCTAAAACATTCTATTCCTTTTAAAATGAACGACAATCTTGCTGAAAGAGTGTAAAATCCACCATAGGATAGAACGATAATAGACTACACGACAAACTGTTTACCTTTTTCAATTATTTTAGTTTTATAAGGAAAACGTTTTCCTATATTTTTTTCATTTTAGTTTCATAAGGAAAGTTGTTTGCCTTTTGTTTTTCAATTTTAGTTTAATAAGGCAAACTGTTTGCCTTTTGTTTTTCATTTTAGTTTCATAAGGCAAATTGTTTGCCTTTATTTTTTCATTTTACTAACTTTTTGCCGTATTTTTTTTTTCTCTTTTTTGTTACATATAAGGCACACCGTTTGTCCTTTTTTTTTTCCATTTTAGATTCATAAGGAAAACTGTTTGCCATTTTTTCCATTTTAGTTTCATATGGAAAACTGTTTGTCGTGTAGTGAAGACTTTCACTCACTCCTTCAACTGAAAGAGAAGATAATTGTGTTTGGGGTGAAAGAGGGTTTCCCGTTAGGACCAAATTTGATCAAATCTTTCATTTTAAAAGAGACTCTCAACCCCACAGGTCTTGCTCTTATAAAGAGAAACTCCAGCAAACAGGATTTCTGCTAACTTTTGGAAAGTGCATCACACTCCATGTGAGGGTAACTGTTTGGAATATATAGTCTATTTTCCGATCGCATCTCTAAGATAACATGAAATAACAAGCAAGCAATCATATTAACTCTTTATCGATTTTACTTTTCATTTTTCAAAATATAGAAGCAGAATCTCGCAACATCAACATATCCGCGAAATTATAGTAACAAGAGTTTGCGAAGACCATCGCAGATTATCTGAAGAGTGACGTAGCAGATGACGTCATCCTAATCACGAAAAAAATGTGAAGATCTTGCGAGGAGGAAGAGATTTGCGAAATAAACCGTTGTAATCTTGCGATCATATCGCAAGCCAGATCCAAAATTAAAGGAAACCTTAGCTGTCATCCACTATGTAATACCCTATATATAGAGCCAAGCAATTTTGAGAGAGGGAGATCTTTTTGGTGAGAATTAGAGAGCAAACAAGAGAGAGAAAGTCTGAGAGTTATTTTGATTCCCTTGTACTCTTATTTTCTTTGTAAGATCTTTAAGGAATTCTAATGAAATTTAGATATTAATTCTTGAAACTTGAGTAGATATTTGTGTGAAATTAACAAGGTGATAGGTGTATAAAACACCTTGATATTTATCTATTGTTTATGCTTTCTTTTCTAAGTTTTCTTGTAAATTATGTATCTTATGTTTGTTTTTGAGTATTTAGGTACTTTGGAGTCATTTGGAACAAAAGAAGAACAAACGTCATTTTAAAGGAAAAAAGGTGCAACTGCTGTTGGAGACTAACTATTTATCATTATTTGCTTTTATTTCTTCATCTCTTTCTGAAAAGTATGTCGGCTTTAGTGATGCAAATTTTCTGTCTGAAAAGCACGACAACTTTAGTGATGACTCTCATTGAAGAGAAGAAGTGAATATGAGGAGTAAAAGATGGTTGTTGTTGGTGGAAGGCAAAAGAAGGCGTTCATTTGGAGAAAAAAAAGGAGTAAAGAGACCAAGTCGCATGCGAAGAATGAGCTGTCAGATCCCTGCAACTGATAGTTGAGCAAGGAAGCAGAATAGCCAGTCAGTTTCCTGAAATTAACATGCCAATTGGTAACTGGTGGCCCTTATCTGATGAGTGGTACCTACAATCACTATGTACCCCTTATCTGACTCACCAGGGTGGCTGTATCCACTATTCTCTTACAATGACCTTAAAATTCAGAGAATGTCATTATTTCCCTATTTCCTACATCACCTGAGATTAAGAGGAGAGGCGGCACCATTAAAATTCAGAGAAGTTGCTGAAATCCAGAGAAGATGATGAAACCCGTGAAATTAACTTAGGGTTTGAGACGAACTCGTCGTTTGAGATGTTGAATGGAAAGAAAATGGGTGTTTATGGAAGGAATTAAGGTTTGAACAAGAAGAAATTCACGAAATCGAAGATGGGTTTTACTGGATTTGAGGTTGAATTCAATATTTTTGTGAGGGGTTGTGATGATTGTGTGTTGTTGGTGGAAGAATTTGAGAGTTGAGGGCTTTGAGATTGGGGTTCGATGTGAATTTTTTTATGTTTGGAGAATGAGCTTATGGTGGGTTTGGTTGAGCATCAAATTTACGGCAGAAGAAGGAAGCAATGATTTTATTGAGATAAAGAAAGAGGAACTGGTAGATGTTGAGGTGGTTGTGGTTAGAAGTGGATGCTACAATGAAAGAATGGTGGTGGATGCATCTTTTGTCCAGGAGCTGGTGCAACTGAAGATGGTGAAACTGAGTATATGAATGTTTAGGTTCAGTTGTAGCTGGTGTTGCAGATAATGGTCTTGAGACTGACTTGAACTGAAGCTGTGCAGCTGAGTATTGGTTTGAATTGAAGTTGTGCTTGAACATGATATTGCTGGAGTTGGTAATAGGTTTGAAGCAGTTAAAGAAGGAGATGGGTATTGGCTGTTGCTGTTATGTGCTGAGATGATGAGGATGGTAGCTTGTTATGATGATGTTGAACTGAGATTACAAGGGAATGAGAAATGAACTGAAATAGTGCTATTGGTTTTGGAGGTATTCGAGGAGCAGCTGGATTTGAAGATGTAGAATGGAAGAGCAAAAATAACAAGAAGTGGATGCTGTTGACAGTGTACCTGAGAAGAGTGTCATATTGAAGGAAGAGAATGAGATCAACTGCAATGAGTGGAACTGGTGGACATTAAGGTGCAGTTCACATGGCAGTGGTGGTATGACTGAGATGGTAAATGAAAAGCATAGATGTATGCCTAGGTTTACATGGAAGCTGATATGAAGTGGTTGATTCTACTGGTGGGTGTTGTCGAAAGGAATTAGCTTATTCCAGAGAACAAAGAACGAAGGATATGGTGTTGCTGCTACGGTTGGATGCAAACTGAGCTGATGTTGCAGTTGCATTCGATTTAGCTGTTGAATGAAGGGAAGTTCAGGGTAATGAACTGAGTATGAATGATGGATTGCAGCTGGGGACTCAAAGCTTGAGAAGGGGGTGTAAGTTGTAGCTGAACTCAAATGGAGCTGAAGTAATGATGTGTATTGAAGAGAATGGCATGGTTCCAGATAAGAGGTGTTGTTGCAGTGCAAGACTCTGGTACGAGTAGCTGGTGGTTTTGCAGGTGATTTAAAGATTTGTTCCGGTGTTGTTGTGGTGTTGGATGTATTAGCAGTGCAAGAAGGCAGTATGAGTTGGCGCAACAGAATAATGTGGCTTGAGCAATGGCTCAGGATTGACCTTACTCAGACCAGTTAGCCTAGTCATTTCACCTATCTGACTCATATCTGACTAGGTCCTGACTCGTTTGACCGATGACCGGGTGTACTTTGCCGGTCACCTGAAGTTGATTTCCGATGATTTTTCCGACACATTCACCAGTTTTCCGACGACATTTTTGGGGTGGGGGTTTCTCTGATATGGGCTTAATGGACACATTGGATATGGGCTTTTGAGACTTGACCTATTTTTGAAAGGGATAAAAGCTATAAAAGAGAAGTCTTTCTACAAAATTGGGATGACGTATTCTACTTGGAGTTTTTGGGAGAGAGCCGCAGCTAGGGTTTGCTTTCGTTTTATATTTTCATCTTCTTTAATTTATTTCCATTATTATTTGATGATGAACTCCATACTTATGAGTAACTAAAACTATTCTTGATTAAGGGAAATTTCAAAGCCCGAAATATGAACTCATGATTGATATGCAATAACTCGTTTTCTTGCAATTATTTTTGTTATTGTTTGATTTCTACTATGCTAATATTGTTTATGGATTATTTGTTAATGGTTTAAGTTCGAAATTGAATCGTTAGCTCTTAATTCTATTGCTAGTTTATATTTTCTTCGACCCGTAATTGTCTAGAAATATAAACACAAGTAGCAATATATGGGTACTGATGATGGGACTTTGTTAAGTACCTATATGTAGAAATTGACACTAGTAGGTGATTCATGCTTTTGAGTTCATCACTAGGAGAAACCTTATCTCACAAAACTTAGGGCAATTGTTTAAGTCACACCTAGTAAGCGTACCTCTAGGAAAATTGGCAAGTGGAAACCGATAGTCGAGCGCTTCCGTATCTGGTGAGCTTAGGAGATAATAACGGAATAGTTGAGCGTACTAATTATTCTAGGGTTGTTAGTAACGAGATAATGTGAAGAAAGTATCTATATATCAATTTGGTTTGTATTCCATGGTCGAGAATGAACCTTTAATCAATTACATCTCATATTTGAATACAATTTACAATTTTCAGAATTTTTACAACATAATCATCTTTGCTAAGAGTATTTGCATAACAACTTTTGCTTCATACCTCCCTTGGGACGATCCTTCTTACATTATACTACTTTCTAGTGTAAAGAGAAGTAGAGAAATATTATTTGCGAGTTGACACCTCGTCAAAATTGGCGCCATTGCCGGGGAGGCAGTGGAAAGTTTAGTTGTTATTTTTATTCTTAGTTGTTACTTTTGCTTTAATTTTCAATTTCAGTTTACTTATTCAATCTCTTAGAATCTGATTTTCAGGTACTATTTCTTTGGTGAATGCGTGGAGAGGGCAGACCAAGTCCTATTGGTATACGTCTTCGTTCAGGCACTTTACTTAAAGATTTTATTCGAGCAGTCAACACTCCACTTCCAAATAGTTCTTCACCTAACGAATTGTCGGACTCGGACAAAGAGGAAGACAACACAATGGGAGATCAACCACCTGCTCCAAGAACACTCAAGGAGATCACTTCTCCAAACCTTGACCATTATCCGTTATTTATTCAGCTGAATGGAACCATTGAGTTGAAGCCACAATTGATTCACTTGCTGCCCAAATTCAGAGGTTTAGCGGGAGAGGATCCTAATCATCACTGACAACAATTCCATCATGTTGTAAGTAGTATGAAGCAAGCAACTGCAGACGCCGATATGGATACGATGACAGCATTCCCTTTCTCCCTTATGGATGCTGCAGGAGAATGGTTCTTTTGTTTACCCACTGGAAGCATAACCACATGGAATGGAATGAAGAAATTATTCTTTGAGAAGTATTTTCCAGCGTCAAAAGCAGCTGTGATTCGCAAGGAGATTTGTGGTATTAGGCAAGTATCGGGAGATACACTCTATGAGTATTGGGAGCGCTACAAGAAACTTTTAGCTAGCTTCCCACATCACCAAATCAGCGATCAACTTGTCATCCAATATTTCTATGAGGGGTTTCTTTCTAATGAGAGACATTTGATCGATGCTGCAAGTGGCGGTGCACCCAACAACAAGACCATTGCGGAAGCTACAAGTTTGTTGGAGAACATGGCTGCAAATACACAACAATTATTCACTAGAGGTGAATCAGTGGTAAGGAAGGTGAATGAAGTTGGCAATTCTTCACACATGGAACAGAGGATGGGTAACATGGAGAGGATGATGCATCAAATAGCTGCGGATGTCATACCATCATCATATACCGAAGATGTTGAGCAAGCAAGTGTCATGTACCAAAATCAACAAAGGCCAAGATATGATCCATACTCTAGCACATACAATCCGGGTTGGCGAGATCATCCCAATTTTAGCTACGCCAACAAGCAAGATGCAGTTCCAAATCCGCCTTTCAATCAACAAGGTGGATACCACTTCTTGCAAAAGTCACATCAAGAAACTCAAGGCATGAGTATAGATGACAAGTTGAATCTCATTCTCAACACAATGGTGCAAGATAAGCAAAAGGCATAGATACATATGAAGGACATCCGAACACAAATGGGTCAATTAGCTACTACCGTGAGAAAATTGGAAGCACAAGCAACTGGAAAACTTCCTTCGTAACTATTAAATCACAAGGAGAATGCCAATACTATTGAGCTACGAAGTGGGAAGCAAGTAGAGAAACCGACAACATCACCTGTGTCCCAAGAACCTGATATGGAGAAACAAGAGGGTGAAATAGCCCATAAAAAGCCTGACCCGGTAACAAATTCTAACTCTAAAACTCGTGTTTCTACTTATGCTACTCCCCCGCCTTTTCCTAGAAGGTTTGCAAAGTCGAACAAGGAGACATTGTACCAAGAGCTTTGGGAAATCTTTAAAAATATTGAAGTGAACATTCCACTCATTGAGGCGATAAGGAAGGTTCCGCGCTGGGCAAAGTTCTTGAAGGAATTGTGCACTAACAAGCACAAATTGACCGGTAATGAGTGTGGGGGAAAATGCTTCGGCATATCTTCAAAAGAAACTCCCACCTAAGTTGAAATATCCCGGTAGTTTCACCATACCATGTACTATTGGTAAAATCAGGTTTGAACGTGCTTTGCTAGATTTAGGAGCATCCATTAATGTTATTCCTTCCTCCATTTATGAATCCTTGAATCTTGGACCTCTTAAGAATACCGGTATTTTTATAAAACTTGCTGATAGGTCTAATACTTACCCAAAAGGGGTTATTGAAGATGTTTTGGTGCAGGTTAATCAACTCATATTTCCGGCAGATTTCTATGTTCTCGACATGATGGATGGAGATTCACCATCGACTACCCCATTGCTATTGGGTAGACCATTCATGAGAACCGCTAGAACGAAGATTGATGTCTTCAAGGGCGCTTTAATTATGGAATTTTATGATGAGATCATAAGTTTCAATATATTTGAGGCTATGAGATATCCTAGTGATGTGCATTCATGTTTTTCTATTCATATTATTGATTCTCTAGCTCAACAGATGTTTGAATTAAATGGTGAAGATGCTTTAGAAAAGACCATAGTGGAAGGTTTAGGTTATGGAAAATATAACGACCTTGAAAGTGAATTGTCTATTTGTGATGAGCTTAAAGAGCCTGTTTTATCTCTTAACTCATTATAAGAAGTTCCACAAAAGTATAACTCATTTTATGTTTCTTTGCCGCTCGCTAATGAGAAACTTTTACCGTCGATTGTGCAGGCACCTATCCTTGAGTTGAAACCTCTTCCGGATCACCTTAAATACATATATTTAGGTGACAAGGAAGAGTTACCGGTGATCATTTCCAACAACCTCACCAAGGTGCAAGAGGAAAAACTTGTTCGAGTGCTAAGATAGTACAAGTCTGCCATTGGGTGGACCATTTCCGATATCAAAGAAATCAGTCCTTCCACATGTATGCACCGAATACTTCTTGAGGAGGGGGAAAAAACAACAAGTAAAGCTCAACGTCGCTTGAACCCTCCAATGATGGAAGTAGTCAAGAAAGAAATCCTGAAGTTGTTGGATGTTGGGGTTATCTATCCCATATCCGATAGCAAATGGGTGAGCCCGATTCAAGTCGTTCCAAAGAATTCCGGAATCACGGTGGTAAAAAACGAAGATAATGACTTGGTTCCAACTAGAATCCAGACCGGTTGTAGAGTTTGCATTGACTACCGAAGGCTCAACTCTACCACCCGAAAGAACCATTTTCCTTTACCATTTATTAATCAAATGCTTGAAAGGTTGTCTCGGCACGCGTACTATTACTTCCTTGATGGTTTTTCAGGTTATAACCAGATTGTAATAGCTCCGGAAGATCAAGAAAAGACGACGTTTACTTGTCCTTTAGGCACTTTTACGTATAGACGTATGCCATTTGGCTTGTGCAATGCTCCAACAACTTTTCAACGTTGTATGGTAAGTATATTCTCAGATTATGTGGAAAGCATCATAGAAGTGTTTATGGATGATTTTAGCGTGTATGGTGATTCTTTTGACAAGTGCTTAGATAACCTTGCACTTATTCTTAAACGATGCGTAGAAACTAATCTTGTGCTTAATTGGAAAAAGTGTCACTTTATGGTGAATCATGGGATTGTGCTAGGCCATGTTGTATCCTCTAAGGGGTTAGAAGTTGATAAGGATAAGATAGATTTTATTCGGAACTTACAATACCCCACAACTGTGAGGGAGGTTCTCTCTTTTCTTGGTCATGCAGGTTTTTATAGGAGATTCATCAAGGATTTATCCAAGATTGCAATGCTCCTGTGTAAAATTTTGCAGAAAGATGTGGCCTTTGATTGTGACAAGGAATGCAAGGAAGCTTTTGACACCTTGAAAGAGTTGTTGACTACCGCACCAATTATCAAATCACTGGACTGGAGCAAGCCATTTGAGTTGATGTGCGATGCAAGTGATTATGCCGTTGGAGCCGTGTTGGGACAACGAGATGGTAAAGTTCCATATGCCATTTATTATGCTTCTAGAATTCTCAACGGATCAAAAATCAACTACTCCACTACTGAAAAGGAGCTCTTGGCCATAGTGTTTGCATTAGAGAAGTTTAGATCTTATTTAGTGGGTACAAAGGTGGTTGTTTTCTCCGACCATGCTGCACTTCGATACTTGCTAACAAATAAGGATGCTAATCCAAGGATAATAAGGTGGATACTCTTTCTTCAAGAGTTCAACATGCAAATCAAGGATAAGAAGGGCAGTGAGAATACGGTAGCAGATCATCTACGCAGATTGGTTGTGTCCGAAGAAGCGATTCCTTTACATGATAGCTTCCCGAATGAGCAACTCTTTGCGGTTGGGGGCACAACTCCATGGTACGCTGATATTGTTAACTTATTGGTGATGGGACAAGTACCTAGTTCCACGTCTACTTCCAAAAAAACAAGCTCAAGAAGATTTCCAAGAAATATATATGGGATGAAACTTATTTATGGAAGCATTGCTCTGATCAAATGATCCGCAAGTGCATACTTGAATCCGATTTCCAATCAATTCTGAATTTTTGTCACTCATATGCTTGTGGTGGCCATTTCGGATCCAAGAGGACATCCCTCAAGGTTCTCGAAAGTGGTTTTAATTGGCCTACATTGTTTAAGAATGCATATTTATTTTGCAAGGCTTGTGATAGGTGTCAAAGGACAGGCAACCTTGGTGCTAGAAACCAAATGCCGCAAACACCAATTCTCGCTGTTGAGATTTTTGATGTTTGGGGTATAGACTTTATGGGGCCTTTTGTGAATTCCAATGGGAAATTTTATATACTTCTTACTGTATATTATGTTTCTAAATGGGTGGAAGCTAAAGCCACCCCTACTAATGACTCTCAAGTTGTTTGGGAGTTTGTGAAGGAACATATCTTTTCTAGATTTGGTACACCTCTAGTGGTGATTAGTGATGGAGGTTCACACTTTAAGAGATCCTTTCACACTCTTCTAAAGAAATATAACATTTCTCATAAAGTTGGCACACCGTATCATCCACAAACGAGCGGTCAAGATGAAATTTCCAACCGGGAGATTAAGTCCATCCTAGAGAAGACGGTGAATGTTACAAGGAAGGATTGAAGTTATAGACTCAATGACGCTTTGTGGGCATATAGGATAGATTATAAGATACCCATCAGTATGTCTCCTTTTAGGCTTGTCAATGGCAAACCTTTCCATCTTCCCGTCGAACTTGAACACAAAGCTTATTGGGCTATCAAGGTATGTAATATGGAATTAGATGCAGATGGTGAACATAAGAAACTTCAACTCAATGAGTTAGAAGAGATACAAAATGATGCATATGAAAGTTCACGCATTTACAAAGAAAAGACCAAGGCTTTCCATGATAAAATAATTTCCCGAAAGAGTTTTGAAGTAGGGAAGAAAGTTCTTTTATTCAATTCTCGTCTTAAATTGTTTCCGGGTAAACTTAGGTCCATATGGATTGGACCATTTGTTATTACTAATGTGTTCTCTCATGGTGCAGTTATAATTACTAGTCCCAAAACAGGGCTGGTTTCCAAGGTCAACGACCATCGTTTGAAACCATACTATGAGCAGTTTGTGACGGAGAATCGGGATATGATGACATTGAGTGATCCACTCCCTCTGGAGGAGTAATTGGAGCTGAAAGTCGGGATGATGACTTTAAACCAAGCGCTAAGTGGGAGGCAACCCGCCGGTTTTGTATCTTTATCTTTATCTTTTTATTTTTACGCATTTTATCTTTATTTTCTTGTTTTTGCATATCATTTGCGGAATTTCCCACCTTGAACTTTACTTTGGATGACTAAATTTTACATTGAGGACAATGTAAAGTTTAAGTGTGGGGGAGCATTTATATGTTTGTATAGTTTGTTTGATGCTTTAAAAATAAAATAAAAAAATAAAATTGCTTTATAAACTCCAAAATGTAGAAACTTGTGCCTTTAGGATGACCCTACCAATATAAGTGGATGGAACCATCTTGATTGCAGGAGTTGAGGAACCCATTAATTGAAAGGATGGACATAGCTCATAAATTACAAATTATATGATAGTTGTTACCATATCTCAGAATATCACCATATCACGTTCTATTTTTATTTTTCCATATTTATCTATTGTTATCTAAGTGATTTGGTGGGTCACTAAACATCGAATTATTATTACTGCTATGATGAAATAGAGTGATTGAGTTACTAAAAAAAAAAAAAGACCGACCAATTAGACCAATCGGAATAAAAATGACACTTGGATAGCAATATGTGTGTGTTCTCCCTGTCTCCGTCTCCTAAACAAGCGTGGAATGCAGGATCCAAGGGAATTACCATGTAATCTGCTGACAAGAATCATGCGCTTGGATCCAAAAGATCCAATCATGTTGTCTCGAAAAAAAAAGTGAAAAAAAAGAAGAAAAATAAATATTATTATTGTTCAATAAAATCGACTAATGGTTCCCTTGTATATGCCTGTTGAGTTGATCTAGAATTAAGTTTGTTGATCGCTGGTTCCCTTGTATATGCCAGTTGTGTTGACACTAGAATTCAGACCAGTATCTCAATCCAATAGGATGCATAGGTTCATCTTGGCGGTGACCTTCAGACAGATATGGGAAACACCGATCACTTGTAAATATTCGCAAACATCTACCTCTATATCCATCTTCTTAATTTATTCATGTGTGATTGTGGTTAGTCAGATTCCGAGTATTGTGGTTTGTTCGACTTTATAATTAGAGCTTTATTATATATGAATTGGATTTGAATCAAGGTACCTCCTCCTGTAGTCATTTTGGATTCGTTCATAGATTTGTCACAGGTAGTCGGAGTTGAAAACATAGGTTTTGTAGGTAGACCTCTTGTAACCTTCACGAGACTAAAACTCATCCACTAGGGACACCTAGGGGTTTAAAGGCCTGTTATTCATGCTAAGAGTAACCGTAGCCTCGACGACACAGAGTTGTATGTATGTTTTAGAATTCTTTTGTTTGATTTGCTCGAGGACTAGCAAAGTCTAAGTGTGAGGGAATTTGATATGTGTCTAAAACACCTTGATATTTATCCATTGTTTATGCTTTATTTGCTAACTTTTCTTGTAAATTATGTATCTTATGTTTATTTTTGAGTATTTAGGTACTTTGGAGTCATTTGGAACAAAAGAAGAAGAAACGTCGTTTTAAAGGAAAAAAGGTGCAACTGCTGTTGGAGACTAACTATTTCTCATTATTTTCTTTTATTTCTTCATCTCTGTCTAAAAAGTATGTCGGCTTTAGTGATGCAAATTTTCTATCTGAAAAGCACGACAACTTTAGTGATGACTCTCTTTGAAGAGAAGAAGTGAATATGAGGAGTAAAAGATGGTTATTGTTGGTGAAAGGCGAAATAAGGTGTTCATTTGGAGCAAAAAGGAGCAAAGAGACCAAGTCGCAGGTGAAGAATGAGCTGTCAGTTCCCTGCAACTGACATTTGAGCAAGGAAGCAGAATATCCAGTCATTTTTCTGAAACTAACATGCCAATTGGTAACTGGTGGCCTTTATCTGATGAGTGGTACCTACAATCACTATGTACCCCTTATCTGGCTCACCAGGATGGATGTATCCACTATTCTCTTATAACAACCCTAAAATTCAGAGAATGTCATTATTTCCCTATTTCCTACATCACCTAAGATTGAGAGGAGAGGCGACACCATTAAAATTCAGAGAAGTTACTGAAATCCTGAGAAGATGATGAAACCCGTGAAATTAACTTAGGGTTTGAGACGAACTCGTCGTTTGAGATGTTGAATGGAAAACAGATGGGTGTTTATGGAAGGAATTAGGGTTTGAACAAGAAGAAATTCACGAAATCGAAGATGGGTTTTACTGGATTTGAGGTTGAATTCAATATTTCTGTGAGGGGTTATGATGATTGTGTGTTGTTGGTGGAAGAATTTGAGAGTTGAGGGTTTTGAGATCGGGGTTCGATGTGAATTTGTTATGTTTGGAGAATGATCTTTTGGTGGGTTTGGTTGAGCATCAAATTTACGACAGAAGAAGGAAGCAATGATCCTATTGAGATAAAGAAAGATGAGCTGGTAGATGTTGAGGTAGTTGTGGTTAGCAGTGGCTGCTACAATGGAAGAATGGTAGTGGATGAAGCTTTTCTCAAGGAGATGGTGCAACTGAAGATGGTGAAACTGAGTAGATGAATGTTTAGGTTCAGCTGTAGCTGGTGTTGCCGATAATTGTCTTGAGAATGACTTGAACTGAAGCTGTGCAGCCGAGTATTGGTTTGAATTGCAGTTGTGCTTTAACCTGATGTTGTTGGAGTTGGTAATGGGTTTGAAGCAGTTAAATAAGGAGATGGGTATTGGCTGTTGCTGTTATGTGCTGAGATGATGAGGATGGTAGCTTGTTATGATGCTGTTGAACTGAGATTACAAGGGAATGAGATATGAACTGAAATGGTGCTATTGGTTTTGGAGGTATTCGAGTAGCAGCTGGAGTTAAAGCTGTAGAACAAAAGAGAAAGAACAACAAGAAGTGGATGTTGTTGACAGTGTAGCTGAGAAGAGTGTCATGTTCAAGGCAGAGAATGAGATCAACTGCAATGAGTGGAACTGGTGGAAATTAAGGTGCAGTTCACATGGCAGTGGTGGTATGACTGAGATGGTAAATGAGAAGAATAGATGTATGCCTAGGTTTACAGGGAAGCTGATATGAAGTGGTTGATTCTACTGGTGGGTGTTGTCGAAAGGAATTAGCTTATTCCAGAGGACAAAAAACAAAGGATCTGGTGTTGCTGCTACGGTTGGATGCAAACTGAGCTGATGTTGCAGTTGCAGTCGATTACTCAGACCAGTTAGCCTAGTCAATTCACCTATCTGAATCACATCTGACTAGGTCCTGACTCGTCTGACCGGTGACCGGGTGGAATTTGCCGGTCACCTGAAGTTGATTTCCGATGATTTTTTCGGCACATTCACCAGTTTTTCGGCGACACTTTTGGGGCAGATTTTCACATGGGGGTTTCTCTGATGTGGGCTTAATGGACACATTGGATATGGGATTTTGAGACTTGACCTAGTTTTGAAAAGGAGAAAATCTATAAAAGAGAAGTCTTTCTATAAAATTGGGATGACGTATTCTACTTGGAGTTTTTGGGAGAGAGCCGCAACTAGGGTTTCCTTTCGTTTTATATTTTCATCTTCTTTACTTTATTTCCATTATTATTTGATGATGAACTCCATACTTATGAGTAACTAAAACTTTTCTTGATTAAGGGAGATTTCAAAGCCCGAAATATGAACTCATGATTGATATGCAATAACTCGTTTTCTCGCAATTTTTTTTTTATTGTTTGATTTATACTATGCTAATATTTCTTATGGATTATTTGTTAATGGTTTAAGTTCGAAATTGAATCGTTAGCTCTTAATTCTATTGCTAGTTTAGATTTTCTTCGACCCGTAATTGTCTAGAAATATAAACACAAGTAGACATATATGGGTACTGGTGATGGGACTTTGTTAAGTACCTATATGTAGAAATTGACACTATTAGGTGATTCATGCTTTTGAGTTCATCACTAGGAGCAACCTTATCTCACAAAACTTAGAGCACTTGTTTAAGTCACATCTAGTAAGCGTACCTTTAGGAAAATTGGCAAGTAGAAACCGGTAGTCGAGCGCTTCCGTATCCGGTGAGCTTAGGAGATAATAACGGAATAGTTGAGCGTACTAATTATTCTAGGGTTGTTAGTAACGAGATAATGTGAAGAACATAGCTATCTATCAATTTGGTTTGTATTCCGTGGTCGAGAATGAACCTTTAATCAATTACATCTCATATTTGAATACAATTTACAATTTTCAGAATTTTTACAACATAATCATCTTTGCTAAGAGTATTTGCATAACAACTTTTGCTTCATACCTCCCTTGGGACGATCCTTCTTACATTATACTACTTGTTAGTTAGTGTAAAGAGAAGTAGAGAAATATTATTTGCGAGTTGACACCTCGTCACATGGTGTAGTTGTGGGATTTCCTGCAACTACATAATGGCACAAGAAACATGGACTGATTGAAGAAGATTCAAGATAGTTTGAAGATAGGGTTGAAGGTTGCTATTGTGATTTGAAAAAGATCGTAATAATTGTTGAAGAATTTGTGTAATTTTTAACAGATTACTGAAATGGTTAGGAGAAGTAAGAGAATCGCTGGAAGAAGAAGAAATGAAACCGGAGAATCTTTTAGAATAGGAGCAAGAAATAATGAAGTGGAACGAATTCAACCACCAATTCGGCATACAACAACACATGATAGAGTTAGCGTACACACTTAGAAGACGGATTCATCAGAAGGAGCAGAAGAAAGGCAGCAGTCAAGGCGAGTAAAGAGGGATAGAGAAGTTGAAAAAGGAATAATTCATGGAAATGAGGAGAATGAAACGCTAGAGGCGTTAATACAAAGATTGTTAGAAGAAAGAAGATTAGAAGCAGAAGAACGCGCAAATTTAACACGGCAAAATCACAAGTTGAGAATGGAAAACATGAGGTTGAAAAATACAAGGTCAAGGAGTACCTCAAGATCAAATTCAAGATCAATTAGAAGAGGAGGGAGGTGAGATTCACCTATGGAGGAAATTGCTGAGGATATCCAAGAAGATATATAAAATCCTAATGGAGGAATTCGCGAAGAAAGAGGAATAATTGAGGATCGTTATATTCAACATGGAAAAAATTATCAAAATGAGCAAAAAACAGAAATCAGAGGAATGAACAACATAAAGGACGAAATAATCAAGATGGGGAAGAAAACCGAAAGGAAGGAAGGAGGATATTGCATGGGAGAGAAATTCCAAGTAATTAACAAGTAGTTGAAAATGAGGTTGAGAGGTATAACGCTGCACAAATTTGCAGAGCTTGCGAAAGAGAAAGGATGAGGGAAGAAGTTGAAGAACAGGAACTCCAGGAAGCTATACACCAGAATAATCATGATAATCGAGAGAGAAGACGTGAACGCAACCGCCATAATAATAACCTTGACGAAGAAATTAATAGAATCCAAAGAAGGGTTGAACAAGGTCGCAGGGGAGAAAATGAGAGACGAAATCATGTGCGAACACATGTAAGGGATGAAAGGGAAAATCACAAGAGAGAACGAGAAGAAGAAATTGAGGAATAAGAACAAGATCTCGCAAGGCAATATAGGCTTGAACGAAGGAGAAGAGAATCAGCGTTAAAAAGACCAGTGGACCAAGGGTCAGCTGAGAATGAACAAATTTTGAGAGAATTAGCGGAGATGAGAGGAATGCTCAATCACAGAAGAGAAGGAGGCAGAAGATAGTTGGATGAGGCAATATAGGAAGATGCAAAGACACCATTCACCCATGAAGTACAATTAAGGGGAATACCACCAAAGTGCAATCTGCCTACCTTAACTAGAATATTCGATAGAACAAGTTGTGCAGTCCAGCACATTAAAGCCTATATAAGATGCATGTCACAATGGGAAACCATGACGCTGTATTGTGCAAATACTTTGCATCAAGTTTGACAGGAGAGGCGTTGAAGTGGTTTGAAGGTCTGCCAAATAATATAATAGCATCTTTCAGTCATTTACAAATGGTGTTCTTGGGAGATTATATAAGTAACAACTCATCACGTCCAGGCATTAGAGATGTATTTGGATTGAAACAAAGAGTAGGTGAAAGTTTGAAGCATTTAACTTTGAGGTGTAAAACCATGTATAGAAATATGGCTGGCCGTGTTGACGAAAGATACTTCATTTTGTCATTCATCAATGCAATGTTCGCAACAAATTTGCTGTATGTTCAAATCTTCAGAATCAAGAATACTATCACGATGACTGAGATGCAAGAGTATCAGGAGGAGTACATTTCTCTTGAGGAAAATCAGAATGAAATGGAGTCATATCTAGTCGCGAACAAAGTTCAAAGGTAGCGAATGCCAGTTTACTGCCAAATTTAACAAATGCAGTGGCAAGCACTTTGCAAGAGCAACAAGAAAAGGTGATGGTTGAAAATCAGCAGAAGCTGGTAGTAATGAGAAGTTGTGATCAAGAAGAGATTGAGAGAGAAAGAAGATTCTATAGACGTGGCGGAAATAATAAGATTCAAGGACTTGACCAACCATAAGAAACTTATGGAGGTCAGAAGTACAACAGCTGTAGAGGACAAGGAACTAACAAGGTAGTTTGGGAAGAAATAATAATGCCACTTCTAAATACTAGTGTGAAAAAGATATGGGAAACCATAATTTTAATGGAGAACATCCCAGCACCTTGGAATATGGGGAGTGAGCCACCTTCGACCCATAGAAGTCATGAATTCTGCGTATATCATCACTTCCATGGACATACAACAAATGATTGCAGAAATGTTAAGAGAATTATTCTTAGAATGATAGATCAAGGAAAGTTGAACCATTTTATGATAAGATAACCAACACCATTACCACCACCACCAGAAGATTGCAGAGCAAATGCAACGAAAAGAGGAGACACGTTTCTAATTGAAGTTGGATCGAAGGCAAAGAATTTATTCTGTAATTCAATTGTACATTTGTACAAAACAATAGAAGATTTTCACGATAATATTCGAGAAGAGTTTTCGCAAGGGATGTTGATGGAAGAGAAATTATGAACATTGCGAAAATTTCGCCACTTAAAGAATGGCAGAAACAACCTATTTATTTTACAGCAGAAGAGATTCCTGAAGGGGGAGAAATGCATGATAATCCTTTGGTAGTAAGACTGGAGATTAACCCAAAACCAAGTGATGATGAAGATGATGAAGCTGAGGATTAGTGGGTAATTAATAGAATATTGATTGATACTGGAAGTGCTGCGGACATTCCGTTTTATCATACTTACAAAACTATGGGAGGAAAGGACGAGGATTTGATACCTTCAACTTACAAGATCTATGGTTTTAATAGAACTGCGAACAAACCAAAAGGGGAGATTGCTATGCGAATTCCTTTGAAAGGGTTGTCTTCTGAAATTCAATTATGTGTTGTTGATGTGGAGTCACCGTACAATGATTTAATTGGTCGACCTTGGTTGCATGGAATCCTAGGAGTAGCATCAACCTTCCATTAGTGCATTAAGTTTCCTCATCCTAGTGGCGTTGGAATCATAAGAGGAGATTGGGTTGAAGGAAAAAAGTGTCATGAAATTGATGTAGAGAAATGTGAAGAACGAGCAACTAAGAATAGCAATTGGAAGCATAACATTAGAGAAAATCAAAGAAGCGAAAGATTAATGGTAGACACAGTAGAACATGGAGGAGATGAAAGTGCCCCAAAAGAAAGTATTAGCAACACGGAGCAAGAACAAAGTAATCTGCAAAACACGATCATCAATAGTGTGCGAGAACTTAAAGAGGCACAAATGCAAGTTAACAAAGGTAAGAAACTCAAAATGTGAAATGAGGATGAAGTTGATGAAATCGAGAAAAGATAGAAATTGAGAAATTTTGTAAAAATACATGTGGAGATCATCTTTTATTGATTAACGAAAAATAAGAAATTGCAGAAACAGAATGAAAATGTGCGATGATTTATCATAGATTATATTTGTTAAAACATAATGAAAAATTGCGATAATGTCGCAGAAATTATATCTGTAGCAACATAATAGAGACATGCGAAAATTTCGCAAGAAACACAAAGATAGAGGTGATCATTCTATGGCGTACACCTTAGTTCGCGAAATAAAATTTCGCAAGAGGAAAATATAAGACCTAAAGTGCATCATAGAAGGGGGAACCTATTGCATGGCTCAGGTAAAGGTTACACCGCCCCCGAAACCTGAGTCATGGAGATTTGGGGTCAATAAAGCCCATCCAAGAGAGGTACCTTGGATTTTCAACTTAAACTTATGATTTAGGTTGGACAACTAAGGATCTCTTATAAGGAGTGCAGAACTCGATCAAGGCACCGAGGTACACGGTTGAGCCAAGAGTGCCTTGGGCGTACCTGGCCATTCTTGGCAAGTCTTAGATATGATGCACTCGGCTCGAATGGGGTGCAGTTTCGTAACCATGAGCCATATAGGCGAAGGGATAAGAGGCTGCGAAAACAACTGGTTGTTGTTAAGACCGGATGGGAGGAGCCAACCTTGTATGGTAGAGGTACGTCTCCTTGAATGGGAAACCATGGGGATGATAAGGATGACACCCTCCATTAGGGAGCTGATAAGTGTCTAAGACGCAAATGTCATGAGGCTTTTTACTCACGGGAGTATTAAGACTTTTCATATTTGTGCAACGATCCTGTAGAGACAATAATACTAGAGAAACATAAGACGAGATCAATGGGTCAATGCATAAAATTGTATAGACGTCCTGCGATTTCGTTGCAAGATGGCAATGTCATGGGGCTTGGTATTCGAAAGAACATTTAGGCCTGTCATATTGTCGCATGAAAATTTCCTGTAGAGGCAATAATACTACAGAAATGATAAGACAAGATCAAGGGGTCATTACATGAAAGTGTAAGGACGTCCTGCGATTTTGTCGCAAGTACAAGAGGTGGCAAGATAAGACCTTTACTTAGGAAGGAAAAATAATACCACATAAGAGAATAATATTGAGAATCATACTGATTGGAATTTTGGAAAATTCCAAGATAAACTTGATAGCGAAATCATTATAACCAAATTTTGAAGGTAAACGCAAACATGACTGCGAAATTGATGCAGAAGAATGCAATACAATATCGGAACAGTAATTATATGGTAACAACGATAATATTAACAAGAGATAACATGCGTAACCTTTCATTTGGAGGAAAATAACATAGGCAAGTATGGGAATGCGAATAACAAACTTAAGAATGTGTTATTTACCACCATATGACAGATTTTCACATGGAGTAAGATTTATATGTAAATGATTGATCAATTATATAATACTACGAAAAAGAATTGCTTTACTAACACATGCAGGTAAGACAAAAAAGATAAAGCTTGTATTGAAAGATTTTGCAGATCAAAGAAATTCGCAGCAATGGATTTACATAAAGATCAAAATTGTAGTTGCATCTTTTCTGATGACTACATCCAAATGAAAATAAAGACTAAAACTTACTCTAACATACAAGATTCAAAGATAAACAAGATGTAAAGAGCATGAAAGTAAAGATTGACACAAGCATATAACGTGGTTCGGCCATGAAGACCTACGTCCACGGGAAAGAAGATAGTTTTTTTATTGATTATAAGGTCTTACCCTTGAAAGAGATACAAATCTCACTTAGATCTCTCACTCTTTCTTTGTCTAAATCTCTCTCAGGTATTCTCTGTAGAAATACCATCTAATAATACATCAGATAACTTTACCATCTCCTGCTACATGGGTTGGTATTTATAGACAAATGAAACTCGTGAAGGTTAGGCCTCGTTGAGCTCTCGGAGTCGCCGTGCGTCGTCTTCCCTTCTTCAGACTAGTTCTATACTATTCCTCGTGATGGTATGTCGGGTTTCCCTCCGAGTTATCTCGCCCTGTTCGTCATCATGAAGAACTCTTTCGAAGGTCCTCGTGCTGCTTCATCTACGAGTTAGAGTATAGGTTGTCCGAGTTCTCTATTGTGACATCGCACTCACTTCTTATGATCCTTTATTAAATGCAGTGTTTCTTTTTAGACTTGACCGACTGAATCGATTAGACCACTCCTTCACACGTGTTGTTCATGTGATGTTGGTGGCAAGCATCTCGATTCAGGCGAGATCGGCTTTATAGAGAATGATTCGGTGCTCCTACCTTATCATCTCATCATGAAGTCATCCCTTGAGATGTTGACACGTGGCCATCGGGTATTTTACCCTCACATTTTTCCCATTTTCTTTGCAACTTTCCAAGGGCATGATGGGAAGAAAACTTCATAACCGTCCCGTCCTTTTCCCCACGTCTGCGTTTTAATGCGCTTTTTTACCCGTCTAGTCTTGAGGCATCAGTTGGTTATCCCTTGGTTAATGAAGACCCCTTTCTCCTTGTGGTTGTCGTTGTTTATCGTGTCTTGATTCATTTGGATAAGTGCTAGATGTATTTCGAGGACTTCATCTTTGTATAAATCTTCTTGTGGTAGCGGATTTGGATTTTATTTCCTTTTCCTTTTCCTCCTGAGGATTTTTTGAGAGAGATTTATTTTTATGCCTGGTGAGCATGCCCCTTCTCGTCCTTCTTGTCTAAGAGTTTCGTGTTTCCTTAGTCATGATAGTATGTCCTCTAATTTGCTTATTATTTTGTTATTTTTTGATCTGATTTCTAGATCATCACCGATGTTTCCTCGGGGAGACTCGTTTTCCTTATCTTATTCTTACCCCATCGGTTTTTTAGAGGACTTGATCTGTCTGCTAGTGTATTGTGATTTATGTTAGAAGACTTCGTATTTGTCATTGTACTTTTTCTTACGGGCAAGCTTGGAAATACTTTTGTAAAATGTTTTTTTTCGTGTGCTTGTCCTTTGGAACGTCTTGTGTTTGTTACATATATTTTTACTTGACAGTTTTTTTGTGTGCAACCTATCCTTCTATTATCAAATGATGGGCATGTATCATCCGAGCAGCTGAGGATGCTAAGGTATAAAACACCATTTTCGTCTTCTAATCGTATATATATATATATATATATATATATTGTCCCTGTTGTATTCCTTAGCATCGGATACGTCATGAAAATTGTTGCATGGTTGCTTGGATGGTGCGGTCATCATCTTATGGGTTCTTCGGCTCAAGCTGGTAAAGTAACATTGGTCCTATTGTTCGTCGAGGGGGAGGATTGGAGGCGATGCTCCTAGTAGAGTATGGTGGTGGGGTGTTCTTCCGAGTTGGGTACTGTAGGATATCCCCGTGTTGGGTCCGAGGTTAATGGGGTGTGTAGAGAGATTTCTCATTCACTGGGATGTTTATTTGATATGTTAGGGATTATAATTGTATTTTGTTTGTCCAACCATGGGTGACAGAGCCTCAGAGTGATCAGTTCCTTAAATGACTAAGTCACCACTTACCGTGATGGACATTAAATATGGTTATTTTCCATTTTTTGCCCCTCCGTGCTGGTTTGATTTAATCGTGTCCTGTTTAGGTTACACTTGCCCCTGGTTATGTGGTCCGTTGTGTGATCCATCTGTTTGTCAACCATTGTTTGGAGGGAGATACCTCGGTCAAGTGATTATTCCCTTAGCCAAAGGTTAGTACCTTGATTCTGAGCATCTCCTGTTATGGCAGGACATCACCCGATTTATAGATCGTGATGGCATTACCCTAGGTCTGTATACGTATTAGGTAGCTTAGGGTGTCCCCTGCGTCATCATGCTTCATTTGTCAAGATGGCATTGCCTTAGGTCTATGTACGTGTTGGGCAGCTTAGGTATTTTCCCGCATCATTCGTTGTAGAATGAAAGGTGTGGCTAGCACCATGCCGTAATCTTGATGGGATTTTTGGATATTGAAATGAGTGGAGCTATATGCAATTATGAAAAGAATGAAAACAAAAATAAATGAAATATGAAGTAAGACAAAAATATACAAAAATATAGAAATAGCTAGTACAAAAATATAAAGAGAATAAAATGATCACGCAAAAAGTCTAATTTTATTACTTTTAAAAGAGGGTTATGGACCCTTAGTACATTTTAGTAAGGTAGAACGACCTATGACGTGAGGATTCTAATCCTAGTGCTCCGTCACGCTATATTAAATGATAAGCTTTCCTTCCCGAGGTATCATCCCTCGCCGTCGTATGGCTCGGCGAGTGTTATATCCTGAGTCATTCAAGTATTGTGTGGCTTAAGGTACTTGATATTCCAGGGGAGCTCTAGCTCTTCCCCATCCGCCTTGAGCAACCTATAAGCTCCGTTGCCTTCTTTTGCAATGACCGTTAGTGGCCCTTCCCATATAGGAGCAAATTTTACTGATTCGCGCTGATATGGTGGGATTTCGCGCCAGACTTTGTCGCCTATATTGAAATGTCTCGTATGGACTCGTTTGTTATATTCTTGGGCCAGTCTCCGATGGTAGTTTTCCATTTTTTGTAGAGAGATTTCTCGGTTTTCTTCGAGATCGTCTAGCTTGGATAATATCATGTCCGAGGTGAGGTTTTTCTCCCATGCCTCGGTTTTGATTGTTGGGATCATTGCTTCTGTAGGTATGATCGCTTCTGTCCCATAAGTCAGAGCGAAGAGGGTCATTCCTGTAGCCTCCCTTCGGGTAGTCCTGTAGGCCCACAAAATATTATGCAATTTTTCACACCATCTCGCTCCATGAACACCTAGTTTTTTCTTGAGTATGTCGTCGAAGGTTTTGTTAGTAGCCTCTGCTTGACTATTACTCTCGGGGTAGATGGGTGTGGATTTGAGCTTTCTAATTTTGAAACAGTTAAAAAGGAGGTCGATATTTTTTCCTCCGAGCTGAGCCCCGTTGTCCGAGATGATGGTTGCTGGGATACCGAAGCGACAAATGATGTGCTCGAAGAGGAATTTAAAGACATCGTGGTCCCGAATGTGCCTCAAGGCAGAGGCTTCTACACATTTGGTAAAGTAATCTGTAGCCACTATGAGGTATTTTCGCTGTCTTTTTCCAGGTCGTAGTGGTCCGAAAATGTCGACTCCCCACTTGGAGAATGGCCAAGGGATGAGAACAGATTTCAAGTCCATCGATGGCGCATGTCTCCTTTTGCCTAATTTTTGGCATTCTAGGCATGATTTTGCCATTTTCTTGGAGTCCTAGTTCATGCGAGGCCAGAAATATCCTTGGAGCCTGGCTTTGTGGGCTAGATATCTCCCCCCACTATGGTTGCCGGCGTATCCGTAGTATATTTCCCTTAGTATTTTCTGACCTTCTGAGAATGAAAGGCATCTGAATAGAGGCCCCAGATATGGCTGCTTATACAATATGCCATCTATTAATTGGTAGTTCCCTGATCGGGCGATGATTTTGTGCGCGAGATGATGGTCGCTTGGGAGGAAACCATCGGATAAGTATTTTGTGATTGGGGTTCGCCAATCATTTTCGGGCAAGGGTTTTTGTTCAGTTGCCATATTTACATCGAGGATTTCCATTTCTCCTGGGGTGGGTATGAAAGGGATTGATACTCTTTCGATTCTTACATTTGTTATTGTAGGATATGCCGTCATGGAGGCGATAAAGGAAAGGGCATCGACATGCCTATTGTTGTGCCTGGTCAAATGCCTGAAGGTGATATTAGGTATTTGTTTGATGTAACTCCTTGCGAGGTCAATATATTGTTGTAAGCAAGCATCAGAGGCTTGGTATACTCCATTTATCTGACGTACTACGAGCTGTGAATCACTTGTGAGTCTCACTTCGTCTATGACCAACTCAATGATTATTCTAAGAGCGTGTATGGCTGCTTCGTACTCCATTATGTTGTTAGTAGCGGGGAATTCTATTCTTAAGATGTAGACAATCCTCCGGCATTTCGGCTTGTAAAGACCATCCCGATGCCATATGGTCCGAGAGAAGTAGCTCGGGGGGATCCTACAATTCGTCCTCCATTCTGGGTATATCCTCTATTTCGTCCGTCTTTTCTAGTGGGAAGACAGCTAGGAAGTCCGCCAAGAACTGTGTTTTAATGGAAGTCTGAGGTTGGTATTGCACTCCAAATTGCTTGACTTGGGCTTCCCATTTGGAGATTCTACCCGCTCTATCGGCATGGTCCAAGATGGATTCTATTGGTGCTTTTGTGATGACCGTGACTATGTGGGCATGGAAGTACGTTCGCAATTTCTGCGTGGCGTATACTAGGGACATCACAATCTTTTCGATTTTCGAATAATTCTTCTCTGCTGGTGTTAGAGTCTTGCTTATGAAGTAGATGGTCTTATCCATATCGTCGTCTATACGAGTTAACACTACGCTAATCGAGAAGTTGGTAGCTGAGAGGTAGATGCATAAGTTCTCACCCGGGTTGGGTTTTTGGAGAATTGGCAGGGTGGCCGAGTGTTCTTTAATTTTTTGGAATACGTGTTCGCACTCTGCACTCCATGAGATTTTTTCACAAGTGTTGAAAAATTCTTTGCACTTGACATAGGATCTAGCTATGAACCTTCCTAAGACTGCTAGCCGACCATTTAGTCACTATACATCTTTGACGGTGGCCGGAGAGGGAATTTCGAGTATGGCCTGTACTTTGGCGGGGTCCACCTCAATGTCTCGTTTGGTAACCAAGTATCCTAGGAATTTCCCAGAGGTTACCCCGAAGGCGCATTTGGCCGGGTTAATTTTCATGTTAAACTTTCTCATTTGTACAAAGATCTCCCTGAGATCACTCGCATGGTCCTACTTGAACTTGATTTTGACGAGCATGTCGTCTACAAAAACTTCTAGGGTTTTATGTACCCATTGGTCAAATATTTTTTCCACCATTCTCTGATACATTGCGCCAGCATTTTTGAGTCCGAACGGTATCTTGGTGTAACAATATAATCCTCGTGGAGTGAAGAAAGAAGTGTTCTCTTGGTCATCCTCGGCGAGGGGAATCTGGTTGTATCCAGAATATCCATCCATCAGGGATAGTAATCCATAGCCTGATGTTGCTTCGACTAGATGGTCAATGCTGGGGAGTGGGAAACTGTCCTTCGAACAGGCTTTGTTCAAGTCACTGAAATCAATACAAATTCGAACCCCTCCTTTTTTTTTTGGCACGATTACCATGTTAGAGATCCATGTTGGATATTTTACCTGTCAGATGACTCCTGCGGCCTCCATCTTTGTTAACTCTTTTTGAATCTCCTCGTGATACTCTGATGCTACTTTGCGCATTTTCTGCCTCACATGCTTATGTTTTGGGTTAATTTTAAGGTGGTGGCAACAAACATTTGGGTATATTCCTGGCATGTCTTCCATTCGCCAAGCGAGGACATCGGAGTATTCCTTCAGTACTTGTATTAACTTTTCTTCCTCCTCTTTGTCCAAGAGGGTACCTATCCTGACCATACCCGGGTTCTCGGGTGTCCTAATATTGACCTCCTTGGTAGGTTCCGAAGTAGAGAAATTTGTCTTTTGCTTATCGACCTCGGATAGGTTCTGTATGCGCCCTATAGGTACGTCAGGGGTTGTAATGACTTATTCTTTTTTGGAACGCCTTGCTTCATTCGTCATTGCTATGTAAGTATCGATTTCAGCCTGATCTTTAACGATCTTGGCTCTTTTCTTTCTGGCCTTTTGGGAATTTATTTTATTCTCACCATTTTGTACTTCCATAGCATAGCAGTACTTAGATTCTCCCGAGTCTCCTCTTATTTCTGCGACCCCGTCAGGGGTGGGGAACCTTAGCCTTTGGTGGTATGTCTAATCCACTCATTTGATCCCATGGATCCATGATCTCCCAATTATGGCCGTATATGGCGAGACTATGTCTACCACACAAAAAGTGGTTAAGGTAAGGATCTTCCCTACCCTGATCTCTAGCGTGACCTCGCCCCTTGGTCGGGTACGAGCCATTGAAGCCAAATATATTATAAGTGGAAGGAATCAAATATTCATCTCGGAGACCCATTTGTTTGAACGTTTCGTAAAACAGGATCTCAATAGAGCTTTCTCCATCTATCAGGATTTTGGGCATCGCCCAGGGAAGTACCATGGGTTTCTCTTCCTCTCTTTCTTTTTCGGGAAGTGCGATGGACATCGTAACCATCAAAGGATCGTTGTGGTTGCGCCCCTCGTCTGGCGCATTCGTAGCTGAGAAACTAGTATGTATTCTCATCCACTCCTCCATGGGAGGTTCTTTTGTTGCGCTGAAGACCCCATTTCCTTTGAAGTCTCGTTTGTGGATTCGCCCTGTGATGCCTCCTTCGGGTGTAGTAATTACTGAGTGCGATATGGTGTTGCATCCCAGATACTGTGCTTCGCGTGGTATTTCTACGCGATGGACATGTGCTCCTACTGCGGGCCGGATCGCTGGTTGCGTGATGTACTCCTGAAGTTTACCTTCATTTATCATTTCTTGTATCATCTTCTTCATATCTCTACAAGAATCTGTGGTATGGCTGTGAAATTGATGGAACTCGCAAAAGTCAGTGCGATTTTTGTCCCGCTCTGGATGTTGGCCTCAGTTCCATGGATAGGTTATCTTATATTTCCCTTCGATCTTTTTTAAGACCTCGATTATAGGGATATTTAGCTTTGTGTAGACAGGGTCCACGGACTTTTCCTTCTTACTTCGGGCTTGGTCTCTCCCTTTCCATCTTCCACTCCGATGTTTATCGAACCGGGCTTCGCGTGGTATTTCTACGCGATGGACAAGTGCTCCTACTGCGGGCCGGATCGCTGGTTGCGAGATGTACTCCTGAAGTTTACCTTCATTTATCATTTATTGTATCATCTTCTTCAGATATCTACAAGAATATGTGGTATGGCTGTGAAATTGATGGAACTCGCAAAATTCAGTGTGAATCTTGGCCCGCTCTGGCTGTTGGCCTCGGTTCCATAGATAGGTTATCTTATATATTTTCCTTCTATCTTTTTTAAGACCTCGATTATAGGGATATTTATCTTCGTGTAGACAGGGTCAACGAACTTTTCCTTCTTTCTTCGGCCTTGGTCTCTCCATTTCCATCTTTCACTCCGATATTTATCGAACTGGGCAACACCATTGTTGGATCGTCCTTCTCTTCGGGTAGGTACCTGAGAGTTTTGTGGTTCTACCACATTTATGCCTCTAGTGGATCCTTTAATTAATTTGTCATAAGTACCATACTGTAGCTCCTTTTAGAGATATGTAACCCCCCTAGATTTCCCTCAATTTTCCTAAATTAGTTGGCGAGGTTTCGTACATGCGAACAAACATTGGGTCCGTCTTTCTCAGGCTGTTTGTGAAGCCTAAGATTGCGTAGTCCTCCGAGACCCTTCCGATTTCAGCACATAGTTTCCTCCATCGTGTTACTAGCGATCGGAGTGACTCATGTGGTCCTCGGGATAATTGTAACAATGTATCGATCTCCGGTTTGACCCTACTATTATGTATGTATGCTTCGAATAATAACTCATATAGGTGGGCAAAGGACTTGACCAACTCCTTCGGGAGGTTATTGAACCATAATAAGGCTTCGTCTTTTAGACTAGCGGGAAAGAATCTACACATCACTACGTAATAATGGCTCCATTGGGTTAACGTCATTCAATATGATCTGAGATGTTCTATAGCATCGCCTGTCCCGTTAAAGGGAGTTATGAATGTTGGAAGCGAGCATTTCCTCGGAAAGGGTTCAGCTAATAGGTGCATCTCTAGGGGGGATTGCCTTGCCTCCTACATTACCTCTGCGAGATTGTTGATGTCTTGCCTTCCGGTTACTTCTCTACACATTGCTTCGGGTTAGAAGATTCAGGCCTGCAATTTGTCGTCTAAGAGCCTTCCTTCGGCCTTCTTCTTTCTCCCTTGTGCCCTCTCGGGTGAGAAGGAGATTTCTGACTGATGATATCGTGATCGCCCTGAGTCCTCGTCCGATTTTTCCGTTTGGGAGGCTATTTTGGAGGGAATAGACTTTGAATCCCCTGTTCGCCTAGGGTTAGTGATTACGAGTTTCTCGGACTCGCAATAGATTTTTCCTCCATTTACTTAGTTCTTCTCTCGCCGATGGTTGGGATATATATCGGACGATCCTTCGGATGGGCTTTCCTTCATCTCCAATACTCATATGCTTCCCTTGGGAAAGATATCTGCCGTCTCCTCGTTTGAGGTATAGGGGATATTAACTCTCTTGTCATCCTGCAATTTTTCAAAAGGACTTTCCTCCTCGGGGGCTTGTTCTTTCGCGATACTGGGCGCCCTCTTCTTGGTGTTTCGTTTCAACCTCCGGATTCTCCGTTCTAGCCTTCTGTTACGTTTTTCCAACTTTCTCATTCTCTTATCCTACGCTTCTTGAGCTTTCAGGATGGCTGCTAGTATGGCATTGGTATCGTCCGAGCTATAATTACCAGTATTCTTGAGTTCATTGTTCACTATCTGCCTTGGCAAATGATTCAACCTTCCTGGTTGAGTTAGATGAATATCATCTGGGACCTTGAAGGGGTTTTCACCTCCTTCCGAGCTAGAGTTATCTGTTAACCCTTCCCGGTGTTGGTCATTGGGTTGTCCCTCTCCTGGGAGTGCACCGTTGTGCATGGTTTCTCCGAGTTCCATCTCTTCTAGGCCGTCTGGCGTGGCTCCACCATTTTCACCTTGGATCGTGCGAGCGGATCGTCTTGTCACCATCTCCTTACCTGCGATATACATAATAATACTTAATTTTTCTTTTCCTTCAGAAATGTTGGGCCCTAGTTTTGCAGGTCATGTGCATCTGCTAAGTCATAATTTAGGCTAGACAAATAAGTACAAGAAGACTTTAAAAGAAATTTTGGAGACATGTGAAGATGTCAAAACATTCTCTTCGTGCATAAGACTTTGGTGATGGAAAAATGTGTTTCGTTGGTTTCTCTTCCCAAGAGAAAGTACCTATCTCCATGCGTCATGCTTATGCTGGTAAAATCAAATCATAATGATGAAACATATCTTTCCAGTTTTGGAAGTATTTTCTCACCAACCTTTGAACTTTCGATTTCGAACAAACTTTGAGTATGATGGGTGATTATGTACTCGTTAACCCCTCCTCTTGACTTAGAGTTGATTTTCTAAGAAGAAGACAATGAGTTATATGGAGTTTTTGTGAAAAAATGAATAAATCATCACTTAACAGTTCACCTTTTGAACCTTCATAAGAATTTGACTCTCTTAAGAAGTTTACTGATGAAGATCTTCCCTGCTCACTCATGGAGGAGATCGCTTAAGTGCCGAAGTTCGAGAAACTCCATATTCACCACGATCTTCTACTCTCCTGAGCATCTTGAGGAAGATAAGAAATATCTCTAAAAAGCCAAAAAATATTAAGAGAAATAACGAAAAGCCTGTAGATCTGTTTATTTTTGAGGTTTTTATAGACTACACAGATCGTAGAGATCGTGCTGAGTCCGAGCTCAACTCTTGAATCTTTGACAGAAAGCTACACAGTGGTTTTAAAACCATACAATTTAGATAATGAAACAATATAGAGCTATTGATAGGGAAGTAGATTATATCTTCATTCCTCCCTGTTTCTAGCGCCAAAATATAGTTGTATCTTTTCTGATGACTACATCCAAATGAAAATAAAGACTAAAAATTACTCTAACGTACAAGATTCAAAGATAAACAAGATGTAAAGAGCATGAAAGTAAAGATTGACACAAGCATATAACGTGATTCGGCCATGAAGACCTACGTCCACGGGAAAGAAGATAGTTTCTTTATTGATTATAAGGTCTTACCCTTGAAAGAGCAACAAATCTCACTTAGATCTCTCACTATTTCTTTGTCTAAATCTCTCTCAGGTATTCTCTGTAGAAAAACCATCTAATAATACATTATCTAACTTGCCCATCTCCTACTACATGAGTTGGTATTTATAGACAAATGAAACTCGTGAAGGTCAGGCCTCGTCGAGCTCTCGGAGTCGCCATGCGTCATCTTCCCTGCTTCAAACTGGTTCTATACTATTCCTCGTGATGGTATGTCGGGTTTCCCTCTGAGTCATATCTCCCTATTCGTCATCGTGAATCTCTCCTTCGAAGGTTCTCGTTATGCTTCATCTACGGGTTATAGTATAGGTCGTCCGAGTTCTCTGTTGTGACATAAACTCGCTCTCACTTATTCTGACCCTTCATTAAATGCAGTTTTGCTTTTTAGACTTGACCGACTGAATCGATTAGACCACTCCTTCACACACGTCGTTCATGTGATGTTGGTGGTAGGTTTTTCGATTTAGGCGAGATCATCTTTATGGAGAATGACTCGGTGCTCCTACCTTATCATCTCATCATGAAGTCATCCCTTTAGATGTTGACACATGGCCATCGGGTATTTTACCCTCACAAAAAGGTTAAAGAACGGATATACAAGTATTACAAAAAAGGGAAAGGAACTATTTCTCGCGTGGTTCTTCTTTTTCTCCATTAATTTCTTCTTCTTCTCTTTCTTTTTGTTCATCTTTTCCTTCTCTCTCAACTTATTCCTCCATTTATTTTTAATCCTCACTTTTATCACTATCTGAAATAGTCGGAGGGGATACATTCTCTGGAATTTCTTCTGAAAGGAAAGGATATTTGGAGTGAGGAATGTTGTTATCATCACATACGCTCTCAATAGTTCGATTGCAAAAACGAAGAACATCATTCTCGAAATTAGCAACAGTTAACTTCAGTTGGTTTTTGAGCCTGCGATGTTTATCATCGCGAACGGAGAAATTTTTCGCCAACTCTGCTTTCGCAGCTTCAAGTTCTTTATTTTTAGACTCTAGCTCTTCAATCTTTTCGCGAAGTTTTCTCTCAGAATTTGCGAAAGTATAACAATTCAATTGGAGTTAATAAAAAAACAAAGGAACAATTTGCAAGGAAGCAAAATTAACGACCTTCTCTGTCAGAAATCATATCTATAACCAAGGCAGAGTGATCAGTTTGAATGCTAAAGTTTACACCTAAGTAATTTCTGGCATTATCTAAGACTTTCGCAGCCCAAGCGAATTCATCATCATTATTTATGAAGAGACGGGACCAAACTTGATTCTCTCTTTCGACAAGAGCAGCATTTTTACGGTTAACTTTATCTCACTCAAGTTGGGTTTCAAGAAGAGTTTTGTGGAATTTTTCTAAAGGTTGAGCACCTTGACTAGCTATGCGGTTTTTATCGTCTATGAGATCACTAATTTTCATTCTTAACTTGTTAATTTCATCTTTAGAATCAAGATAATGACGCTTAAAGCGGTTAGCTAAACTCAAACTGGATCTATGGTCAATTTATAAAAGGTGAAATTTAGATATGAATTCATTTAAGGAAAGATATTTCATTTTGTCATTGGTAAAGTTGTTTAAGGAAGAGTTAAGATGACCGAGAAGGGTGTCATCATCCATAGAGTTGGGAAATGAATGAAGAGTTATGGATTCATCAGAAAGACCATAGATATCTGCAAAAATGATTAATCAAATAAGGAAAAATGATATGAGAAAGGATTAGAAGGAAAGAAGAAAAATTATGTACCATAAAGTTGGTTGTTTGCATTCTGTAGACTAGATATTTTATTTTTCTGAGTGGAGTTTTCAATTTCCAATTGTCTGTTTTCATTGCGAAGGCCAGTAGCTTCAACTTATAATTCTTCGCTCTTCTTGCGAAGTTGAAGGTTTTTCTTCTCGAAGTTTTCACACCTCCTTACCAATTCAGAGGCAACTGCATAAGAAGATTTTCCATCATGCGAAAGAATATAAAACAGTATCAAAACAAAGTGTAATTTCAAAATGTAATTAAGGAGAAGAAAAAGAGTGAAGGCTTATCAAGATACTAAGCGAGTTTAAGAAACTAGGAGTCACTGATCTAGAAACTCCACGAAGGGAATCATCACCATCTAAAAAGGTGGTATCGCAAATGTTCGCAATAGCCTTGCAGGTGTTAGTTAAAGGAACATCGCCGATCCCTTGCATAGAGTCAGAGAAGACGCTAGACAGATGTGCCATGGAAGATTCAGCTGTAGCACTTTCCTTTGCGAAATAAGCATCATCATCAATGCTTTCATCAGAATGGAGATTTGAAGGAGAGGGAGAGAGAACTTTTCTTTTCTTTGAAGATGTGGCACTTGATTTCTCCTTGCGAAGAATACCTTTGTTCTTTCCTTTAGTCTTTGCGATCTTAGAAGGATCATCAATTTCTTATCCTTCTTATTCAACGTCAACCTTCGCACACAAATGAAGATAAGAAATAAAGGCAATAATATTGTTAAAAAAAAATAATACATTTCTTACCCCATCTGTGATCGAACGCAATTCCGCAAGAACGCCTGGCTTCTTAGTCTTGTTATAGATAGCTCTCAATTTTTCAATCTGAAAATTTCGCAAGATAAGAATAAAATGGAGTAGGGATGAATGAAAGGTTATAAATTGAGAGAAATTTAGAAGCAAACCTCTTATTGCTTCTCAGGCCAATTGAATACCCATGGTTCATAAGCAACGAGATTCTTAGGTAAAGCATGCGAACCAGAGATGTAAGGTCCCTTCAGGATCAATGGAAAAACGCACCATTTATCATCTTTAGATTGGAGTGGGGTATTGTTCTTACCAGAATGCCAGTCAATGTCTTGCATAAGTATTTTTTCGCTGGAAATATTTTCTTTCCTCTTCAAACGGACACCCCAGCGAGTAGTATCTTTCTTCATGGTAATCACCTCGTAATTCTCAAAGAAGCTTTCCACAGTGTACTGATTAGAGATGATTTCTAAGCTTGCGAATTTTGGATATCTAACTTCTAGGGGGTAAAGAGATCCCAAACCATCACTACGATTGGCGAATTAAAGTATAAGACGAATAGAATCTCCGCTCAATTGATAGATGGCTCGCGAAAAATTCGCATGGTCAAGAATTTCGTAAAATAGAGGAAGTGAAGGATGGTACAGAGGTATGGGGAGACCAGCAAGAATCTGAACAAGTGAAACTATGATTTCTTCATCGTTACAGGGATGATAAAAAAATAATATGGAAGAAAGAATGGATTTAGAACCTTGATTAGGAATAGTGGAGAGGGTAAAACCTCTTTCTTTGAGATCTTTTTGAACTCCTTCAATAGATGTTTCATATTTATGGCCGCTTGGGGGCATCTTTGAGTATGGGAATGAAGAAGTAAAAATCAAGAGAAGAAGAAGAAATTTATAGTAACAAATGCGGAAGTTGCAGAAGAACGATGAAGAAAAATTGCAGAGAAGAAAGTAAAAAGGAAAAAAAAGAGAGGAGTAAGAAAGATATATATAGAGGAGAAGTTCTCGAGAAGATGAACTCATTTAATGCGAAGAATAAACATGAACGGTTGAGAAATGGCGTGTAGCGCCCCCTAAGTTAACAACTAACTAATCCAAGAGATTAACTAATTAAAGAGGCACTAAGAATCTAAATCATTTACTTAAACATTCAATTAAGAAATCTGCTACAAAAACTAACCCAAAAACTAGCCCCGCTCTGAAATATATATATATATATATATACAAGAACTCCTGTCAGATGATACATATACAATAGTCATTTGTTTTGCAAATAAAATAAACAACATAATAAGCATAGCAGAAGTTAACTAATTAACGGAGTCAACTCCTTGAAGCTTTCGGTGCGCAACTATGATCTGTCTCTGAAACTGAAAGTGGGAAAGGGTGAACACATCATCCCTAGAAGGGGTGCCCAGTAGGAAAAACATTTTAACTTTAAACAATACATGTTTTCCCAAACATCAAAGTGACTAAGTCACTGGAAATACACAAACATGTATATGGAGAAACTCCTTCTTTAAGCAATGTATAATAGTGATGCCGGGTTGTTCCACACCTAATAATATATTCATGCCGGGTTGTTCCACACATAATATGCACAAAAGCTGAATTCATGTAGGTATAAATGATGCGTGTCGTAACCACAACAAATTAATTAATACTTTACTACCTAATTAACAAGTAATATAGGGTAGTCAAGATCGATCCCACGAGGAGCATGAGATTCTAGTTGTCTTATAATGTCACAAAGGGGGGTATGTTTTAGATAAGTAAAAGAAAATAAAATAAATAAACAAAACAATTAAAAAGATAAGAGAAATCAATAAGAGATATTAGATCAAGGAATCCTTCTTCGCTGCAAAACAATGATTAAAGTTATGTTCTTTTCCACTTTTTATTAGTCACAAATTATCACCAACCGTAGGTATAGTATCTAGATCAGTGCTAACCCCAAAATCCCTTATATCACCGGACAAGGAAGTTCTCGACTACCGGATTCTATTTACCAAAACACCTAGTAGTAGATCACTCAAGATGTAATTTAGTTAAACGCATTAAGATTTATGAATTTATTAGATTGATATTAGTAGTTAGACTCTTAGATCAAGGTCCACTTGCTAACGTTGTTTTCACACACAATTGCTCCACGGAATCCCTCCGAAAGGTCTCGTGTTTGCTACTTATGTAAAGAGTCAAGAAACGATTACTTATCCCCTAACTTTCACTATCTATAGATCAAATTAACAAATCAATTTAGTTGCGCACCTAAACAATCTATCAATCAATCATGAATGTATAAACATTCCTATTAGTAAAAACAAACGATAATCATGTGAAAAACTTCAAGATAGAATTGAAACAAAAACTCAAACCATATGTTAAGAACTAGGAATTCATCCTCAATCAAATTAGTTACTCATATTAAGAAGTTCACACAAAGAGAAAAATATTGTGTGTGTAAAAGTGTGCAAAAGATATGCAAAAGATGTGTATGGAAGTGTGGAAGTGTATGGAAGTGTGTGTAGCAAAGTAGAGAACTTCTCTATTTATAGGCTTCAATGTTCTCCATATCTTCCAAGGAATAGAATCCCTTTCCTTTTGTAGCTAAATTTCCAAATCCAAGCCTTTCTCAAATCTCCCATCATCTCTTTCCATATTCAAACCAAATTCTTCATCCAATTCCAAGTCCAAGTCTTCACACCCCATGAGAGAAATCCACACAAAATTCTGTATTTTTGGCTCGCCGGAAAACTGGGTTTTTGGGCGGAAATAGGCCGGAATTCGTCACCGCCGGCCACCTGAGATTCTCCGCCGTCGCTAGCATATTCCGTCAGTCCACCGTCAAACTTAACAGTCAAGACGGTCTTCTGTTAGTCAACTAGGTCAAAGAGAAAGGTATTCAGACACCGAGTCAGTAGTCTAACTCGGCCTTACTGGGCTGACTTGTCTGAACTGCTGGTATGGATCGGTTATCGACAATACTGGATCGGTTCATTGCCGACTACTGAGTTAACTCGTCGTAAAGGAAAACCGGTCGAGTTTCGTTTATATTCAGGGCATCTCTCAGGCCGATTCAGAACAAATTCTTCCCTATAAGAAACCTAAACATTCATCTAGTTCAAGCACACTTCACTGCAGCAATGCTCATTCATCAGTCCCTGTAACATCAATTCATCCTCCTTTCTTGTCTGCAACACCTCCAAATCTCTAACCCATGTAATCAGCAGCACCAACACTTTCTTGCACCATTCCTAACATTCATCTTCATTCACTGTGACTTATGAATAGCAGCTCAACTTATTTCCCCATTCTCATCTATTGGCTCCAAGAGCACCATAACCCATTTAGCATCCGCCACTACAAGAGCTGAGTTATAACCAAAGATCCATCTCTAACTTCAGTTGTAGTGACCAAAACCATGACTTGCTTCGATTAACAGCGGCATCAATTCTGCCCTGTCTTCATCACCAGAACCCATCATCGATCTTGATATCCACCAGTTCAGACTCCATAAAACCCATTTAATCTCTTCCTCTCTGTGTTATTAGCAGCACCAGATTCAAACACAGCACCACCAACACTCTATTCTTCTATCCAACTCAATTTCTGCTTTAAACTCAACACATCATCACCGATTCGCTCTTTCTCTTCTTGTAACAGATTCAATCTCTCATTCTTCTCTGATTTCTTCACCATGAGCTTGTCAATCATCATCGCTATGTCTCGATCTGGTCTCTCGGAACCAACAGCAGCAACGTCTCAATCTCGATTCACAGATGCAACATCGAACCCTAATTTCTTCTCTGTCTGATCTTCTGGGTTTCGATCTACTTCTCTCTATCGATTTCTCAACCAACAAACCCATTAATTCCTCTCCAATCTCTCTCAATTTCTGACGCAGCCGCTGTCTGCATTTCTTCTCAATTTCAGGTGAGAATGAATAAAACGAAGAGTAAAGTGTCTCTCGATTTAGGGTAGGGGTATGAAAGCTGGGTCTGGATATTCAGCATCCGGTCACTACTAAGAGTTAACCAGATGACAACCCCTTAACTTTGAGTCGGCTGTTTTTAGTACTTATCCAAAAGAGAGGTGCCCCTTAACCTTTGGTCGGATCCGGATAGTGCTTGCCCTATGAAATGACAATTCTGCCCTTTTTGCCCAATTTGGGTAGTTTCTCCTTCTTTTCGTCCGTGTGACTCCAGAGTACCTAATAGCTCAAAAACACACGTAAAATACATAATTTACAAGAAAAATATCAAAGAAAGCATAAACTACTAGATAGTAAATTAGGTGTATTCTACACCCTATCAATAAATACGAAGGAGCGTATCCTATATACCACAGGTGGAAATTTTCATTTCCCATAATAATTCATATGCAAACATTAAAAGTCCTTTCCAATTCATGGAAATATTCAGAATCAACAGATCAATCATAATACAAAGTAAACAATGCAGGAGATGCACAAAAAGACAATGCATGAGTTTGTTAAACATAAACTTTCGTAAATGAAACAACAATGGTTTCAGAAGAGTTAAAAGTATTCCCACTTCTTTGATGACAAGCCACCTACCTCGAGATCCACAATCCACTGGTTCATCCTTTGAATCGATCGTTGTTAATACAGACTAATTGTTAATCACACAAGAACTCTAAGAATCTAGCAAAAAAGGCTCACACAAGAATCATACAAGTCCATTTAATGGTTTTAAGCCCAAGTTCACTATACAGGCCCACTAACCAAAGGCCCGATCCAATTGTCAACTAACGGTCTCCAACGGTCAGCTGAGTCAACTAATGGTAAATGCCAGTCAAAGGTTAAAGTCCAATCCACGGTCAAAGGTTAACTCGGTCAAGGTCCACTGAGTCAAATAGGGAATCAGTGAGTCAACACAGGTTCAACTCAGTCAAATTAACTGAGTCAGCTAAGAGTCAGCCATCTGACTGGGATGAAAAAATAACACAAGTCCTAAGCTATAATAACTTCAATTCTTACAACATAACCTTCTTCTTATCACTTCAACTTCAATCCAATTAAATCTATAGTCCTCGTTACAACAAAGAAACATATTCATTTCAATGAAACTTCATGATTTAACTTCAACTAGAAACTTAGATTTACCTGCAAATGCAGTTGCAAGCTTCCACTGAGGAGATTCAATTCAACATACTAATTCATATTCCTGTTCTTATCTACACTTCAACAATACATTCATTTCAACAGAATCCCATAATTTAATATACAATTGTAATTAAAGATTTACCTGCCATTGCTGTACCAAGCCATATCTAAACACAACATAAGCAACACAACCACAAAATAAACCACCGCACCTTGGACCTTAACTCCACCAACACATCTCATTCCAGTACATTTGACTTCAGCTGAGACTCAATTCCATTCCATCATCTCACAAATAACACCAACATCTGTAGAACAAGCCTATACCTCAATATCCTCTCAACATAAACTCAGGACCATACCATCATATTCATTCAACCCAACTAAGCTCAATCTCAGACTCATCACCACCTTATACACATATAAACATCCGGTGAAGCTCACAAAAAAATCATACTCATTCTCTGAATCATACTAGTTCAATTCAAATTCAACAATCCCTTCACTATCAATAACATTTCTAACTGCAGTCACCATTTTATTGTTTTACCACCTCAACCTCAGTTTCATTGAAAAACATATAAACTCAGAAATCATTAACAATTTAACTTCAAATAACGAAATTAAGCAACAGAGAGACTTACCTAACCATTGGCCTCCCCTGGATTGTTAATACACCAAACCAATTCTTCTGAAACCTTAATTCTTATTTCTTGAAGAACAGAAACCCTAATCATCTTTAATTATTTACCAAATCAACTCCAAAACTTCAATTGCACAACAACCCTTTAGTTCTTTAATGATTAACAACTCACTTACTTATCAATTCTACACAAGACCTAAATACAGAAACCCTAATTAATTGATTAAATCCTCAACAACTCTTTTTATTTTGATTCATCATCAGAAAATCTTCACTTCCTCAATCTAACAGCAACCCCACTTTTCTTCATCCATTAACCTCCCAAATTCAACATTAATTTCATCTTCAAAACCCAACTCAAGAACCCTAACTTTCTTCAATCTCTAATTCAAACACAAACCATCAATCAAATTCTTCAATTAAGCAAACCCAACTTGTAATTTCGTTTATATCTTTTTAATTCTTACTCAAATCGAATTCCAACTCAACATGCAGAAACCCTAAATTGAATTTCAATACAATTTGTAGAAACCCTAACCCCTCGATTCTTCACAGAGTCAACTAATTGCATCAACCTCACCACCATCATCTAATCCTCGATCCTACTCAGCTCTTCTTGATTCTTCATCCTCAAAACAAAGCCCTGACTATCAACCCGCAGCAGCATCAGTTCATTCTTCTCCCGCAACTAAATAAACTTCAATACTACACCATATTCTTCATTCATCGAGTCAACAACCTCAGTAACTCATCATCAAAAACTATAAGCTCAAATCCTCGATTTAAAATCAACAGGAAGAAGAAGAAAGAAGAACAGAAGAAAGGAGAGAAAAAGAAGAAAGAGAAAGAAGAATAAGAGAAATGAATTTCTCTTCTCAGATCGAATGGGGATAAGAACAACCGTTGTTAAAGGCACCCAAGAAATTGATAAGGGCAGGCATGTCGGCTAAACTTCAAAAGATTATTTTTCCCTTCATACTTATCTAATGATATCTTTTTCGTCCGGTACCCGATTGACACGTTCGAGTAATCCATTTCGTATGACTTCTCGATTTCTATCTATTAGTACTAGTTTCGTATCTATATCGTTATTAGATTAATTTCTAATAATTAACGTTCGAGTTACACTAATCGAGTAATTAGCAGCTAAGACATCTTTTGACTAGTCTAATAGCGTTGATGAGCTTGCCGGATTGTTCCACACATAATATGCATAAAAGCTGAATTCATATAGGTATAAATGCGAAGGATCCACTAGTGTAAAATGGAAGTTAAACCACTGTCAAGACAAGAGGTGATCTCGTTAAAAACGACTATGCCTATCAGTTGTAATTTATAAGTGGTTTTTTCCAAAACGATTGTTTCTCACAAAGGTTGAAATCTTTAAAAAAACTACTCTCTCCATCAGTGTGTTAATAAGATTGATAAGACTCTGATGGACACAGTGGTTTATATTGATAATTTTACAAAAAAAAAATGAATTTGATTCAGCTGAATTTTGAACCTTAAAACTGAGATCAAAATTAAAACTAAAATTATTATATGAAAACAAAGTTACGTTTATATTACAAGGTGGATTCGATTTACAACTTCAACATTTAAGTATTACCCCAGTTCAACATATCAAAACTTCGAAAACACACTCACCAACTTCAATTGTATAAACATAACAAAAACAAATTGGTAAACAACACTAGTATAGATTAAATTCTTTGAATAACATGTCCACATAGCAATACCAGCAACAGTTTCATCCTCCTTTGTGAAGAAGTAAGCTTCCAATTGAAACCTGAAAAAAGGTCTCCAACACAAAGGATACTTCAGTTAAAGCACATCTGCAAATACATGGCTACAAACTACTAGTCAATGACACTGGAAAAATAAAATATACATCGCTGTAGGCTGCTCGAGTGTTGTCTGCAACTGCAATAACAACAACAATGAGCACCAAGGATGAGAAAATTTCTCATAGAAAGGTTAAGATCCATACTAGTGGATTATATTGGAACTCTCAAACATTATAAACGGTGCAAAATTTTACACCTAATCAAATTGGTTCAGAAACTGTCACCCGAGAAAATAAGGGCAAGGGAATACTCTGGTTGATATTATAAACGGTGCATGAACAAGGAAGGGAATACTCTGGTTGATATTATACCGACTTTCATTTGGTGTTCGGGATCCAGATCAAAAACTGATCAATCACATATACCTGTTGTCATAAATTCAAATAATGAATCACTTAAGGATCCTTAGCCTCAACTAAATATACACTGACAATGTTTTTGGGATTTGTAGGTTACGCACCATATCTAGGGAATTCAAGTAAGTGAATTCGTAAGTCACAATATCTTCCATGAAGACATGCTTACTTGTTATCATCCCTGCCCACCAAAGAGGATCCAGTGAGTATATCCAAGAACTCCTACAATGAGAAACACAAGTACCTAACCAACATAATAAGAAGTTGCATTAGTCTAAGAAAAGACTAGGCCGAGGTAAACAACAAGCATATCAAGAAGCATACAACAATGGCTTTGTAGATCTTTATAGTGATGCTCTAAAAACTTATACAAGACGGTCATTTATGGTGAGAAATTTCCATCAAATAGGAAAAAGGTATAAACATAAGCGTGATGATTAAAGAAATGTTTGCATAAAAGTTATATAAAGTTCTAGTGGCATAAATTATTGAAGTTGAATGCTAAAATGCTACATTTAGCTTTGCTTAAATCCCGACATGCATTTGCAAAAACATGATAAACCCGACATGCACTTCGGGTTGGAGCCCAGCTTTTCGCTAGGCTGACAACTAGTTACTTGTAGTCCAATTTGTCTTGAATTTTTAGCAAGGAATGAAGTTAATTTGCCTTCATCAAAACAAATAAAAATCTACATGAAACGAAAGAGAAATCACATAGATTTTGTCGGTCGTGCTTATAGGTCGTTCAAATAAAGTTAAATCTTGCAAATTGTATCCTACATTTCCATTCAGTTAATTGAAAACAAAACAAAGATAAACTCAGTACAACAATAATACTAATTAGATCTATAAAAATAGAGACGGTTGGAAAATACTTACAAATTAATTAGTAACAGACGAGGCAGTGCCTCCTCAAGGATCACCACCATGTAAAATTCATTTTTCTAGATGTTGTGGTAAATTCAAGCTGGTGTAGATAACCCCAAGAGCATCAGTTGTAGATCAAAAACATTCAAAAGAGAGATCCTCTATTAGTTCAAAAGTCATTGGTTTATTCATCCAAAACTTGCAACATAGATTCCAAAAACATTATGCAATAATACCTAAAATCTACTACACTTAACAAGAAACATCATTTGCTAATGTGTGTATAGAAAGTCGGCCACTCCAATCTAAGTAGACAACACACATACATCTACATCCATGGGGACCTTAGAAGCTAATAAAAATGATTTTTTTTTTGAAAATTACTTTGTGAATCATAAAAATTGGACATTCAGAATAAAAAAAAAAATCGAATCTAACCCAAATCTTAAAATACCAAATTGTCATACATGAAAAAACAAAATCCAGAAATTGTCATACCAAATTACTAAATAATGAGGAACTAGGTATAAAAATGGAACAAAAAATTTGTGGAAGGAAGTTACCAATCAAACTCGGATCAACAACTTTAAAATTTCCTAGAACCTTAAGGATACATTTCCTTTAATTACTAGTCCAATTTCTTCAAAATCATAATTCGAACCAATATCATTAGATCCAACTGGAGTTTCTTCTTCCGTTAGTGTTGGACTACTATTATTCTCATCTTTCTTTTTTCCAATTGAAACATTATCAGATTCAACTGAAACTTTAGATATCTCTTCTTTCTACTCTATAGTTCAACCAAACAAAATCGAATTAGAATATAATCAAAATTAAACTCACAGAACACAGTACAAGAGAAGGAGAGATCGAGACTAACCGGCAATCGAGATAAAGTATCTATGTTAGTTATTGCGATCTCCACCATGAAGCAAAAGCACACCCTAGAATTTTTCAGAGGAAGAGAAAAACGAAACTCCTGGCCATTTGAAATCTAGGGTTGGGAAAGAAATGTGGAAGTTTTTCTTCTTTCTTTTGGTATTGTCGAGAATATGAAACTTTAAAGATGAGATTTGGGTATTATTAAGTTGCCGGTGGTCATGTGCTGATGGTGACTGAATGCAGATGTAGAAGAAGAAGATGGTAGTGGTGGTGTACTCGGGGTGATGGATTGGTGGCTTCAGGGTTAGGGTTTGGTAGTTTCAGTTTCATATTAAGTGGAAGAGATGGAGAAGATGGAAGAGAGAGGCGTACATGTTAGATTATAAAGAGATAGATAGAGATATAAAGATAAAGTTTCAGCAAGAGAGAGGTCAGGATAAATCCAGGGCTATAAAAACCACTTGCTCTCACAGTGGTTCTTTAAACTCCGTACTTTTACAAAAATGGGTTAATTAGTATTTGGGTCGTAAGTTTTGGTATGTCTTTGAGTTTGGATCGTAAGTTTGTCTCACTTTAAAAATCCAGATTCCAAGTTCAAATGGTCACTCAAAAGTATGCGCAAACTAGGTCACAAAACTGCGTAGCTACAGATTTCAGCTCAGGCCAGCTAGTTTCCGGGGAACAGATCTCCTAAACGATAAATCCGATTGCTAAGACCTTTTAAGTCATTAAATACAAGACATAGAGGAACGTTTTTTCGTTAAGAAAGTGTCGCCTAAATCCCTACCTATTGGTGCCAGTTTCTGAGACAACAAGGGGCAGAAAACTGTGGCAGAAAATCCAGATTCCGAGAGTTTTCTACCCACGGTTTTGCCCCTTGTTGTCTGCGAAAACTGGCACCAAATGATGTAGGGATTTAGGCGACACTTTCTTAACGAAAAACGTTCATCTATGTCTTTTATTTAATGATTTAAAAAGGTCTTATAATCGATTTATCGTTTAGAGATCTATTCCGAAACTAGCTGGCTCGAGCTGAAATCTGTAGCTCGCAGTTTTGTGACCTAGTTTCGCATACTTTTGATTGATCATTTGAACTCGAATCTAGATTTTTAAAGTGCGTTTGGAAGGTGGTTATTTCGTCTTTCTAATATGGGGTCAAACTCTTAATTCCGACTTCTAACGAGGTCTGGAGAGCCTCGACAAACTGGGTAAATACATTGGCTAACTGAAGTTAACTTTGACTAACAGTTTGACTAGTGACGTCGTTGACTAACGGGGTCAACGACCCAAACTCAAAAAACGGACAAACTTACGACCCAAACTCAAAGACATACCAAAACTTACGACCCAAATACTAATTAACCCTACAAAAATACCCCATAAGAAAACCACTGTTTTAGAGACAAGTTTAATTTTTTAATTTTTTATTCCACTAAAACTACAGTGTGCCACTGCACTAACGTTTAGTTCTTGCTATCACAGTTGTTTTCTTAAATCTTAGAAAGTGGTTAAAAATCAATTTTCCACTAGTGAGCGTACCCTATATGCCACAAGTGGAAATTATCATTTCCTATAACAATTCATATGCAAACATTACAAGTCATTTCCAATTCATGGAAAGATTCAAAGAATCAACAGAAAAATCATAATACAAACTAAACAATACAGGAGATGCACAAAAAGACAATGCATGAGTTTGTTAAACATAAACTTTCGTAAAAGAAACAACAATGGTTTCAGAAGAGTTAAAAGTATTCCCACCTATTTGATGACAAGCCAAGCCTACCTCGAGATCCACGATCCACTGCTTCATCCTTTGAATCGATCATTGTTAATACAGACTAACTATTAATCACACAAGAATTCTAAGAATCTAGCAAAAAATGCTTACACAAGAATCATACAAGTCTATTTAATGGTTTTAAGCCCAAGTTTACTAAACAGGCCCACTAACCAAATGCCTAATCCAATCGGTCAACTAACGGTCTCTAACGGTCAGCTGAGTCAACTAACGGTAAACGCCAGTCCACGGTTAAAGGTTAACTCGGTCAAGGTCCATTGAGTCAAATAGGGAATCGGTGAGTCAATTCAGGTTCAACTCATTCAAATTAACTGAGTCAGCTAAGAGTCAGACATCTGACTGGGATGACAAAACAACACAAGACCTAAGTTATAACAGCTTCAATTCCTACAACATAACCTTCTTCTTATCACTTCAACTTCAATCCAATTAAAGCTATAATCCTTATTACAACAAAGAAACATATACATTTCAATTAAACTTCATTATTTAACTTCAACTACAAACTTAGCTTTACCTGCAAATGTAGTTGCAAGCTTCCACTGAGGAGATTCAATTCAACATACTAATTCATATTCCTCTTCTTATCTACACTTTAACAATACATTCATTTCAACAGAATCCCATAATTCATTATACAATTGTAATTAAAGCTTTACCTGCCATTGCAGTACCAAGCCATATCGAAACACAACATAAGCAACACATCCACAAACTAAACAACCGCACCTTAGACCTAAACTCCACCAACACATCTCATTCCAGTACATTTAACTTCATCTGAGACTCAATTCCATTCCATCATCTCACAAATAACACCAACACCTAGAAAACAAGCCTATACCTCAATATCCTCTCAACACACACATGGTAATTAACTCAGGACTGTACCATCATATTGATTCAACCCAACTAAGCTCAATCTCAGACTCATCCCACCTTATACACATATAAGCATCCGGTGAAGCACACAAACAAATCATACTCATTCTCTGAATCATACTAGCTCTCGGAGTCGCCATGCGTCATCTTCCATGCTTCAGACTGGTTATATACTATTCCTCGTGATGGTATGTCGGGTTTCCCTCTGAGTCATCTCGCCCTATTCGTCATCGTGAATCTCTCCTTTGAAGGTCCTTGTTCTTCTTCATCTACGAGTTATAGTATAGGTCGTCCGAGTTCTCTATTGTGACATAAACTCGCTCTCACTTCTTCTGACCCTTCATTAAATGCAGTGTTGCTTTTTAGACTTGACCGACTGAATCGATTAGACCACTCCTTCACACACGTCGTTCATGTGATGTTGGTGGCAGGCGTTTCGATTTAGGCGAGATCAGCTTTATGGAGAATGATTCGGTGCTCCTACCTTATCATCTCATCATGAAGTCATCCCTTTAGATGTTGACACGTGGCCATCGGGTATTTTACCCTCAGAAAAAGGTTAAAGAACGGATATACAAGTATTACAAAAAAGGGAAAGGAACTATTTCTCGCGTGGTTCTTCTTTTTCTCCATTAATTTCTTCTTCTTCTCTTTATTTTTCTTCATGTTTTCCTTCTCTCTCAACATCTTCCTCCATTTATTTTTATTCCTCACTTTTATCACTATTTGAAATAGTCGGAGGGGACACATTCTCTGGAATTTCTTCTGAGAGGAAAGGATATTTGGAGTGAGGAATGTTGTTATCATCACATACGCTCTCAGTAGTTCGATTGCGAAAACGAAGAACATCATTCTCGAAATTAGCAACAGTTAACTTCAGTTGGTTTTTGAGCCTGCGATATTTATTATCGCGAACGGAGAAATTTTCCGCCAACTGTACTTTCGCAGCTTCAAGTTCTTTATTTTTAGACTCTAGCTCTTCAATTTTTTCGCGAAGTTTTCTCTCAGAATTTGCGAAAGTATAACAATTCAATTGGAGTTAATAAAAAAACAAAGGAACAATTTGCAGGGAAGCAAAATTAACGACCTTCTCTGTCAGAAATCATATCTATAACCAAGGAAGAGTGATCAGTTTGAATGCTAAAGTTTACACCTAAGTAATTTCTGGCGTTATCTAAGACTTTCGCAGCCCAAGCGAATTCATCATCATTATTTATGAGGAGACGGGACCGAACTTGATTCTCTATTTCGACAAGGGAAGCATTTTTACGGTTAACTTTATCTCACTCAAGTTGGGTTTCAAGAAGAGTTTTGTGGAATTTTTCTAATGGTTGAGCTCCTTGACTAGCTATGCGGTTTTTATCTTCTATGAGATCACTAATTTTCATTCTTAACTTGTTAATTTCATCTTTAGAATCAAGATAATGACGCATAAAGAGGTTAGCTAAACTCAAACTGGATCTATGGTCAATTTCTAAAAGGTGAAATTTAGATATGAATTCATTTAAGGAAAGATATTTCATTTTGTCATTGGTAAAGTTGTTTAAGGAAGAGTTAAGATAATCGAGAAGGGTGTCATCATCCATAGAGTTGGGAAATGAATGAAGAGTTATGGCTTCATCAGAAAGACCATAGATGTCTGCAAAAATGATTAATCAAATAAGGAAAAATGATATGAGAAAGGATTAGAATGAAAGAAGAAAAATTACGTACCATAAAGTTGGTTGTTTGCATTCTGAAGACTAGATATTTTATTTTTCTGAGTGGATTTTTCAATTTCCAATTGTCTGTTTTCATTGCGAAGGCCAGTAGCTTCAACTTATAATTCTTCGCTCTTCTTGCGAAGTTGAAGGTTTTTTTTCTCGAAGTTTTCACACCTCCTTACCAAGTCAGAGGCAACTGCATAAGAAGCTTTTCGATCATGCGAAAGAATATAAAACAGTATCAAAACAAAGTGTAATTTCAAAATGTAATTAAGGAGAAGCAAAAGAGTGAAGGCTTACCAAGATACTAAGCGAGTTTAAGAAACTAGGAGTCACTGATCTAGAAAATCCACGAAGGGAATCATCACCATCTATAAAGTTGGTATCGCAAATGTTCGCAATAGCCTTGCATGTGTTAGTTAAAGGAACATCGCCGATCCCTTGCATATAGTCAGAGAAGACGCTAGACAGATGTGCCATGGAAGATTCAGCTGGAGCGCTTTCCTTTGCGAAATAAGCATCATCATCAGTACTTTCATCAGAATGGAGATTTGAAGGAGAGGGAGAGCGAACTTTTCTTTTCTTTGAAGATGTGGCACTTGATTTCTCCTTGCGAAGAATACCTTTGTTCTTTCCTTTAGTCTTTGCGATCTTAGAAGGCTCATCAATTTCTTCTCCTTCTTATTCAACGTCAACCTTCGCACACAAATGAAGATAAGAAATAAAGGCAATAATATTGTTAAAAATAAAAACAAAAAATATTTCTTACCCCATATGTGATCGAACGCAATGCCGCAAGAACGCCTGGATTCTTAGTCTTGTTATAGCTAGCTCTCAATTTTTCAATATGAAAATTTTGCAAGATTAGAATAAAATGGAGTAGGGATGAATGAAAGGTTATAAATTGAGCGAAATTTAGAAGCAAACATCTTCTTGCTTCTCAGGCCAATTGAATACCCATGGTTCATAAGCAACGAGATTCTCAGGTAAAGCATGCGAACCAGAGATGTAAGGTCCCTTTAGGATCAATGCAGAAACCCACCATTTATCATCTTTAGATTGGAGTGGGGTATTGTTCTTACCAAAATGCCATTCAATGTCTTGCATAAGTATTTTTTCTCTGGAAATATTTTCTTTCCTCTTCAAACGGACACCCCAGCGAGTAGTATCTTTCTTCATGGTAATCACCTCGTAATTCTCAAAGAAGATTTCCACAGTGTATTGATCAGAGATGATTTCTAAGCTTGCGAATTTTGGATCTCTAACTTCTAGGGGGTAAATAGATCCCAAACCATCACTACGATTGGCGAATTCAAGTATAAGATGAATAGAATCTCCGCTCAATTGATAGATGGCTCGCGAAAAGTTCGCATGGGCAAGAATTTCGTAAAATAGAGGAAGTGCAGGATGGTACAGAGGTATGGGGAGACCAACAAGAATCTGACCAAGTGAAACTATGATTTCTTCATCGTTACATGGATGATCAAAAAATAATATGGAAGAAAGAATGGATTTAGAACCTTGATTAGGAATAGTGGAGAGGGTAAAACCTCTTTCTTTGAGATCTTTTTGAACTCCTTAAATAGATGTTTCATATTTATGACCGCTTGGGGGCATCTTTGAGTATGGGAATGAAGAAGTAAAAATCAAGAGAAGAAGAAGAAATTTACAGTAACAGATGCGGAAGTTGCAGAAGAACGATGAAGAAAAATTGCAGAGAAGAAAGTAAAAAGGAAAAAAAAGAGAGGAGTAATAAAGATATATATAGAGGAGAAGTTCTCGAGAAAATGAACTCATTTAATGCGAAGAATAGACATGAACGGTTGAGAAATGGCGTGTAGCGCCCCCTAAGTTAACAACTAATTAATCCAAGAGATTAACTAATTAAAGAGGCACTAAGAATCTAAATCATTTACTTAAACATTCAATTAAGAAATCTGCTACATAAACTAACCCAAAAACTAGCCCCGCTCTGAAATATATATATATATATATATATATATATATATATATATATATATACAAGAACTCCTGTCAGATGATACATATACAATAGTCATTTGTTTTGCAAATAGAATAAACAACATAATATGCATAACAGAAGTTAACTAATTAACGGAGTCAACTCCTTGAAGCTTTCGGTGTGCAACTCTGATCTGTCTCTGAAACTGAAAGTGGGAAAGGGTGAACACATCATCCCTAGAAGGGGTGCCCAGTAGGAATAACATTTTAACTTTAAACAATACATGTTTTCCCAAACATCAAAGTGACTAAGTCACTCGAAATACACAAACATGTATATGGAGAAACTCCTTCTTTAAGCAATGTATAATAGTGATGCCGGGTTGTTCCACACCTAATAATATATTCATGCCGGGTTGTTCCACACATAATATGCACAAAAGCTGAATTCATGTAGGTATAAATACGAAGGAGAGTATCCTATATACCACAGGTGGAAATTTTCATTTCCCATAACAATTCATATGCAAACATTAAAAGTCCTTTCCAATTCATGGAAAGATTCAGAATCAACAGAACAATCATAATACAAAGTAAACAATGTAGGAGATGCACAAAAAGACAATGCATGAGTTTGTTAAACATAAACTTTCGTAAAAGAAACCACAATGGTTTCAGAAGAGTTAAAAGTATTCCCACCTCTTTGATGACAAGCCACCTACCTCGAGATCCACAATCCACTGGTTCATCCTTTGAATCGATCGTTGTTAATACAAACTAATTGTTAATCACACAAGAACTCTAAGAATCTAGCAAAAAAGGCTCACACAAGAATCATACAAGTCCATTTAATGGTTTTAAGCCCAAGTTCACTAAACAGGCCCACTAACCAAAGGCCCGATCCAATTGGTCAACTAACGGTCAGCTGAGTCAACTAACGGTAAACGCCAGTCAAAGGTATAGAAGTGGTTTTAACAACTTCAATTATTACAAAGGTTGAGTCAACTACGGTCAACTACAGTAAGTTCAGTAAGTTTACTTCACCAACACATCTCACCAATACATATTGGTCAACTAACGGTCAGCTAAGTCAACTACGGTAAACTTCAGTAAGTCAAACTAAACCATCGCACCTTAGACCTGAACTCCACCAACACATCTCATTCTAGTACATTTAACTTCATCCGAGACTCAATTCCATTCCATCATCTCACAAATAACACCAACACCTAGAGAACAAGCCTATAGCTCAATATCCTCTCAACACACACATGGTCATTAACTCAGGACCGTACCATCATATTGATTCAACCCAACTAAGATCAATCTAAGTCTCATCCCACCTTATACACATATAAGCATCCGGTGAAGCACACAAACAAATCATACTCATTCTCTGAATCATACTAGTTCAATTCAAATTCAACAATCCCTTCACTATCAATAACACTTCTAAATGCAATCACCGTTTCATTATTTTACCACCTCAACCTCAGTTTCATTCACAAACATACAAACTCAGCAATCATTAACAATTTAACTTCAAACAACGAAATTAAGCAACATAGAGACTTACCCAACCATTGGCCTCCCTTGAATTGTTAATACACCAAACCAATTCTTCTGAAACCTTAATTCCTATTTCTGGAAGTATAGAAACCCTAATCATCTTCAATTCTTTACCAAATCAACTCCAAAACTTCAATTACACAACAACCCTTTCATTCTTAAACGATTAACAACTCACTTACTTATCAATTTTATAAAAATTAGACCTAAATACAGAAACCCTAATTAACTGATTCAATCCTCAACAACTCTTTTTATTTTGATTTATCATCAGAAAATATTCACTTCCCAAATCTAACAGCAACCCCACTTTTCTTCATCCATTAACCTCCCATATTCAACACGAATTTCATCTTCAAAACTCAATTCAGAAACCCTAACTTTCTTCAATCTCTAATTCAATTACAAACCATCAATCAAATTCTTCAATTAAGCAAACCCAACTTGTAATTTCGTCTATATCTTTTTAATTCTTACTCAAATCGAATTACAAATCAACATGCAGAAACCCTAAATTGAATTTCAATAAAATTTGAAGAAACCCTAACCCCTCGATTCTTCACAGAGTCAACTAATTGCATCAACCTCATCACCATCATCTAATCCTCGATCCTACTCAGCTCTTCTTGATTCTTCATCCTAAAAACAAAGCCCTTAATATCAACCCGCAGCAGCATCAGTTCATTCTTCTCCCGCAACTAAATCAACTTCAATACCACACCATATTCTTCATTCATCGAATTAACAACCTCAGTAACTCATCATCAAAAACCACAATCTCAAATCCTCGGTTTGAAATCAACAGGAAAAAGAAGACAGAAGAACAGAAGAAAGGAAAGAAAAATAAGAATAAGAAAAAATGAATTTCTCTTCTCGGATCGAATGGGGATAAGGCCAACCAATTGTTAAAGGCACCCGAGAAATTGATAAGGGCAGACATGCCGGCTAAACTTCAAAAGATTATTTTTCCCTTCATACTTATCCGATGATATATTTTTCGTCCGGTATCCGATTGACACGTTCGAGTAATCCATTTCGCATAACTTCTCGAGTTCTATCTATCGGTACTAGTTTCGTATCTAGATCATTGTTAGATTAATTTCTAATAATTAACGTTCTAGTTACACTAATCGAGTAATTAGAGGCTAAGACATCTTTTGACTAGTCTAATAGCGTTGACGAGCTTGAGGGTCTTTACATGGCAGTTGAAAAAGATGTGTCAAGAATTGAATGGAGGAACAGACGCTTGTAATTGATTCTACGTAAAATACGAAATCATGCCATAGGATAAGAATATGGAGAGATGAGCAGTTATAGCATTTTGAAATAAAGTTTCTCATATCATTCTTTTCTTCGCAGAGAAGACATGAGAAGAGGAAAGATGTAGGAGAAGAATCTCGCAACATCAATATATCCGCGAAATTATAGGAACAAGAATTTGCGAAGACCATCGCAGATTATCTGAAGAGTGACATAGCAGATGACGTCAGCCTAATCACGAAGAAAATGTGAAGATCTCGCGAGGAGGAAGAGCTTTGCAAAATAAACCGTTGTAAGCTTGCGATAATATCCCAAGCCAGATCCGAAATTAAAGGAAAGCTTAGCTGTCATCCACTATGTAATACCCTATATATAGAGCCAAGAAATTTTGAGAGAAGGAGGGAGATCGTTTTGGTGAGAATTAGAGAGCAAACAAGAGAGGGAAAGTCTTAGAGTTATTTTGATTCCCTTGTACTCTTATTTTCTTTGTAAGATCTTTAAGGAATTCTAATAAAATTTAGATAGTAATTCTTGAAACTTGAGTAGATATCTATGTGAAATTAACATGGTGTAGTCAGGGGCGGAGCCAAGGGTTGACTAACCCTGGCTCTAGCCCCCCCTAAAATGATGAAAACCATTGTAATACCCTTACATTTAATCCCATATTCTGATTTTAGCCCACCTTTTAGTTTGGATTTAGTCCACTTAAGCCCATGTGTTTCCATAAATTTCTTTTAGCCCCCCTCAACCTTAATATCTGGTTCCGCCACTGGGTGTAATTGTAGGATTTCCTGCAACTGCACAAAACATGTGTACGAATTCTCCCACAGATTAATCTTTCTGTCAACACTTGTATTACTAGGTGTTACGCCCGTGCTCTGCACGGGCCTAGTTATTTTGTAAAGAAAAATAGGTATAATTTTAGTCAGATACGTATTTAGATTTGCTCCATCATGGAATATTACAGAGAGTTATTTTAGGATCAAACTGTAACTGAAGGTAGTAAATCTGCTTTCTATATTTTAGCTAGAAATGCCTAGATTTTAGATAGGCACGCTTAATTGGATTGCCTGTGCTAATAATGTTCACATGCTTTGCCTGTGCTAATTAATAAGCCTGGACTGGCCATGTTAATAAGGTGTAGAAATTTAACACAAGTCCCGCAGCTATTAGTCTCGGAAATGGAATCTCAACTCTATTAATTTGCACAGTATGTAGTTCTTTTAAATTTACAGTAGCACCATGTTGCAGTTGAACCAAAACTGAACAATTAAATGCTTGCACTCCATCATGTTAGGAGGAAAGGAAGATACATATTCAGAACCTTAAATGACCCTTCAATTCAAAACTAAAAAAATGAATGCAATCTTAGGAATTGGTGTTTTCTATAGTGACTAAATGGTGGTCTGCAATTCTCTTTTCATTCTTTAGATTTCAACGAAGTTTCATCGAATTTGTTTGGCATTTTTTTTAGGAAACTTAAGCATAGGTACTACTGTATGTTAGGAAACATAAGCCACAAACCTAGTTGTTACCACTGCAGAATTGGACGACGGTTGACCTGCTGTGACATCAACACCAGCAGAATTGGTTGTTCTTCCAGGGCCAGCTTCAGTTCGACATACGGGGCATGTAGAATGGGATATCAACCATACACCTATACATTTCGCATGAAAAACATGGCTGTAATTAGGTAGAATTCTGGCTATTTCTTTTTCCTGTTCTAAATTAACCAAGCAAACTGCACGTCATCAGTTTGCTTATGAACGTAAATCGGCAGAGATGTAATCGTTGATTGTTAAATTCCTGACTTTGGTGGTACTGGGTTGTCTGAGTACGGGTTCCCCGTTATGTCACCAATTTACTTATTCTGAAAGTATTGAAAGTAATTTTGCAAGCGTGGGGATGGTGGCCTTGAAGCTTTTGCGCCTACCTCGTCCATGACCTTAAAGCTGTTATTAAAAAAAAAAAAAAACAAGTAAATTAGTTGACACAGTCACATACCTACAAATACAGCAGATAATGGGGATATCAAGAGAAGGCTTTTTGAAGTGTCAAATATGTTTCTTACCTTGAGTGGTGAGTTCCCAATTCTTGTCTTGGCCAATCGCCCAGAAGAAATACCCACCCATGCTATTATCTCGAGCATATTTAACCTTGACATCAATAGTTGTAGGATTATCATATCCAACCCAATCGGTTCCACGGTAGGAATACATAGATACTGTCTGCGTATCATAAACCACTCGAGTACCACTAACTCCATTAAAATTCACTACATCTGAATAAATTAGAATCCCTGCTCCGGGACCAACCCCGACTGCAGCTGCACCAATTCCATTCACATTCGGATCTTTCAACTTCCATGTTTTCCCGTACATTCTAACTTGTTTGCCGGAAAGCCGGCCTGTATCCATGCCTGAATTCCAGCACTAGTATTAATCTGACTTGAAGGGTCATATAGCAAAGCATGTGCACCAGTTTTAGATGTATCCCAATCTCCACGATAATCTTAACACATTAGGTTGACAAAGTCGAGGGAGTCGCGTACTCCTTGTGCCGGGTACGTTGTAAGCTCGCTTGAGAGGATATAAGCGCTTGGCGTGAAGTAAACAGCGGCAGTTAGTAGAAGTCTTGGCTTTCCTGTTCGACCAGTCTCTTCGTTGATAGCTTTACGCCATTCTGTAAGGAGAGTTCCTAGATTGACCATGGCTGCTTGAGTTAATGGGTATTCCCAGTCAAGGTCAAGTCCATCGAAACCATATTTACGAGCCACTTGAATGGTGGAATTGATAAAATTTGCACGGCTAGAAGCACTACTAGCCATGGCAGTGAAAACACTTGTGTCTGAACTTCCTCCTCCAATGGATAACATAGTTACCACACGAGGAGTTTTCGAAAGAAGAGATGTAGTGAAAGTTGTCATCCATTGATCGTCTTCTGGTTTTACAACTAGCTGGTAATTTGATGAACTGAGTACCACGAAAGCGTAGAATACATGACTGTAATTAGAGGGTATAGCTGATGGTGGAAGTGTGCTTTGTAACCATGAAGGCCAGTAAGCACCTCTTATATCAGCAGCAGAAGTTGAAGCAAACATGGTGGTAAAGGTGAAAAGGAAGAAGCACAGGATTGAATTGATCATTGGGTTAGCCATTTAAACTGACTAATTTGTTTTGAGATATTAGTTGAATAAAGACTGAACTATCTATAAGGGCGCATGCATCATGCATGTGGCTGCTGTTTGTATATGGATTTATTAAAAAAAGAAGAGAAAAGTATATGGAGATATTTATAGTCCACAACGCATGCTTGATTCTTATACTAGTTGACAGTGTATCCCATTTGGCCACTTCTCCAACTTGCCATGAACTTTCTTGGTCCTCATCTTTTTTCGCCGCCAATCTTCGTCAGTTTCTTCGTGGTCCAGTTGGATCGGGAGTGGGTTCAGCGATGGTGGTGATCCCATTAGTTCAGCAGGGCCTAGCTAGTACTGGTGCTATAATGACAATAAACATATATGTCTCACTATTTTGTGGTTGAAATGGGAGGAAGACCGAAGACTTGGATAAAATAATGGGCCAGTTGATGGTCCTATTCATCAATTAGTGCGATTGTAGTGGAGGTGGTTCAGGAATTTCATGATTTTCCATCCACTTTTAATAGATAAGCAAATTGAACGCACAAACTGGTTTTGAGAACAAGTTGGCAAGCGGCTGTCCCCTAATATATGGACACTGTGGCACAATTTTTATAAATAATGTTTAGATAGCAACGCATGCGAGTTCGACCGAGCAGTGCTCTAATAATCTCCCTTTTTGTTAATTTTAGTGACAAAACTATCAATACATATGGATTACAAAATAAATAAACTTTGTAGCTTCTCATTCAACATGCTTGATTTCCTTGGTTCTTCATCATTCCTTGAATTTTTTGCCACTCCAAGTACTTCAATGATTCTAAACGTGTTCAACTCAGCATCATTGTTGTTGAAGATCCGTAGCCATAACAATAAGAAAACAATTGTTCTCAATTACTGTCATACAGTGTCGTTGTATTATTACACAACATTAAAGTCCAATTGCATCACAACTTTGACAATAATACTAATAGTGATATGTATCGTTCCCCCTTAGTCAATACGTCATCACACAATGAAACCCACTCTCCCTTACATAATGATCCGTAAACCATATCTATGTAGTGAGTGTTAGAGCACTGCTCTGTCGAACTCGCAAGCTTTGTTATCTCAAGCTTGTTTATCAAGTTTAGTTTCCAAAACTATAAGTCTTGATTTCTAGTTTACTTATAGCTAAGTCTCGGATTAGGATATAAAGTGTAGTTGAGCATTAGACTTCACGACATTCATCAATTGAAGACGAAGAACTACTAAGGGGAGCTTGTGGAACTTCATCAACAAAAGGTATGTGGAGACTTGAACTCATCTATCACTCAAAAGTCTATCTACTCTATCTCCTATTTGAGACAAAAGTCGTATAGCTATATAGACTTCGATTATACAATTTGATATTTCGAGCTGAGTTTAACTCGCTTACATATTTCTCGAAATATGTGTTGGTATAAGCTTTCGCTTTAACCAAGTTCATCTTATATTCTTGACGAGAGTCAAAGGATGATCATGTGAAAATCGCCTGGTAACATCTTACATGATTTGTGTGAGACAGTCATTTGATGTAGGCTCGGATTTCGTATTGATCATTCGATCACTTGAAAACTTCTTTAAAGCTAATAGTTCGTATGAGATAGCTATTCTCGTTTTCCGAGAATGTTTCAATGGTTGAAATGATAGTTTAGAACAATTGGATATAAGCACAGTATGCTTACTTGCATATGTGTAATCCAAGTCCGGGAACCATGGTATGCATACCCGTATGCGTACTGATTGGCTTAGTAAAGGTCCAGGAATCAAGTACGCATACAAGTACACGTACTGGCGTGAGGTTCAAGTTCCAGTACTTTACTAAGTTTGGTGGTATGCATACCAGTTCGCGTACTGGGTAACCCAAACTTAGTCCGACTGCTTAGGTATGCATACCTGTTTGCATACTTGAGTAGGTTATGTTCTAAAATCGGTTTTTTTATGAACTAATACATTTATATAATAAGGAATGCAATATTTTGCAAACCGTGGCTATAATGGCATGTGAAGTCATTCATTTGTCTAATTTTACTCAAAATTGATGTGAAGCACATTATCTTGTTTCATATTGGTCGAAACCTAGTTAAGCAAGGAGCCACGGATATAAAATCCTAATTGTGGATAAAAAAACTAATAAAATTTGAATTTGAGTAACCGTACCTATACGTGTGCACCTTTGTTGGCTCAACAATAGTTAACCGAAGTTAGCCATATAAACACTTTCATATCAACCTTATTTATATTAACCATAACTAGTTCAAATGACTCAAATGAAACTAGTTCTAGAGTTGTTCAATTGTTTATATTCTCATAGAAGTATACAAGACAAAATTGAAGAACAAACCAATCTCTTCTTCCATTGCGGCAATTGACTTGGTGGTTTCTTCCTTCCTTCAAATTTTTTCTTGTATAAGGACAATTGAGTTGGTGGTGGATGATAATTGATTTCCTATCGATCGAAGCGGATAATTTGTTTATCTTAAGTTTTTCTTTTTCCATGGCAATGAAGAAATCGATAGTTGGTGATGGATTTTCATTGGAGATATGTGGTGGAGCTTGCTATATTTTTTTTTTTTGAGGTATCAAGTGCAATGGGTGTCCAGCTGTTTGTAGTACAAAATGAACAAAATAGCTACGTAAGTTCGATCTCTCTTTTCAATCCTTAATTTTCTTTGGATCTTGTGGAAACATCCATTTGAATTTTTTTTTTTCTATACTTAGTTCTTTCTTTTCAATCTTTTTCCTAGTTTTAATCTCTTTTATTAGTCATGATCTAACTCTCCTAAACTGCTCTTTCTCTCTGGTTTCTGTGGTTTTACTCGATGGATTTTATTCTTTTCTATCTCTGGCTTTAACTTTTTCCTTCATGGAATAGTTGTTTTCTCTACCTTTGCAGGTCTTCGAATTTGTTGCTAGTGGGAACCAATGGTGGACTTTTCAGGATGATTGCTTCTGAAAAGACAGTTCTTTGGAGAGCAGTGGTGCTAATCACCAACCTAATGGTAATTGTTCATAGCAGTAGTAAGAAATCTTCTTTGGTCATTGTCCAAAGTATCAAGATTCAATCGGAAAACCTTCAGCTTCATCAGGAAACCATCTCGGAAAAATTTCAGTTACAAAAATTTTAAACCATTCAATTCCCACCTAAAATCTTGGTGCATGTCGTTTGTAAAAACAGAAACTTTCTGATTATTCTCTCAATCAATCACCCCAATTACCGTAAGACTCATATTACGGTACCACCATTAAACAGCTGCCACACTCTCCAAAATTCCAATACTATTTATAGTACATCATGCTCAATACTAAGTGCATATTTTGTCCATAACAAAAATAGGCATAAGGATTATTGTCTAACATATTCCAAACCATTTATAAAAAATCCTGTGCATTATACCAGGGATCATAATTTTTTCCTAAAAATCTCCAAAGCTTCTTCTTATAAATACATCTTGAGTAGAAGAACCGAAATCATCAAAAAAGTTTGCGCAACTCTCAACCTTCCTATCAAAAAGTCTAGTTTTTACCCGAAAATGGCTGAAAGCTCAACCTCTCGTACTAACAAAATCAACGAGTTGTCAAGACAGCTCCGTACTGCAACTATTCAAGTTCCAACTGAGAGAATAAGAGCTTTCGGATCTTCACAAACTATCACAGCAGCGGCATATGAATGGTCTTTTGCTATCTTGGGAAAACTCATGCATAAGGACAAGATTGATATGAGAACCATTAGAGAAGAGATTAATTCTCTATGGAGGGGTTACAGAAACAAGCAAATAAGAGTCACGGGTCATAATCTAATGTTGGTTAGATTAAATAATGATGAAGAGAGAGATAAAGTTATAAGAAATGGCCCCTGGCTGATTGATAAAACTTTATTCGTTATCCAAAAGTATGTGGCTGGTACTCAAGCAAAAGATTATGTTTTTTCTTATCAAGAGTTCAATGTTCAATTCAAGTATTTAAAAATTGAACATATGAATGTTACTGTCATAGATGAAGGTATTGGTTTCATAGGGAAAAAGATCTCAATAAAACCGGAGAATTGTCGTCCAAGGTATGGAAATACTGTAAAAGCAAGAGTTGAAATAGATCTCAAGAAACCCTTATACAGAGGAGGCTGGTGGAAAACTTTGTTAGGAAAAAACGTCTGGATCCGATATCATTGGGAGCTGCAACCCAAAAAAACCTGTGAAAAGTGTCACGTCATTGATCACCAAGAGCATAACTGCATGAAGTATAACTATCTAATGCATCTTGATAGTTTAACGGAGGAAGAATATGAAGCTTATATGCGATAAGAAAGTGATGTGTATGAAGCAAATGAAGATGAAAGGAGTATTACTACCAATATGACTAAAGAAATAGAAGACTCAACTGATGATTCTCGTCAGGCAAAACGTATGAGAAACTCAACTCTCAATCAAGAACCTTCCATGAATCCCCATGATATTCATGTCACTCCACCTACAAATATTGAGAATGTTACCCACTGCAATATGAACACCAGCTTGAGCTCGGAAGTGGTTCCATTAGCTTCAGAGGTTAATCACCCTGCACCCACTAGAAACTCCATTGAAGATACTGCTCAGGTATATAATTCTCACAATCTCTTAAACTGTTTCCATCTTAATATTTTTTTAGATTCCTTTACTAGTTTTTCACTTAAAACCCTTGTTTGCTCTAATTTCCCGGTTATAAACAAGCACTGCCTCAGATTATCTCATTCTAAAACAAATATGAAAATCATAGCCTGGAATTGCAATGGCTTTGCAGATAAAGAAACTACGAATTATGCCAAGGACTTCAATAAAATGTTAGATCTAGACATTCTTTTTCTTCAAGAAACCAAAATAAACTCTGATAAAATCATTAGGTTTACCAAACCCTTAAATTTCCCAAATATTTTCTATGTTCCATCTATTGGTAGAGCTAGAGGTATCTGTTTACTATGGAAAAATGGTTTTGAATTAGACATCATCTATCACAATAAAAATATGATCCACTTCCTTGTTACTAGTAACCCTAGCAAACCTACTTGGTTTTTGTCATGTGTTTATGGCTCTCCCTATCCTCAAGAAAGTAAATCCCAATGGGATTTTATTCAAACTGTGTGTGAAAAATATAAGATTAATGCTCCTTGGTCTCTCATTGGAGACCTCAATCTCACCCTGCATGACAATGAACGTAGCAATAACAATGGCTCTTACTCAAAAGCTTCTAAACTAGCTCAAACTATCCTTAATACTGTTCTAAATGATTTAGGTTTCCATGGTAATCCCTTTACTTGGACTAGTAATAAGCATGGAATTGGAAAAATTAGATCCCGTATTGATAGATCTCTTATCAACTCAGATTGGGTTATTCAATTCCCTGATAGCTGCCTTAAGCATCTACCTTTTTTAGGGTCTGACCACTGCCCTATATTACTAGATATGTCTCCTAATGATTTGCGCAGCTCCAAAAATTGGAAATTCTTCGAATGTTGGTTACGTGACAACTCATGCAAATCTGAGATTGAGAAAGCTTGGTCAAGAAGCTTCAATGGGTCAGCCAGTTTTAGCTTGGACAAGAAGTTAACTGAAATAAGAAGAACTCTATCAATTTGGAACAAGGAAGTCTTCGTCAAATATTCAAAATAAAATAAAAGAGCTGCAGCAACAACTCATAAAACTTCAGCAACCTAACTCAGCTCATGACAACACAATGCTAGTCCGAGAAGTAGAAAAGGAGATAGAAGAATGGCATACAAGGGAGGAAGATTTTTATAGACAAAAAAGTAGAGAGATTTTTTTCAATGGAGCTGATCAGAATACAAAGCACTTTCACATGCAAGCAAATAAAATAAGAACGAGAAACCGAATTGAAACTCTTCAAAAACCAGATGGCAGCTGGAGCACTGGAAGGAATAATCTTGAAGATCTCCTCAACTCATACTTTAAAACAACCATGAGTACCTCTAATCCTCAACCTAATCCAGCCCTTATGAATTTGCTACCGAGGTGTATTTCTGATGTAGATAATGAAGGCCTTATTAAGGTGCCAGATGAAGCTGAAATAACAGCAGTGCTCAAATGTATGCAACCATGGAAAGCACCAGGGACAGATGGATTCCCTCCAGGATTCTTTCAAAGACAATGGTCAGTTGTAAAGGATGATGTTATAAAGATGGTGCAGTCTTTCTTTATCTCAGGAAGATTACTGAAGAAGATGAACAAGACAAACCTTTGCCTCATTCCAAAAACTAAGCTACCGCATAATCTAGGGTTCTATCGGCCAATTGCTCTCTGTAACTCTACATACAAATTAATTACAAAACTCATGGCAACTAGACTGAAATTTTATCTTGACAAGTTTATCTCTCCAATGCAGGCAGCATATGTTCCTGGGAGGAAAATCAGTGATAACATCACATTAGCTCATGAATTGATTCACTGTATGAAGAGAAAGAAAACCAAAAAACAATATATGGATATGAAGTTAGACATGAGCAAGGCTTTTGATCGAGTTGAATGGAGATTTCTGAATGATGTTATGCTGAAGCTAGGATTCTCAACCAAATGGTGTAAGATGGTATTGGAATGTCTCTCTACAACAGAAATTCAAATTCTTCTAAATGGATCACCATGTGAATCTTTTAAACCAACTCGAGGTATACGGCAAGGAGACCCCATTTCTCCTTACTTGTTCTTAATCACCATGGAGGTTTTTACAAAGGCACTTGCGAAAGCTGAAAGAATAAAAGCAATACAGGGAATAAAAATCTCAAGGAATGCTCCACAAGTTACTCATCTGTTATTCGCAGACGACTCCCTTCTCTTTGTGAAAGCAGATATGCACAACTTCAACAATCTGTTGGATATCATAAACAACTTTAGTGAGATATCAGGACAACAAATAAATTTTCAGAAGTCCGCTGTTTTCTTCTCCAAATATTTTCCACCTAGACATTGTAGAATGCTCTTGAGAAGACTAAAGATGAAGAAAATGTCCTTGGAGGAGAAATATCTTGGCATTCCTTTATTTATGAAAAGGAAAAAAACAAGTTCTTTCTCTTCACTTGTTACAAGCATAAAGAATCATCTCAACAGATGGAATGGCAAGTTTATCAACCAAACTGGCAGGTCTGTAATGGTAAAGCACGTTCTTATTGCGATGCCATCTCATCATATGGGAGTTTTCAAAATTCCTGAGACCACAATAAAAGAGATGGACAAGGTGCAAAGGGATTACTGATGGAACAAACCAAATGGAGGAGGAGTCTACATAGAAGCATGGCCAAGAATATGCAAAGATAAATCAACAGGAGGAATGGGATTCAGAGACCTACAATGCTTCAACAAAGCTCTCTTAGCAAAAGTTTCTTGGAGATTATGCCAGAAACAAAAGCAACTTTGGGCCAATGCATTAAAAGAAAGATACTTCCCGCAAACTTCTTCCCTGCATGCAAAAAAGAAGAAAAATTCAACCTACGCCTAGCAAAGTATATAAAGTATGATGGAGTTTATAAGAAACTGGAGCTTCTGGATAGTTGGAAAAGGAGACAAAATACAAACATGGAAAGATAACTGGATACCTAGCAAACAAACACCACCCATTTCTGTAGCAACACAAGAAGAAACTGAAAGCTATGAGAAAGTCAGTGACTTAATCGATGAGCATTTCAGAACTTGGAAGACAAATGTTGTAAGGAAGTTATTCAATGATGCAGACGCAGAAAGAATCCTCCAAGTACGTCTATTTACAACGGGAGAAGATAGACCTGTATGGACCTTGACGTGCAATGGTCAATTCACAGTAAAATCAGCCTACAACAAGTTGGTGGATATCAAAACCAATCGCCAAGCAAATTATGATGAATAAGTTACCAAACTCTATAAGCAAATCTGGAATATGAAAACTCTACCATGCGTAAAACACTTCATCTGGAAGTGTGTTACAGATATTGTTCCAAGTAATGAAAGAATTGATAAGCAAATGGGCTTTGGAGGTGAACAATGCTCTGTCTGTAACCAAGGAGTAGAAACTACTTCTCATATCCTCAAAGAATGTCACTTTGCACGAGCAGTGCTAATAGCTACACCTGGTGCTACTAGAAGTACTCAACTACAAAACAACTCGTTAAGCAGTTGGATTAGTAGTTGGTTTGAGGATGATATGAATAAACTCGACAACAACTGGGTTGTTAAGATGGCGAATGAATTATTGTATATTTGGAAAGCTCAATGCGATTGTGTCTTTGAAAATATAAAACCAAACCCAGTGATAGTTATAAGACGTATTGAAAATCTTAATACAATCACAGGGAGGGAGATGAAGAAGGAAACTACACCAACAGCCAACACAACAATATCAAATACTAAGAACATCCCTTGCTGGAATCCACCACCTTTTCCTTACTATTCTTTATGTTGTGATGCTGCTTACAAAAAAACTATTATACATGATTCAGGAATAGGTCTAATAATTCGAAATTTTGCAGGGGGATTTGAACAGGAAAAGTGCAGCTATGCAGACGGACTAAGAAGCGCAGAACAGGCTGAAAGTGAAGGACTGCTGAAGGCTATGGAGTGGGCGGAAGAGTTAAAGCTTCAACATGTTTGATTTGAATTGGATGCTCAAACTGTGGTAGATGCAGTTCATCACGACCACTGCAAAGCTGCTTGGGAAAACCATTCTATTATTTTTGAAATTATAGAAAAACTTCGTAGAAATCCATTATGGATATGCAAGTTTATTAGGAGAATTTGTAATAAGCCAGCTGACATCTTAGCTAGGCATGCTAGAGTTTTAAGAATTAGAAATATCTGGATCACCTCTCCTCCAAGTTTCATCAACAATGTAATCTGGCAGGAGGGAAACACTGCAATCCATTCTACTTAATTTATAAAATTTCCTATTTTCATCAAAAAAAAAAGGTGTATCCATTGATTTAAATAGATTAGGACACAACGGATATTTTTCCACTTTATTAAGCCGGCATTATCAGTAACCTAACATCCATGCCGGCAATTCCCTTTACTGGTTTATGGCTTAAAAAAAATAGCCGTTGGGCATTGAAATTCGGATAAAACTTGTTTAGTTTTTAAAATGTTCAATGCCGGCTTGGATTCGTATATAAAAGCAAAGACTCTCCAAGAAATTATGGCAAATTTGCATTAGTCATTTTAGAAGCTGTTAGGGGTACGTTTTGAAAGCGAGCGCAAAATTATTTAAATTCATCCATCGAGATATCAAAGCTAGCAATATTTTATTAGACACAGTCATGGATCCTAAAATTGCAGATTTTGTGCTTGACCAAACTCATTGCTGGTTCATAACTGTACGCATCAAGGCAAATCTTTTCTACTTTGTGAAAATTTTAAAGGGAGAAGAAAATGATATGCAGGCATGGAGACTCGGGATAAAATAAGCAAACTTTTAAGAATACATGCTCAAGAAATAAAGCGATGAAAAATAATGAAATGCATGCCATGTTTGCTACAATGCTCAAAAGTTCTCTGATCAGTCACGAAGTGCCAGCACCACGTGCAATTTTTGCTAATATCTAGTCCTACACATACAGCTATAGCACCAACCGACCTTACATCTGGGATACAGTGAAGAACAAGAAAATCCGACGAATGTGTCAATCACTGAAGCAGCAACATGGAGTGCGAATGAAGTTTCAAATACTTCATACAGGATTAGACTTGTTTTTAGTTTTTATTAAATTTGTGAGTCATCTTAGGTAGTTTTTAAGCTGCAGTTTGGAAATCGCAGCCTTTTCAATCAACACGGCATTGTCGATCTCTCCCTGCTTGGACATAAGCAGGGAAAAGAGGAGAGAGTTGCCACAAGCTAGGGATAAGCAGGAAAGAAACCACGGAAGGCATTGTCGTTCCATAGTTGAGATGGACCCGTGTTCTAACACTCCCCTCAAGCTTTCCGTAGTTGAAATGGGAAATGCAAAAAGGCTTTTCTTAAATATAGCCCACAGTTTTATTAACCATATCCCATTTTATTTCTAGCCCATAATTTTTTTCAATTTATTAACCATAGCCCAAATCATAACCCAAAATTTGTATACTGAGTTATAAGGAATTTATAGCTAGTTAGGTGAGTCGGAGTTGTCATATAACCGATCCAGCTGTGTTGATTCACCTATGAAAACTAATTCAAAAAATATAACTCGTACTAATCGAAAACTAAATATTTTCCCTTTCTTCTTCTAAACCATTCAACCGGATCTTTAACCCTAAGTCTTAGAATTTTTGTTCTCAAAATTTTATTGAAAAATTAGTCATTTGAATCATCATGGGCAAGAATCAATTATCTAAAGGTTAGTTAGAACTTAATTTCAAGATTTTAAATTAAAACCCAAAACTCCAATGATAAGAAATCATGTTTATGTATAGGTTTTAGCATTTCATGTTCTCGAACATCAAAGTGAGACAGTTAGGTGTTGGTACTGTACTTCAAATGAATCATAGGAAAAAAGGCAAGCAATAGTGATCGTGAACCAGATTTTGTTGATTTAATGGTTCAACGATGAGAACTTGAAGTTAATAAGAAAATGTTTTACTTCTCCTTATAATATCCTAAACAAAACTAAAACTTCTAAAATTATCGAGAAGATTGAACGACGGAAGTTTTACTCGGTACAATCTCGTTAGAAAGAATCAAGAAAAAAATACCCTAAAACACTGTAAACGTTTTTTCCAAGTTCACTGAGTTACCGAGTCTATCACCTGTTTGCTAATTTGCTAGCCTATTTGTGAGCTATGAATAATAATAGAAAAAGTCAAACTCTAAAATTTGGTCAAAACAAATTGACCAAAATTAAATGGCCTATGGTTAATAAAAATATGGGCTATATTTAAGAGAAGCCTGCAAAAAAACCAGTTCAGCAATGGATGGAGTGGCCCGTGTCAATGTTCCCCTCAAGCTTTCCGTAGTTGAAATGCGAAATGCAAAAAAACCAATTCAACAATGGATGGATAGGAAAGTGTCAATGTTCCCCTCAAGCTTTCCGTAGTTGAAATGAAAAATGAAAAAAAACCAATTCAGCACTTTCCGTTTTCCGTAGTTGAAATGCGAAATGCGAAAAAACCAATTAAGCAATGGATGGAGAGGCCCATGTAAATGTTCCGTATGAAATGGAATATGTTTGGTTGGCTGATAGACCATGTCGGGATATTAATTGGGCATCCAAACCATCACTGATTGGCGATTGGTATTACAATCCTAATCTCATATATGTAACTTCATTTGAACCCCTTTATCCATTGTGGGACTATTATTAATCTTAAGATTTCTTTGAAACGTATAAGGGTTGGTTATGTAACAATCTCAGATGTTTTGTTCCGTTAATGGTCATATATAACTTATATTATATACAAATCTGGGGTTTTCTTTTTGATTCAAGGAGGGTTTTCTTTTTGATTCAAGGAGAAGATGGAGAAAGCATATTAGCAATGTCACTAGGAACAAAGTTAGCATGCCTCCAAGACGTATCTGATGATGATCTTAAGGTCAAATATATGCTTTGGATCAAATAATTATGATGTTACTACTCCAAGTGTTACGTTGCATGCAGCTTCTCTACCAATGCCCCAATATTATGGTCATTCAATTACAATTTACAATACTATTTTTCATTCAAGATAAAATCTCTAATGTAAACAAGAACATAAATGTAAAGAAGAACATAAAATGTTAATAAGAACATAAATGTTTAATTGTTCTCATTCCTGTTGTCTCTCTGTGTCTTTACAAACGAATATAAGCCAGGCTTATATACAATGAAATATGAGAAGTCTAGTGGGATTATGTGGACACATAGCACAATTGTTTTACATTATAAAACGTCCATATGGTGGTCGTTATCATGAAAGATAACATGGTGGACATTATGATGAAAGGTAACTCATAGTGGACATTATGATGAAAACATAGTGGTCGACATAAACCCAATACCCTCCTTCAAGTTGTAGCATGAATATTGGAAATGCCCAACTTGGCAAGAAGAGATTGAAATTGTTGACGACCCAAAGCTTTAGTAAGAATATCAGCAAGATGCACCGAAGTATGAACGTACGCAGGAGCGATAGTACCTTTGAGGATTTCATCCCGTACAAAATGACAATCTATTTCAATGTGTTTCGTACGTTCATGAAAGACCGGATTATTTGAAATATGTAGAGCAACTTGACTGTCACAATGAACAGATACAGGCGCATCATGCTCCACACCGAGACTCCGAAGTAAATTCTTCAACCATATAATTTCACAAGTAGCTGAGGCCATGGCACGATATTCTGCTTCCGCAGAGGAGCGGGAAACAGTTACTTGTTTCTTTGTTTTCCAAGAGATAGGAGAGTTTCCAAGGAATACAAAATAAGAAGTCAGAGAACGTCTACTAATTGGACAACTAGCCCAATCTACATCACAATAAACATCAAGAACTAGAGTGGAATCAACCCGAAGTAATATTCCTTGGCCTGGAAGATATTTCAAATAACGAACCACTCTCAAAGATACATTCCATTGAGATTGCTTTGGATGCTTCATAAATTGGGATAATATATGAACCGCATAACAAAGCTCGGGGCGAGTAATGGTAAGATAAATTAGACGCCCCACGAGTCGTCTATAACGAGCAGGATCTGTCATAGGTGTGTCCGATGCAAGAGCTAGGAGATGATTTTTTTCCATTGGAACACTAGACGGTTTAGAACCCATAAGACCTGTTTCAGATAATATATCAATAGCATATTTGCGTTGACAAAGAAAGATCCCTTTCGAACTTCTAGCTACTTCAATGCCAAGAAAATACTTTAACTTTCCCAAGTCCTTCATATGAAAACAATCCCCAAGATATGATTTTAGTTCGCGAATAGCATCGCTATTATTTCCAGCAATAACTAGATCATCCACATAAACAAGAATATTCAATATCACTCCCTTTTTTGATAAACAAATAATGAATGATCATATTTGCTTGCGGAAAAACCATATGTACGCAAGGCCGTGGATAACTTTGCATACCAACATCTAGGGGCCTGTCTCAAACCATACAGAGACTTACGTAGCCTACATACCTTGCCAATCACGCCATTACTAAAACCTGGAGGAAGGCGCATATATACCTCTTCATCCAAATCACCATGAAGAAAAGCGTTATGAACGTCCATCTGAACTAACTCCCAATTCTGAATAGCGGCAACCGTTAAAAAAGTACGCACAGTAACCATTTTGACCGTAGGAGCAAAGGTCTCACTGAAATCTACTCCCTCCTGTTGATGATTACCGAAGACAACCAGTCGTGCCTTGTATCGTTCAACAGTACCATCAGAACGATGCTTGATCCGAAACACCCACATGTATCCAATAGCCAATTTTCCCGGAGGTAAGTTTTCAATTGCCCAAGTTCCATTGTCATAAAGAGCCGCAATTTCTTCCTCCATCGCTTTTCTCCAGCGAGGATCATTCATTGCTTCCTTAAAGGATGTAGGCTCCTTATCAGATGAAAGAGATGCAAGAAAATGTTGATGCACAATAGAGAAAGCATTACAATTTACATAATGTGTTATAGGATACGGAGTACCTGAGGAATGGATTGGTATGTGTGAAGTTGGAGGGGGAACCATAGTCGTGTTAGTCTTCGGCTCCATATTTTTCCATTTTACAAAGTCTTTGTGTCGGAAATTTTCGAATTTTGTACGTTTTCCACGACCAAGATTCTCATTAACCAAATCCGTGCTTTCAGCACCATAAATATCATCAGCATCTGCCGGAACACTTTCATTTTCAAACGAACTTCCACTGGAAGAAGGTTGGGCGTCACTGGGAAGTTCCCGTGTATGAATCGGAAAAATAGTCTGCAGATCCTCAACAGACGTGTTTGAAGATGCATCATAGACCTTCGTGCTAGATGGAAGTATGGGAGTGTCGATATGCCCTTGTTGCGATCGTTCGTGGATCGCTAATCGTGTACGCAGTCTTCAAGAAAATCTCCATATTTCGCAGAATTATGTAAGTTACCAGATTCTGCTGGATATAATGACTGTAAACGATCCATTTCATCGGGATCAGCTAGAGGGTAAATATCTTCAACAAAACTAACGTCACAAGACTGAAAATAATCCCCCGTGGCAAGGTCAAATAGATGCCATCCTTTCTTTCCAAAAGGATATCCAAGAAAGATACACCGACGACTTCGACTATCAAACTTATCAGAAGGATTAATATTCTTCGCATAACATAAACATCCAAAAACTCTAAGCATATCGAGAGTAGAAGCACGACCATAAATCATTTAAAAAGGTGTCTTAGAGTCAATTATACGAGAAGGAGTGCGATTAATCAAATATGCAGCGGTTAGAACACATTCTCCCCAAAAATCAATAGGTAAACACGCTTGAAAACGTAAAGCGCGAGCAACATTAAGAATATGACGATGTTTACATTCGACTCTAGCATTTTTCTCAGGTGTTTTAACCATGGATGTCTGGTGAATTATCCCATTCGTACGAAAATAAGTACCAAGACCCTTAAATTCTGTCCCATTATCACTTCGCAGAACTTTTACTCTTTTGGTGAATTGCCGATCAACCAAGGAGAAAAAATTTATTAATAAACGTGGAACCTCGTCCTTTGTTTTCATCAAATATACCCACACACATCTAGAAAAATCATCCACAATAGTCAGGAAATACCGAGAATTGCAAGCACGATTTGCACGATAAGGACCCCAAACGTCACAATGAATCAAATCAAACAAATCATCTGCTTTATTTTCACTTAACGGAAAATTACTACGAGTTTGTTTAGCCCGATAACAAATATCACAAGCTTGATGCTCCAACTTGTTATTATTACGACGACAAAGTTGAGGTAGTAGCTGCATTATTTGTCGAGAAGGATGTCCTAGCCGTTTATGCCATAAATCCCCCATGTCTTTCCCATGAACAACATTAACACGAGTTCGTTCCTTCATTGGCAAATGATATATCCCCCCAATAAGCTCACCCATACCAATCTTCATCCTCAACACAAGGTCCTGTACAACACAGTAAGAGAATGTAAATTGTATGCTTAACTTTCGAGGGGAGAGTAGTTGTGAAACAGAGAGCAAGTTACAAGTGAATGTAGGGACGAATAAGACATTTTTTAAAACCAAAGACTCGGTTAAAGTAACTTCCCCTATTCTGGTGGCCTTTATAGTAGCACCATTAGGCAACCCAACGTGAATAGGAGTTATGGCACGAGAGAAATCAAACAGGTTTTCATCACAACAAACGTGATTTGAAGCACCAGTGTCAACGATCCAAGTATAAACTCCCTTACCATTTAATCTAATAGGGTTGGTAAGTGCAGTCATTTCACCCAAGACAGCATTTACTTTGGGTGTAGCTATTGTATCAGTGGTATTGAAGTTCTGTTTTCCACGACCTGTGGCTTGCGGACGCCTAGGTTCACGTCCAGGTGGATAACCATGTTTCTCCCAGCAACGTTCCTCAAGATGTCCATGATAGCCACAAAAACCACACTTCAAAAGTGATCTACCAGATTTCATACCTTGTGGTGTACTACCACGAACAGCAAAGGCCATTGGAGATGCTTCCTCAGTCCTTCGTTGGGTATAAATTTGAACCTCTTCCTCTTGTGTAATTCTTGAGTACACAGAATGAAGAGATGGCAAAGGCTCGATTGATAAAATATTGGAACGTGCGTTAGCATAATAAGATTCAAGACCCATTAAAAATTCACGCACCTGATTTGTTTCACGTCTTTTATGAAGGATTTGATTCAACCCACAGTCGCAACCAGAACAAGAACAAGAGGGAAAAGCATCAAAGTCATTGATATCATCCCATAATTTCTTTAACCGTCCATAATAGGCCATAATCGACTCACCAGTTTTTTGTTTACAAGCAGCAACATCCGATTTTAATTGAAAATTTTTAACACCGTTTCCAACAGAAAAATGTAAGCGAATATCTTCCCATAATTCATACGACGTATCACGATAAGAAATAGTAGAACGAATATTTGGATCAATAGTATTAAAAATCCAAGCGACAATCATATAGTTGACCGTCCACCAATCCTCAAGATCATTAGACTCAGTTGTAGGTTTAAGTATTTTACCATTGATGAAACCGAGTTTGCGTTTTTCTCCCAACGAAACCCGAATCGCTTTTTCCCATTCTTCGTAGTTGGATCCCTTAAGAACAACGTGCGTGATGACTGTCCCTGGACCATCATTCGAAGCTAGAGCATACAAAGGATTGGAAGTATGTAAAGAGGATGATGGTGGGATAACGGTGGTTTCTTCCATTGTTACTACAAGAAAATTTGGAAAAATATTCTGGCTCTATGATACCATAATGTAAACAAGAACATAAATGTAAAGAAGAACATAAAATGTTAATAAGAACATAAATGTTTAATTGTTCTCATTCTTGGTGTCTCTCTGTGTCTTTACAAACGAATATAATCCAGGATTATATACAATGAAATATGAGAAGTCTAGTGGGATTATGTCGACACATAGCACAAGTTCTTGACATTATAAAACGTCCATATGGTGGTCGTTATCATGAAAGCTAACATGGTGGACATTATGATGAAAGGTAACTCATAGTGGACATTATGATGAAAACATAGTGGTCGACATAAACCCAATAATCTCCAATATTTATGCCGATTAACTCCATTACATTCCAGTTTTGAGGAATTCCAAATCCGCAAAATTGTTATTTACTCCTCGTGTCTTCCCTGCATCTTGGACTTAAGCATGGTAAAGAGGAGAGAGTTGCCACTAGGGATGAGTTGTTTAATTGAGAATTATCCGGAAGGAAACCAATGCATTGTCGTCTGTTCGGGGTGGGAAAATTGCAAATAAAACAAGAAGATATTGATAGAGTTAGAGCTCAGGATGGACAAAAAAATAATAATAATTCTGCAGATTCCAATCTTTGAGAAGCTAAGTTCTGGGTCCAACCGGGAAAGAAATCGAAAATGATGGAAGCTGGAGTTGAAGGATGAGATTATGACCATCTTAGGATAGGATTGCGAATTCGAGTTTAGAGATCTCTTTCTTCCTTCCCTTTGGTTTTCTAATCACTACCTTCTGTCTCCCTGCAAGATTTTGCTCATTTACCTGAATCTATTAGTTTCACATCTTTTTCTCCTAAAGCTTTTGTTTGTACCCTTAATAAAGAAAGTTGTTTTTGGGCATACAAGAAACCTTATCGGCTTGTACGATAATCATAATATGTGCCGAACCTAGTGCATTTATAAGGTTCGGCTCACAATTGAGTTGTGTTTTTAGCCGAACTGTTCTTCACAAAATCTTCCTGTAAGTGTATATGAACAGTTCGGCTTGAAATTTCATGCAATTTCAAGCCGAACCTAGTCACAAAAAGAGATGCATAGGGGTTCGGCGTATTCGATAATCATAATATGTGCCGAACCAATACAAAATTATTAACCTAGGAATGTACATGATCAGGTTCGGATTATATTCTACTTATTCAAATAGCCGAATAATGTGTTTCCAACAGGTTCGGCGCTTACGAATTTCTAAATATAAGCCGAACCCTAAACATTTTTTCTTCCATACAGTTCAGTGTAGGGTTCGGCTTATTAGGACAATTCAAAACGATCCGAACTCTGGTCTACAAGGTAGGTTCGTCTCTTAATTAACACATCCAGCTAGCCGAACTGTTCATCCAAACTCGCCGAACCTTAGTGAAAAAACACAAAATTTTGATGATTTTAACCTACAAAATTCTTGTGTAACATAAGGTCGAACCCCGAAAGCTGTCTAAATGATTACAATTCAAGGGTTTGTTGAAAGTAATCTTAAAACTAATCACTAATCATTAATCACTAATCATATTTATTTTAACTAACCATTACTATTAACACTAATCCTAAAAGGGCAGATTTGCCATTACCAAAAATATTTGGTTAAGGGGCTTCTAATATTGCTATTTACACTCCTTTTTTGTCTAACTTGGTATTCCCAATAAGTTTCTTGTATGCCCAAAAACAGCCTTCTTAATAAATTACACAAGAAAATGGGCAAACTTTGGCCTACGAGGCCCCATGTCCAAGCCCATGAGCAACAAACTAAGCTAGGCCTCGCTAACAAACACTCAATTTGCAAGCCCATGAACAAGAACTCTAACTTGGGCTAGAAGGTTCCACATAAGGACCGCCACTTCACAAATTTCCATACAATGCGTCAGAAAAGGATGCCACGACAACGGCCAAGTCCGGCGGCCTGTACGAGCGGCAATCACCGATCATTTGCGGAGCCGATTATACGCCGATTAATTACAGATTAATTGACGATTAATTGCCTGGTTATGTATTCAGCGTAACTCGGTGCTGTTTAATTTCGTAGTCCTTGATCATTCCACCCCAATCTTTTTGCCTAGCGGATTTCTAAGCCCCACTTGGGCTTATGACAAGTAATTCAATTCTAACCAGGGCGTCATGCAGGGAATTCATGGCAGGGCGTCATGCAGGGAATTCAAGCCAGAGCATCATGCAGGGAATTTATCCCTTGCATCAAAAGCAGGCATGCAGGGCCAATAACTGCAATTCATGCCTGCATCAGAAACGGTAAAGTAATAGCATATAAAGGGAAGTTTTCCCAACCAAAAAGGTATGCAATCTTCTCCATTAAAACTCATGTGAAAATATTCTCTTGCTAACTTAGGCATCAGAGGTTTTTTTTGCAGGTATCCCCCACCTTTATCCATTAACCAAATCAGCTGAATATTGAGGCAGCGATTGACTCCCAACATCAGCATCATACAAATTTTTGTGTTTGGGGTAGAAGCGATTTTACCTGTCAAACAACTTTCAACGACACTAAGGTGTTCGTTCGTATGAGGGACTCCGAAAAGAAATTTCTCACCAAAATTCACAAGTACTAGATGAAGCTTTTAGAGCATAAAGATAAACATTTTTGTCACGATAATCGCATCATAGAAGCCCACCACTCTTTGTAAAGGTGATCGGACTGATATTGATACACCTAAGGTCATCACACTCTTTACTCCAAACCGCATCCTGATTATTTGCATTTTTATTTAAACACCACATGTCCCAATTACGTCCAACATATGTATAACATGCACATAAAGAATCGCCTAAAACTAGTAGTCCAATATCAAAAGGTTGTGGCAAACAAGGTGGTGATGCAAGTTTGTGAAATTCTTCATCAGCCAAATCCAAGGAAAAAATAGTTCCTTCGAGGTGCACCCAATGAATAGCTCCATTCACAAACAAACCAAATCGTTTAAAACTCTTCACATCTTACTCTATGTTTCCCACATTTCTCCATCCAATGCCACTGCCAAGAGTGTATACTGATGAGTGCCAAATATTGCATATTCATACACCTTTTCATTGGCACTTAACTCATCTTTCGCGCTTCAAAGTCATATATTATCCCAAATTCTGCATTTTTACCATTTTCAAGAATAAATATTTGTATTAATTAATTTTGTGTTTTTAAGTACTAAATAAAGCTTGGAAGAATTGAGAAGACAAAAGAGAAGAAAGTTGGAAGCGTTGCAACCCGCTCGCGCATCAGTGGCAACCTGTTTACAAATTCATGGGATTAAACAACCCATGATCCAAAACCCAAGACCCAAATCCATTTCCACCTCACCCCCATTCTCTCACTCAATCACTCCCAATTTGTTTCCCACAACCAATTATATTCCATCAATTAAGAAAACATGTTTTGTTGAGTGGATGAGTTCCAAAATTCGGATCCAAGTGCTTGAGGGAATTTTGTGTATAAATAGAGAGGGTTGTTGTGTTGAAAAACCATCCAAGAATAGCTTGTTCATGTTAGTTTATCAAATTTAAGTTTTGTTGTAATGTTCTTCATGTTCTAGTTTCATTTACTAGGGTTTAGATGAAGCCCTAATCTCATTGGTATGTATTCATATCTTGTATCTTGTTCTTGAAAGTTTAGAATTGTTTAAAGATATAATTTAATCCAAGTTTTTCAACATCTTGCTCTCACAATGTATGCCATGTATCCATTGTAGTTAGAATATCTCTATGTTGATTATGCTAAAACTCATGCTTAACCAAATATTGATCTTTAGATTAGTTGTGCTTAATTAGACAATTAATGCTTTGGAGAAATGCTTTAGTTGTGATTAAATTATCCATTGGAGAAACACCTTAGTTATACGGTAGACTTGAATCTACTATAAGGACAAGAATAATATTACAAGTTGAATGCATATCATAAGTTATTGGTGGATTTGAATACCCTAGTATCCATATTATCATTGTTTACATATCTTGTTATTTGCATCTTTTACTTTTATTATTTCAGTCACTTGAAAATCATATCGTCAGATCGACAAAATCAAACCCCTTTTGGTTACTCTCGAATCAAGATTTAGAATCAACTTCTACACTCTCCAAGTCTCGTGGTTCGACTGTGCTTGCCCCTGTGTTGCTTGTCGACCTTGTGCACTTGAAGTATACACAATAGTAGGTATCTTTCGAGCCTACCAAGTTTTTGGCGAATTCTTGCCGGGATGCGGTAGCGGTGCAGTTTAAATTTGTCTCATCACTTGTTCATAAAATGTTTGATTGTAGCATCTTATCGTAGCTAAAACAACTTGATACTAATGTCGATGTTACTTGTAGCATATTCAAGAACACAAAAAAACAAAGGCACGCAAAAACAGTCGCATAAAACTGTCGCACTTCAACAGACGATGGCGCAGTGTCGTTTGTGAACGGAATACAAGTAGTATCGCAGTGTCGTTTGTGAACAGCGGTAGCGCGGTGTCGTTGGTGAACAGCAGTAGCTCGGTGTCATTTGTGAACAACAGAAACCTTGATATCGTTTACAACAACACGAGCCTTATATCGTTTACTGCAGAATAATTGTGCCTGCAAGGTTGTAGGGGAAGTCAAGGCGGAGCGGAAAAAAAAAAAAAAGAGTGTATTTTATTTATTTATTTTTTAGATTGTATTAGGATTTCTCTATTATTGTAATTTTCTATTTCTTTTGCTTTTTTTTTTTTGGACTTTGGACTTGGACATTCTTTTATTATTATTATTTTTAAACCCTACGGAAGGGTAGTATTAAATATCAACTATTTGCAGAGAAGGACGGTGATTACAATATCACCTCGGCCCCTCGGGTTCGTTCATGACATAGGAGTCGTGGCCCGAGTCGACAACAACGGTTCATCCCCCGTCTGGAACGGGAGGTAAGCTTGCCGAAACACTCGTGAATCCCCTGTTAGCGAGTTAATGTATTCCTTCGGTTGCATATATGTTGAGGATTTGAATACAGATGTTTTAATTTCCTAGTAAAGGGCAAGGACTGGCCATACAAGATAAGGGATTCAGATTTCATCTTAGTTCTCTTCTTGCCCGCATTAGGAAAACGATACATACGCGAACCTAAGCTTTAAAATTTGAAGTAGAACAAGACCTATAAGGTAACGAGCTTAGTAGGACAGTCATTCGGAAAATATTGGTTACTCTTTAAGCATACTTCAAAGTTCATGATAGTTTAAGTAAATTGAATGCGTGATAAATAGCCTTAGAATGCGGTGAGGCCTTGGGTATCAAAGCTCCAGCAGCTTCCTCGCCTCGTTCAATTTACTTAAACTCGAATTGATTCCATAGGAGTTTGCTCGATTTGTAAATCTAATTCCATTTCGAAGGAATAGAAGTTGGTCTAGAAAAAATCTAAGTGGAGCCATCATGCTTTTTGTTTGCTAGAAATCGGTAGGTTTCTTGTGGTGGAGTCAGCCTTGTTTGTGATTGAATAGAACTTACCTTCCTTGTTTGTGGTATTCTATTTTTTTATTTTTATTTTCTCCATTAATTTTATTATTAAAAAAAAAATGGTCTCTGTACCTCCCAATCTCTGCAACAAGCCTAGTGCTAGTTAGAGATCATGTCAGGATTTTGGTCTCGTAGAAGGCGGGAATGAATACGGACACAATGGACACCTTGCACATGTGCATGCTTCATATTTTGAGAACCCCATAGATCATGGTATTAATAACTTTAGGGAAAATTATGGACATTTTCAAGGTCCCGAGACACAATATATAGACCCTAGTTGTTATCCACATATGTATCACTCACATCCAGGGGATGCGAGCAATTCTATACTCCCCTGAGCCCTTATATGCAATCTGTGATGGAAAATCTCAAATTGATGGAACAAAATAATGCTAGATCTGAATTGCAAGCATTGCATGATCATCCATATAGAAACATCCATGAATTTTCCTTCAATAGTGAATCTCATGCATCACCATGTACTGAATATTCATATGAAAATGAGATACCTACTATTGATGACTCTCCTTTCATTGAACAACATAATGAAATTTTAGAATTTGATCAAAACCTTGTGCAATATCAAAAGTTAACTGACCAAAGGTTTGCGAGTTTAGAACTCAAAATGAGTCAAATCCTTGATGCACTAAATGAGGAGAGGAAAGAAGTTCATGATGAGATGTTTGTTATCCCTTTGAATTAAATGTCGAGAATTGTATGTCAAGTCCTACTCATGTAACTAATATTGAATATGAGCCTCACCTAGAAAAGAATAAGTTGACTGAAAACAAAGTTTTTAATAGGGATGAGTATGCATACTACTCTGATGATGATGATGATGATGATGATGTTATGTTATAAGAACATGTTTTTACTGAAAATATTGTCGAACCTTTGGGTTCAGAGACATTAGGCTTCTCTGCCTCGACCTTAATGAATGATGTTTCTTCTAATGTTCCATATACATGTGATGTGGTTACTAATCTTGAGCTTTGTGCGTTATCCTGTGAAAGAGAGCATGCTACACAACTTGTTTGTGACTTAGAAAATGTTGAATCTTCTGTAGACACCAATGAAACTATGCATGGAAATAACTTTAATGTGTCGATTCTCTGCACTAAGTCACAATGTGAAGTTTCTTGTGATATTCCTATGCATGAAACTGAAGTTCTAGGGGATGATTGTGAACTAGGGCTTATTGATTTGTTTTATGAGCATGAGCATGATGTTGTACTTGTGTCCGACATAGGTAATTTTTAATCTCCTGTCGACACTAATGATCTTATGCATCAAAATATAATTGACGTGTCTGATTCTCTACCTAGGTCACAACATTGTGATGTCTCTTTGGATTTGTATATGCATGAGAATAAAACTTTGGATGATGATGATTATGAACTAGGTCTTGATGAATTGCTCTATGAATGTGAGCATACTGTCACACTTGTAGATGACTTAGGAGATGTAAATGTAACTAATGATAAGGGTACTCTTGATCTCATCCATATGAGCAACTTAGACGTACCTACTCTCCTCGCTTAAGTCACCAACTGATGGTCTTGCACTGGACCTAAAAATTGTTCCTTTTAAGTGTGTTAAATCAATGTTGTTGACAATTCCAAACCTAGGGTTAGAGTTATATGCATCTCAAATTCTTTTGTACTTTTTGTCCACTAAATATCCTGTTATTGAGAAGTCATATCTGGAATACCCTCATGTTTTTCTGCCCATCCCTGACAAAATCCACTTTGAACTAGATCTTGTGCATGATGAACCCCTGAAATTGTTAGATTTTGTGCTCAAAAACACATCTATTGACAAGTTCAGGTTTGGGGGTAATGTTTTCACACTGAGTCTTACTTGCATTGTTGTGTTATAATTGTGTAAGGCTGTTGTTGTTTTCACACTCCGTCTTTTGGGTTGATCCTCAACTTTTTAGATTGTTGGTGTATGGTGAATTTTTATTGTATATAATCCAGTAATTAATTTTTGAATCTTCTTCATATATGAAAAGAGATTGAAAATGTTTATTGCCATCTATAACGAAGTGTATCCAAGTGCCGTTTCATATTGTCGGGATAAATTGTTGGATAAGTTCAAGGAAAAATTTGTGCGTGCGTGGACAAATCTTTATAGACATTACGGGAATGAAGCAACTAGTATAGCGGAGTCCTCACATGGGAGATTTAAATATCTCATCCAGTCCGGCCTGGGAAACGTGGTTACGGTCGCCGAGGCAATGGAACAAAACTTTAAGGCCGATATTGATAGGATCAAGAAGGGTTTTGAGAAAAGCTCCATGGATAGGATGACTCCATTTCTTAAACATACTAAGTTGCTCCAAGGAATAGAGTTTAACGTCTCTCGGTGGGCAATAAAACATATGATGAGACAAATGCAATATGAAAAAAATTATGGAAAACCGGGTGATGTGTGTATTTGTCCCGACATGTCTTCTTTGGGGCTTCCGTGTCGACATATTCTTGTGAAGTATGAAGAAGTGATACCTATTGGTGTTATTGATCCTTTTTGGAAGCAATTATCTTTCGACCTTCCCCCTACCGAAGTTCCCGGACAATCACCATGGGATACAAAGGAGGCCCAAGAATTTTTTGGAGCTTACTCACGTGGCAACTCGGCTACCCGAAAAGTATTGTTGAGTCAACTAAGACTAATTACACGGCCATGGATAGCACAGAGTGAAGAGCCAACAAAGGGAGATCCGCCGGGTAGACCACAAACTAAAATTCCAAGGAAAAAACAAAGAAAAGAATTCAAAGAAATGACTCGCCGTGAAGAGGAACTCGCGGCAACAAAAAAACGAGATCTATGTGCAAGTGATATTTCAGAAGCAAGATTCGCGGAAACTCCCGGTCCAAATAAAAGGGATAGGCCGAGGAAGGAACCGATATCAAGTCAACAACAATCGACGAGTTCTGAGGCTACACCAATAGTCGATGTATCCGAGGTTCAAAGGAAGAGGGGAAGGCCGCCGAAGGTTCCCACATTAAGCTAAGAAGGACAACAAGGTCAACATTCCGAACCTACACCAATAGTCGATGTATCCGAGGTTCAAAGGAAACGGGGAAGGCCGCCGAAGGTACCAACATTAAGCTACGAAGGACAACAAGGTCAACATTAGAACCTACACCAATAGTCGATGTATCCGAGGTTCAAAGGAAGAGGGGAAGGCCGCCGAAGGTACCAACATTAAGCTACGAAGGACAACAAGGTCAACATTCCGAACCTACACTAATAGTCGATGTGTCCGAGGTTCAAAGGAAGAGGGGAAGGCCGCCGAAGGTACCAACATTAAGCTACGAAGGACAACAAGGTCAACATTCCGAACCTACACTAATAGTCGATGATTTCCGAGGTTCAAAGGAAGAGGGGAAGGCCGCCGAAGGTACCAACATTAAGCAACCAAGGGCATGTCTTTGAGCAATCCGAACCTACACCAATAGTCGATGTAGCCGAGGTTCAAAGGAAAAGGGGTAGAGGAAGGCCAAGGAAGAATATTCTCCCATCTAATACCATAGACATTTGGAGTGTAGGGATTGCAGATGATGGTTTGGATATAATTAAGCTAAAAGATGGTAATATGAAGATGTATAAGGATCCCATAACAGGTAGGACCATTAGAAGTTATCATACGAAGATAGAGTCTTACATAGGCCAACTTCCTGAGGTTATTCGCGAGTTTATTGTGTACACGGATGATGTCGATGGAGATGGAAATTGTGGATATCATGCCGTGACCGAACAATTAGGAATCTTCGAGACGGCTGTTAGTAAAAGAATGACACCATGCCGCTATGCTAGAATGAGAATGGCCGATCAACTTGTGAATAAGAGGAGATTTTATGAGCAATTGCTTGGTCACGATGAGGTGTTTGATGATATGTGTGCTCAAGTGTTAGGACCCGAGCAGGAAATGACATTTCTTCCTTCTCAATATTGGATAAGTATGCCGCTTTGTGGGCATCTAGTAGCGGATACATTTAATTGTGTTGTTCATTATTTTTCCCCCACCATAGTCTCCACATTTACACCAAAATGGCAAAAATGCGATGGATCCCTTAAGATGAGAAGAGTTGTTTTGGCGTACGTGAACGGCAATCATTTCGTTATTCTAAAACTCAAGGACAATTGTCCATTGCCACCTGTTTGTGGGATGGTTAAAAACAAGGAACTTGATCCAAATATATGGAAGAGATGGATGGCATTGAATGAGGAGAATCACCAATTATGGGATGCTTTGGCATTATCAAAGAAACCTCTTGAAGAGGATGACTTGCAACTTCATACGTGTGGAAGTGATGATGAGTAATTTGGATATATGTGGTTTACTTATACGCCCCCTTTTTGTTGTTTTGGAAGTTTGAATTGTAATCATTAAACCATATGTGCCAATGTGATTTGATTCAAACTTTACTATGCCGCAGACTTGTACCAGCGTTTCAATATATGTTCTCTTTTGTCCGAAATAACACCATAAGTTCACGATATTTTTTTTTGTGTCGTCATTGGAAAAAAATGCATAACACCACCGGTAGAACACATAGAAAGTTTATTCACATAGGAATTTTATAGTACCGACAAGTACACAAGATAATTCTACTATGCCGAACTCTATTTTTTTCAATATGGAACTAAAAGAAAACCGGCATGGTTCACAGGATAAATACTATGCCGGTTTTAAAAAAATAAACTTAGAAATTGGATATTGCAAGACACATAAAATAACATAAGCAAAGATCTAATCCCATAAAATGACATAAGCAAAGTTTAGACAAACCAAATGTAAAGTTATGATGTTCCAAACCGAAAACAAATGAAGCAAAGATGTTCACAGATTACCAATCCACACAAACAAACATAAAAAACAACATTACTATCAAGGCCACACGATCACTCGGTTCTTGGCCTCTTGTATACCCTCTTTTTCTTTTCGCCCCACAAGTCTTTTGCCTCAGTATCTTCTATTTGGTCTAACTTTTGGACGACGTTCTTCATTTCTTTCTGGGTCAACAACTCTCCTTTCTTGGTCTTATTCTTAAAGAACCTTGACAAGTTTCCGCTCTGATGTTATCTATTTTTTGACGATAACGTTCAATCTTTGCTTCCTCTTTTTCTTCTCTCTTCCTTTTACTTATCTCTTCCTCCATTGCGACAATTGAGTTGGTGGTTTCTTCCTTCCTTCTTAGTTTTTCTAGTATTGTGGCAATGGAGTTGGTCGTGGTTGATGATTGAATTCCTGTCGGAGTGGACAATATGCTCCTCAAACGTTTTTATTTTTCGAGGGAATTGATGAACTTGGCAGGCGGTGAGTAATAATCCATTGGAGATATATCTCGTGAGGTATCAAGTGCAATGGTGTATCCATTCCTTTAAATAGATTTAGTCATAACGGCTCTTTTCCACTTTAGTAACGGCACAATAAGAAACTCAGATCCAGCGCCGGAACTAATGTTTTCTAGAGTATGGTTTAAAAAACTAGCCGTTAGTTATTCAATGCACGAAACCGCAGACAATGGATGAAGTAAAACTACGTGGGTATATGTTCCGGCACTCAACGTAATACAACGATGATGCGGTTTGAGGAAATTCTATTCGGGTTGAGGAACCAAATATAACTACTATACCGGCATACAATGTTTAATAAATTCAATGCCGGTTTTGGGAACAGTTCCATTAGGAGATAATTAAAGAGTTTTTTAATACCGGCATTCTTAAAATGAATATTCATATGCGGTTTTTGTCACTTATTTAATAGTTTTTGGAGATTTTGAATACCGGCATAGACCTTAGCAAACACAACAATGGGTACATGTCCGATTTTGAATTTTACTATGCCGGTTTTGAAACCCGATGAATTCAGAAATGCCGGTATGTGTAACGGTATTTCAAACAATGAGCTGTCCTATGACGGAACATTTTAACTTTCAAACCAAAACTATAATCATGTTCAACATAAACCAAAGTAAATAAAGTGTTAACCCACAGTACAAACCAAAAAAAGTTTGAAATTGTTTTTGACGTAACCATAAAACTAAAGAGTTAACCATCACTAATTAGTCTTTTGTTTCTTTTGGGTTGGCGCCTTCCTTGTTTCCCCGTACATAGCTTTGACAGTATGGTCGGTTTCTTCAATTCTATGAAGCTTTTCCTCGAGTTCCTTGATTTCTTGAAGAGATAGCACAACTCCATCCTTATGCTTGCAACCTAACATCTTCGTAACCTTGCCAAGTCGACGTCCCTAGTTTAATACATCAAATACATAATCAGGATATATATTAATATATGATTATGTTTACATTTAATAACTGTAACCAATTAAGAAAACTTACCACCATTCCGAGAGTCTTGAGAAGTTGGGCCATCGTAGGTGGTGGAGGTGGAGGAATTTCAACAGGAGGGTTTTCTTGGTGTGGAGCTTCCACGGAGGGAGGGCGCACGACATAAGGATGTGACCATTCCGGGTAATCCCTCATATAGTTGTCATCAACTTCATAACCATTTTCCGCAAGCTCCCACTTACTAATATATACCAAACGACGTGGGTCTCTTTCCCTCCAATGTGTTGGTTCCGGTTCTGGATCATACACTACATGCAACTTGTTGGGAGTTGAATTGCACCGAGAAAAGTAAAGAAGATAATTATCATCAGAGGTCAACCAAAAACGGGATAATTGTTTAAATCCATGTTGGCGCATCACACGGCATTGTATGGACAATGCTACTACGGTGAAATGGATTAAAAACAACATTGAAATTTATTGCATAGAAAATACCACAAATTTGTGGTGAAATTGGTATCGAGTCGGTATAAAATTAAGAGATCTCGGGACTGAATCATCCCAAGAAAATTTGTAAATGAAAATTTTAGGTTGTGGACCCGAGGAGCTTACCCAAGCTTAAGCCCAAATTATCCCTCTCATATGGCATACGTACTATGGACAATGCTATGGCCGTCAAGTGTATTCCGAACAAAATACTAATATTATCAGGTTTTGGATACTTAAGTTCTCACTATCACATGAAAGCTTAAAATATCCCGCAAATCTTTAAATGGGCATCCCATATCCTGAAGCTCAAGCACTTCCTCGAAAATCGGAACAAAAATATTTGTAGAAATGAGAATAAGACAATGCTAGCTAAGACGAGCATGATCAACCAATCTAAAATAAGCGTGGTTAGGATCCACCAATCTATAAGACAAAGGATAACCGTGCAGGATTGGTTAGATTTGGACCCAACCAAAGCCACCTTCAACCGTTGGGATCACCCTAAATACCAGGTAACCAAAAAGGTTGAGCCCGGCCGTAGGCGGGTGACACCTAGTTGTCCTTAAGTATCTACGTACCGGGTTCTCTTTTGGGACGATTGTGTTTATAAAATAAAGCATTTCGCATTTGTTATTGTGAGCATGTTGTTCGGATACTGCGGTTTGAAAGTTTAAATTGTCCTCAATTACCTACATACAAGGCTCTCTGGAGACGGATGTACTTATAAAGTAAAGCATTTTGCAGCTTTCTTGTTGTTCATTTACCAACAGTTGTATCTTTAAATATTGGACTAGATTTTGTGCCCGTGCTACGCACCGGGCATTTTTTTATTTAAACCATGTACTACGGGGTGTGATGTGGCTTCACCTTGCCCCGTTGTGCATTTTTGATTTGATGTCGCATTTTCAATTGGGTGTTGGTTCCGGTTCTGGATCATACACTACATGCAACTTGTTGGGAGTTGAATTGCACCGAGAAAAGTAAAGAAGATAATTATCATCAGAGGTCGACCAAAAACGGGATAATTGTTTAAATCCATGTTGGCGCATCACACGGCATGGGTCGGCCATGATGTATCCTCTTGGGTGGTACAAAGGCCCATGGTACAATGCAACATCTCTTGGGATTTGACGGTATCCTCTAATCACCTTATAAGTGTCGAACACAACGTCTTCCTTCCTCATAGCATCCAGAGCCAATCTCATATCGATGACTCGACCTTTGTTACCGGGCTTCGGATTACTGTGAAACTTGAACCTCTAAGCTCTAGGGATATCGGGTTCAGGAAGGTTGGGAAGTGTTCATAACACCACACCTAATCCAATGTGAACAATATACATGTGAACAAAAGTTAAATAAATACATGTGAACATAGATTAAAAAAATTTGTACCTGGAGTATAGTGAAATTCCCGACAAATTGGTTTGTTTTAGCCAATGAATCCCTTCTCATCTCCTCCATCAAATGTGCCATGACCGTGGTGCCCCAAGAATAGCCACACACACCTTCCAACGGGTCAAGGTACTGGAGAAAGTTTGCACTTACCCGGTTGCCATTACTGTCAGGGAATGCCCTAGTGCCCAAGAGGTATAACAGGTACGCGGCGGCGGTATAGCGAATCTGTGCAGGGTCCCATCCATCCTCCAAGCTTCTAGCCTTTGTATTTTCAAACATCTTCTTAAGCATCGTCATCTTGAATGTCTTCGTCTTACTTCCGTTCGATGCTACATAAAAGCAATCCGAAGAAGTTTTGAAGTCCCAACCAAACAAATTTTCAGTCAAATCGTGCAACTTCAGCCAATCTAGGTCTCGAGACTCAACTCCTTCTGAAATTGATTTTCCGATAACATTCAAGCCTAGAATGGCATAAGCATCTTCAGGAATCAAGGTCATCTCCCGAACGGAAGTGCATTGTATCGGTTTCACCATGATACCTTTCGACAAAGCAATTGACGGTGTGAGATCTGGATTCAAGTAATTTTAAACCAAAGAATACAAACCCGAGTTCCTTACTAATGTTTGGACATCTTCATGTTCCAACGACAATTTCCACTCAGCCGCGGCTTGGTTTCGGCAAACACGCACACAGCCTTAGTATGATCCTACAAATAAGACATAATACGATTAAGAGATAATGTAAAAAATAAAACAATGCACATGCACAAAATAAAAAATACTTACATAAGTTTGAAAGATTGTACGATCCCAAGAGTTCTTGTATCCAAAGAGTACTTTCGGTTCCGGAGCTTGACCCCAAATTTTACCATCATCGCGGTCGGGTATCATGTCATCAATGTGAGGAAGGTGACAACCTTTAAGTTTGTGTTTTCCCTTGCCCTTGCCTTGTGTTGGTTGTTGACTAGTCTCACCAACTTCGGTTTGGATTGCTAATTGACTTGGGGGAACCTCATCATCTTTATCCTCACTGTCCCCTTCATCATTCTCATCGTTCACAAATGTACCTTCACGGATTCTAAGTGCATTACGTTCACCACCACTCTCCCAATCTAACCCTCTTGTTTGAAACCCCAAACGCTTCTTGCGACCCACATCTATCCCCCGGGGAGGCAGGGGAGCGGGAGAATCAAGACCGTCCTTTCTCCTTTTTTAGTGAGAATAGGACCTTTATTTTCCTCGATACTTTGGCTTTTGACCTATAACATAAACAAACGAAACAAACATAAGAAAAGTCATCACGGTTTTTGTAAACCGGCATTGAAATTCTTAAAACAACTAATGCAGGTAACATGTACCTAAGCATATATGTTCAAATATCGAGCATGCCGGTTTTGAGTTTTTTCTTCTTGAATGTTTCAAGTGTCAAACCAAGCATACACGAATTGAACTACTGATGCCGGTATTGCAAAACCGGCAATGACGAAACCTAGATATAATGCTCTAGGTAAAAAAAAAAATAATATTCTGTGTGTTTTTAGTTGACTACCGGAATAGCCTTCAACCCAATTCGAATGCGGTCCTAAAATCTAATTTTCAGTGAACTCAAGCCGGTTTTGGTGTTCAACTACAATCGTATGCCGGTATTGATATTTGAGTTCGGGAAGTTAAACCGGCATGGTGTTCAAACTAAGATTGAATGCCGGTTTTCTCGCAACTCACAGTTTCACCAATTTTGGAGATTCTAACCTAAACCCATGGCTAAAAATCGATTAAAACAATCATAAATGAGCTAAAAAAACACTTACCTTCTCAGAGAAGCCATGATTGGTTGATCATCCGAGTTGGATGCTTCTTCCTCTTCTAGTTCTTGAGCAATGTTCTTGATTCGTTGCTCATGTGTTTGTTGAGCAATCGATTTAGTGTTCCGTTTTGCTTTTGATTTCTTTCGTGGAGGCATGGTTATGGTAGGTTAGTCAACGAAGAAATTTTTGATTCAACGATTAATCGTCGATGAAGAATGAACGATGAGGAAGACGATGAAGAAAAAAAAAAAATCTAAACCAAACCCTATGCCGGTACAAATTGAATTGGGGGATATATGAATTTGGTATTTAGATTTTATTGTTTTAGGGAAAGGGCATTACAGTAATTTCATAATGTTTTTTAATTAATGAAAGGATATTCTGGTATTTTCGCACCCAAAAGACACCCCTTATCAGCCACAAATAGTTGGGGGAAGTAATTCATATCCCCCAATTAAAATCCATATCCCCCAATTAATAGTTCAAATTTTATGGGCGGGAAATTTAAATTTGCCCTCCAAAATTGCCGCCAAGTATTTTTTTACGCCAAATGAAAATTGAAGAGTGAATCTAATACCATTGGATAAGGCATTAATCCGTGTGAAATTTTGTGTTTTGCATTGTATTCGTCTGATCAAAAGATTTAGTTTTCTATTGGCTGATTGTAAACCATTCGGATAAGCCTCAAACATAAAATGAAAATTGATGGAGAAAATTTGAATCGTTGGATAAAGGGGTAATCTGCGTGACTTTTGTGTTTTGCGTGTATAGCCATAAGATAGAAGATTTTAGCTTTCAATTAGCTAGATATCATGCGGATCATATGTTTTGTTATGTGGTTGGGATGGAAAGAAATTGACAATGAGATGTCGATCCATTTGTATGGTTTAGAGGTTTCCTATTCGCCAAAATGAATCTCATACGGATTGCTAAAGTTTTTTTCTTCTTCTTGTCATCTGCAAAGAATAAGGTTCTGGCCAATTTCGAATTCGGGTCACGGATATATGCACCCCTTACAAAGTCTATGAACTCGTGAACCCGTATCAATACGCATACCCGTATAATTGTTAGGGTTTCTATAATGAACCATATTTCACAGTTATTGAACATCTTGTGCGGGCTGCACTACACCATTTTAATTGGGTACAAACATAGACTACGAAGTATAACGCTTATCTTTTGAATATCAAGTTGTCGGATTATCTCGACTTTGTCCATAGACGATGCACACTTGGTATCGGGCTTATAGGTTGAAATAAAAAGATTGTGGTATATTTGGGTACCCTCGTCTTTTCAAGTATGCATACCAAAAAAAATATGTGAACTTCGGAACTCAGTTATGTTTTAATGGTATCCATACTAGTAATGGCTTACCTCAAATTCGAAATTAATCGACGATTTGATTTATTTTGTTCGATTTAAGTTTAATTTCTATCAAAAATTAGGTTTTTAGATGAAAATTGAAATTGAAATTTCCGGTTTTATGTGAGTTACGGTTGATTTTAACTCAATTACGAACCGTAATTGGAGATTTTGATGTTGTTACGGTTGGTATCGAGCATTTAGTTACCAACCGTAACTGGTTTTACGATAGGGTTTTCTTCAAATTTTACCAGTTATGGTTGGTAGTTCATCTTTTACGAACCGTAACTTCAATTTACGGTTGGTTATGAGCAAAATTCCAACCGTAATATCTCTAAAAATGTAAAAAAAATTGAATTTTTTACATACTTTAGATAACTTTGAGCAATAAAAAGCTAGTTGGGACTAATTTAGGAGTATACCCGGTCATTTTCATGTCCTAGTTCTTCATTTTGTTAGTTAATTTCTTCAATTGATTGAGATTGGCTTTCTTCTCTAATTTTTTTTCTAACTCTAAAAATCTGATTTTAGTTTTTATTTTGAGTTAATATAAGTGAAATTAATCATTTACACTAAACTTGATTATCATCACTAAAGTAGGTTATCAATTATGAGGGTTAATTTGTCATTTCTATTTTTTTTTATAAGGGACACCTTTAATGATCGATCATGTAATAACCCTTTTTATCTTATTAGAATGTCGATCCTATAATAAAATAAGATTGTTAAAAAGGCCACAAGTGTTCATAAATTGTGAAATTTATATATGGTACAACGGCATACAAGTTATGAATCAAGAAGCTTCCATAGGGTTCAGACTTCAAACTTTGGAGGATACATCATCGGAATCGATAAATATGATGCTCAATGTCGATTCGAACTTCAAATGTGGTATAACGACATACATATTAAACATTAAACATTTAGAGTAAGATTCCATGGGAATATTCTCAGAAACATTAAGTGGTTCCGAAATCGAAAGTAGTTCCATAGGAATATTCTCCGAAATCGAAATCTGGCTGGGTGTTGACTATTATAAGTCTGGAACTTGGTAAGAACGATGAATCACACCATTTACCGATATGATTCCATAGGAATATTCTCAGAAACCTTAAACACATATCAAGTCGTCAACTTCAAGATAGAAACTGGATTCGAGATGGAAACTTGGCCAGGAGTTGACTACTATAAGTCTGGAACTTCGTAAGAAGGACAAATCACACTATTTACCGGTAAGATTCCATGGGAATATTGTCGGGAACCTTAGACACACACCAATTCATCGACTACGAGAATGAAATTTGCTCCGAGATCGAAACCTGGCCAGGAAAGGATTACTATAAGTCTGGAACTTCATAAGAACTATGAATCACACCATTTACTGGTAATATTTAGTGGGAATATTCTCAAAAACCTCAAACACACGCCAATTCGTCAACTTCGAGAATAAAAGTGGCTCCGAGATCGAAACCTGGCGGGGAGTTGACTATTATAAGTCCAGAACTTCATCAGAACGACGAATCACACCATTTATCGAAAGAGTTGTCATATTCAGTCTCACAACCCAGTATACATGCCGATCTCACAGACTGTGAAAACTGTTAAGGTCTGAAGATGTAATACATATACTCAGTACACGTATCGGAGTAGCTATATGTCGAAAACGTCTTTTTGGTAGCATACCAGTATGCACACTTCAAAGGTATGTGAACACATGAACCCGGATCAGTACGCAAAACCGTATGCATACCATAAAAGACTTGTTGGTCCCGAAATCATTTGATGCACATACGCATACCAAAAAAGTTACGTGAACTCTAGAAGTCGGTTATGTTTTAATGGTATCCACACCAGTATGCATACTTTTGAACGGCCATTGTGTGCGGTGTAGGCGAAGATTGTTCGTGCTCAACCTCCTGTAACTCACATTGAGAAAAAGCAATTGTCTAATGTAGATCAAATTCATGAATATCGGGAAAACACAAGAATCACATGGATCACATGAATCACCACTCCATCCAACAACCACAATCGTCTAATGTAGATCAAATTTTAAAAACTATATGAAAAAATAAACTAAAAAAATAATAATGAATCAAGTTATTTTTTAAAATTTATTTCTGGTGCTACTTTCGTAATCAGTAGATACTTAATTTGCCAAAACTTACCGGTTGTGAAAGTAAAAAAATTCAAAAATTTGATTTTTTTTTTTAAATTTCAGTTTGACTTGATATATAACCATATATAAACCCATGGAATCCAGGAGAAATTCGGTTTGACTTGATATATAACCATATATATAAACCCATGGAATCCAGGAGAAATTGAGTGAGGCCGAGCGATATTCGATAAAATTGGTAGATAACATTAATTAAGGTCGGCTGACATTCAATTAAATTGATAGATAATTGGAGAATACAATGGAATCATGGAGAAACTGAGCTAAGTCGAGCAATATCGGGTAAATTTATTTATCTAACTTTAGATTTTATTTGAGATTTATATAAATTTATTCGATACTGAATGAATTTATATAAATCTCTTAGCCCTGAGAGCTAGAGTATGATCGAATGAAGTTCTTAATTTTGAATCAGATTAATTATGGATATACATACGTTTCTTTTAGATATCCGAATTTCGTTCTACCAGCTACATACAAACCGCCTCGCCTCCGTTTTTTCGCATGATGGACGTATTATTATAATTGACTGATATCAAGTGTATTTATTTATCGAGGATTGTACATATCAGTTTCTACATTAAATATGATAATAAAATTATTTGCAATTCTGCAAAATATTAATTTTAAATGTGTTCCAAGGAGCTCTGTGTTGGGCGAGAATTATACCAAAAAATTTACCAAACTACCCTCACTTCGGTTGTTTCTTCTCGGCAGGTTTCGACCAATTCTGGAAAAATTCCTAGTCACTTTCCGTTTCAGCGAAGTTAATCGCATCGTTCACTTGAGTGCCGAAATTCTAGCCATCTCGGCCAGAATTGACTATATTGGGCTGGACTAAACTGACGTGGACTCAGTATAAAAAGACAAAACCGAAATTTCACGTGTGTAATTTACACGGTTATGGGTTGGGGGTGCTTGCCTTTATTACCTTAGGGGAACTTAGTGATGATTTGATATGTTTTTTCAAACGTATGAAGAATTGTTTAGTTATCCATGCCACTGGTAGTGGTCTTGATAGTTTTATTTTTCACAGATTGGGTGCTGCTATTCAAAAAGGTGTTGGGCTCAGCTTGTTGCTCGGCTACCAACTAAAACCTCTTCTGTGTAATGGATTCCTTCATGAAAAATTAATAACTCAAAAAATAAACACATTAACAATAGGTTGGACTACTCAAGAGGATCCAGAAAGTCATGCACATCAATGTCATGACTACTGGTTCATGAGATTTTGTTTTTAATAAGATATGTTTTCCTATTTAAAAAGGGTTAGCGGCGGCACAACTTGTTGCACGCTTGGCCACTATGTAATTAGCATAATAAATTATTAAATTCCAATTACATCTACTTTTAAAAGCGAGTAATATCTATTCTACTATATAAAGGCAACTCTCTTGCTGTAGGAGAGTGAAGCTGCAAATTTTTTGGACCATTTTGCCCATATGTTTTTGTTACTAGAGGAAACAAACTTAAATGATAGTGAGGATATCATTGTATTTGCACAATATAATTATTGAACATCCCTTTTTTCCCTTAGTTTCATAGCTTTACTTAAAATATCTAACAAATTAATTGGGGCTAAACAGTAAACGTAAAATGAAAAAAAATCAGTAGAAACCGTGGAGTAGAGAAAGGGAATCACAAGGGGAAGGGGCCCATGAGAGAGGAAAATAATGCAGTACTTTACACTTCACTTGACATTTGTTTTTCTCTTGGACAAAGGAAAGCACGTGCAGGCATGCTAGTAGTAGTAAAACCAAGCTGTGTTTAAGGAGACATTCTCTCTCGTGATTGAAGGATGAAAGAATAATCGAGTGAATGGTATCTTCTTCCTTTTCTTTATGTCAGTATGACTTTTTTTATGTCTTAGCAATTATTAAAAATGGGGCAACCACGTAATACGCCTTTTCAAAAAAAAAAAAAAAAAAAACCCACGTAATACGCGTGTACGGCTCAGATTATGATGGACAAACTTTATTGGGACGTGTCAAAACTCAAAGTTCTAAAACATCGAGCATAAAATAAGTAAGTACCACACAAAAACAAAACCACTACTTGGATTCCTCGAGTTGAAAAAAAAAGAAGAAGAAAAACAAAAAAGATGGGGTATCTCCATCTGTTTATCTTTATCTTACCTCCTCGGTAAAAACCTCAACAACCCAAAATATCTATTATTTCCTCCGCCTCCCCCACCACCCATCTTCTTCATTTACTCGATATCTCTACTTCACCCTGTATTATTTCTTCTTCACCCTGTATTTTAGTTGACGGCCGCAACCATTTCTCTATCTCTATGAGTGATTTATTATTATAGTAAATCCAAGAATTTGTGTTTCTATACAAAGGATCTTACTAGTTCATCATCTTAAAGATGGTGCGTGAGATATTAATAAATCAGAGGTGGGTTTTGTTTTCACCTTATAGTTTGATTCTTACGGTCCTTGACTAATTTTTGTTATATTCTTCACCTTTTTTTGTTTCAATTTAGTGGTTCTTATGATATTTTTTTTGGTAATGGAAATTTCTGATTTGGGTGATTTTTTTCTGGTTTGAAACAGGATCTGCTTCTTCTCCACAAATCAACTTGTGTGAGTTATACTGGGAGTGGAGATTCAACATGAGGCAGTGCTGATGGATCTTACGTCTGTTTTATTACCACCTACAAAACCCCTTTAATGAGAAAAGATGTTGGTTGGTTACTTTATTTAATGAAAGTTTCCAGCTGAACCTTTGTTTCATGCGCCTCCCTCTCCCAATCTTTTAATCTTCTTCTCCATCTTTACTGTCTTATTAAATCTGTTCGGTACATTAGGTTTTTTTATTTAAAATTTTATTTATTGATTTTAGTACTCATCTGTTTTTGTATTTGCTTGTAACTATTTGCAGATTATCTTTTTGAATGGAGGAACTAGATCTTGAATTAGCACTCCATTAATCTTAAAATCAGAGGTTAACGAAAAAGAATGGGTGATATAAAGTGCCAGCAGTGTAAATCTCACGGTGCTTTTGATTTCGTCCATGATGTTATTAGAGTATGAGTACTCCATCAAAATCCCAATGATGAATGATCAGAGAAGAACTTAAACACAAGAATGATGGAAATATGAATCTCTTATTATGAGCTTGGTGCTCCAAAGTTCAAGAAGTGTTCATCTTTTGTTTCAAAATTAAGGAAATTGTACTCGTCATTTTTTGAAGAAATGATTATTTTGTATTTTTGATCTTTTTGTTCCTGTAAAGATTGTTTTTTTTTTTTAAGAAATGATGTAAATTGATTTATGTGATATAATAAAACTTGATTCAGTTTTTAATTTGGTTCGTAATTTGTTTTAGTAATTTTAATTTCATTTTTGGATTATCTAAATCGGAATCGGCCAGATACTTCCGGCACTAGAACAGTAGATGTCGCCGGCAAAAAATTTGGTGGCTCAAAAATGTAAGCAACCAACTTCAGGCGAGCTTCAGGCCAGTTATTCCAAAAATTTGGTAGCTCAAAAATGCAAGCAACCGACTTCAGGCCAAGTTGTTCCATGTATCTATTAACTAGGCATTTTAATTACTAATAGGGTACTCGGTCTAGCTATGAAGCGTTCGGCGTTTCACTTGCTCTATTATGGTTGGTCTATCTATCAAGCGATCAGCGTTTCACTCGCTCTATTATGGTTGGTCTATCTATGAAGCGATGGTTAATTTGCTTGCTCCAGGGAGGTTGGTCTAGCTCTAAAGCGATCATTATTTTGCTTGCTCTAAGAAGGTCGGTCTAGCTATGAAGCAATTAAGAAAATAGAAGCTACATGATAGTTGGTTGATTACTAAAGCGATTGCGTAGCTGCTCTAGACTTGTACAAATCGCACCTTTTGCAACTAATGAGAGAGAGCCAAATTAAGTAGCTATAAGGGTTAGAGCGACTTAATATGAGATTTTGCAACCAAAACTGCTTTGTTGCTCAAACCAGTTTTTCTTGTAGTGATAGTTCAGTAATAAAGCATATACTTTGAGAAAGAAAAATACCATACTAGAGAGAAAAGACAGAAAGAGAGACCATACTTAGGTTTCTTAATGTAGCTCTAACTCTGTGGCCTCGCTCTAAAAGCTTTTTAACAATAGCAGAACCAATAAAACCTGCACCTCCTGTGACACAAACCGGCCAAGTCCTAAGATTACTCATGATATTGCTCCACTTCTCCTAAGTCAGCTTCAACACACCTTAGTTTGTTTTGCAGTTCTGTAAAAGGAAAGTATATTAGGTGCTATACATTATGAGTCTAAAGAGGATGCACATGAGTTCTCATCCAACGCACGTAAGGTTCCCGCAAGAAAATGGTGTATGCAAGACTATTAGATGCCGCGAATCCGATTTAGAAAGAAAAGAAGAAAAAAGAAAAAGCCTCTGGGTCATGAATATATATTTAGTGTTCCTATCATCATATACGATTACAGTTTTCTTAGCTTTATGGGTATAAAATTCCTAGGGACATTATACTAGTATTTAAGTTAATCTTCCGTACATGAGAGTCTAGCAGGATCTGTCACATTTCCGTTATTCTGCTTAAGATCCAAAATTTGACTTTGGACACTCTGCAGTTAACTGATTTTGAGTATTCCCAAAATTGTCCTGATTCCAAATTGTTTTAGGAGATTCGATTTCTGAAGCAAGGGTAAGATAATTTGTTTTGATAATGAAAATACTGCTCCCATTCTTTGTACAATTGCAAGAAACTACAGTTGGGCGGGGTTAGTTCTAGCAATGGCGACCTTCTCCTCTTTTGGTACTTGCATGGTTGGTATGTCCAGCAACTTGTAATCCTTCTTATTCTTTCATTCTATACTATTATAGTTTTGCCGATCAAAAGTAAAAAATAAAAAAGAAATTGTGTATGGGCAAAATACCGCACACCAATTGCGTATGCGAAGTGGAGATCACTAAGTCCGAGCGAATATGATCTCATACAACTTATCCAGAATGATGCATCAGATGACATCAGATTAATCACCAGAAAAGTGTGAATAACCGTGCGGTGCCATAGGGTATGCAAGAAAAGCCAGTGTAAGCATGCGTTAACAACGCACGCCAGATCCGAAAATATGGGCTTTATTAGCTGTCCTCCACTATGTAAAACTCCTATATAAGGAGCCGAGCGACCTTGTATGAGGGAGAGAGCTTTTTAGAATCAAGACAAGATATTTTAGGAAAGAGAAAATTTTATTTTTTGAAATGGAAAGGATATAATAAAAGGAGAAAAAATGTACAGTCTAATTACAAGGTCAAGAGACCCTCTCGAAAAAAAAGAAGAAACAAAACCCGAACTACATGTTAACTATATCCTCCCAATGATGCATAATCTGAGATGCATAAAAATGTTTGAAAACATCTTTATTTGAGCTCCACAAATGAATCCATTGTTTTATCGCAATTTGTAGCTCAAAATTTGTTTTTGCCCTGCCACCATGAACTCTTCTATTTCTCTCATTCCAAACTTCCCAACACATCGCAAAAGGCAATAGTTCCCACACCGTCCTTGTCCTAGATGAAACTCTTTCCAATCTCCAGCCTATCATCATTGTGTTGAACTGACCTGGCATTACCCAGTTAACCTTCATAGAAGCTATAAAATACTCCCAGATCTTAGTAATCACCGAGCAATGAATGAAAAGATGCTCCATAGTTTCCACCTCCGCATTGCAGAAAAGACACAAATTTGAATAAATTACTATCCTCCTTTGTTGCAACATAAATCTTGTTGGAATAGAATTATGAAGGGCTGCCCAGAAAAGAAATAGAACTTTGGGTGGTGCCAAGTTATTCACTAAAATCTGATGACCATCCCAGTCCGGAACTTCATCGGTTAATCTCCCGTATAAATCTTATGCAGAGTTCGCACCTTCGATGAGATCATCTTCTCCTTGAGATAGAACTACAAGCCTGGTGTCAAACTTCAACTCCAAAAGGTCGATGCTTTCCGCCGGATTCAGGTTTCTTCTGAATCGAAACACCCTATTGTTGTTACACAGTTCGCTCACAGTAGCGAGTTTTTGTGTGCTGATCTTGTATAATCTCGAATATTTCTCCTTGAAAGGCTTCTTTTCGCACCAGCTGTCCTTCCAGAATCTTAAAGATAATCCATCTTTTACCTGTACCTTCACAGAATCAATGAAAACATTATTCTCTCTTAGTATATCAAACCACATGCTTCTTGAAACCGGTTCGTTAACATGATGAATGTTAATATTTGTATTAATGAATGTTCTTGTGAATGTTCATAGATATTAATGAATGTTCTTTTGATTTTCATGGATTTAACGTATATTGTTCTATAGATTTTGAGTAGGGTGTAGTTGTGAGATTTATCGCAACTACAAATTTGTTTTGATTTTTGAGTATACTAAAGTTTTTTTTTGTGACCGTTTTTTCCATGGTTTACGTAGTACAGCCTTTGATGATCAAAAATAAAAAATAAAAAAGTAATTTGTTTTGATTTTTGAGTAGTAAAGTTTGTGACCGTTTTTTCCATGGTTTACGTAGTACAGCCTTTGATGATCCAATGTTATCCCATTTTCTCCTAAAGAAGAAACTTGGGTAGTCATTTAGTGGAGCGTGAACCTCGACATAAACATCTAATATGTGAACCACGCCAAAACCTTTTCTTTTGTTTTTAATTTCATCTTTCTAGGATATGATCAGTTCATTGTCAATTGATCGCAGAGCCAGGGTATCATTAGATAAATTAGAAGTTGTTAACTTATTTCTATTTGGCCCGATGACCCCGGATTGAACAATTTAACCTTGACTCGGTGACTCTGCCGTTCGATAACCGTTCCGGTTATTAAAACATTGGTAAATGGTCCCTTTTGTAGGAAAGCATCATTGAAGTGCAACAACGGCTATGGGTTGAGCTAGTCTTCTTTGTTGAGCTACTCTTCAATTTGTTGAGCTACTCTTCTTCGTTGGGTTTTGTAATGAGTGGTTTGTGTTTAGAATATTTTTTGAGTAGTGAGTTTAGAATAATAAGTAGTGTTGTGTTTAGGATAGTGACAAGTGTGTTGGACGCAAGCTCAACGACTAGCCTCAACACAACATTCAAATCTCTTTATTGAGTTGTGTGTGTTTAGGATAATGAGTGGTTGTGTCTAGAATATTTTAGAATATTTTTTTGAGTTATGTGTGTTTAGAATAATAAGTAGTGTTGTGTTAAGAATATTTTTTTTAGTAGTACTGTGTTTAGAATAATGAGTATGTTGGACGTGAGCTCAACGACTAGCCTCAACCCAACATTCAAATCTCTTTAGTGAGTAGTGCGTGTTTAGAATATTTTTTGTTAGAATAACTTAGTAATCAAGATCGGCTCATATATATATATATATATATCTGCCTCAGAAGCAAAGTTAGTTATTTGCCCATACTAAACCAATAAGTTCTCCACTAGTCAGATGTTTGTCTGCGCAGTAATTTCCCTTGCAGTGGCAGCTCCGTTGTTACTCCTACTACTCCACAATTTTCTTAGCTTCAAAAATAAAACCAACTCAAGGCGGTTACCACCGGGTCCTCCTTGTTGGCCATTGATCGGAAACCGCTTAGATGTAGGCTATGACTATAAGGTGCCACACAGAAGATTGGTAGAAATTCAAAAGAAATATGGACCAATTTTCATGATGAGTATGGGCAAGCTTAATATGCTAGTTATTGCTTCCGCAGATGCTGCTATGGAGATGCTTAAAACTCATCATCAAGCTTTTATCAGTCGTCATCTAGTCCAGAGGCTGCAACCAGTGGATGATAAAAAATTTAAGGCGACTGCATGGGCTCCATATGGCGGACCAATCTGGCGAGTCAATAGGAGACTATATGGAACTTTTTTCTCTCGTACGACAATGAATAACACTTTAGGTAAACGGAGACAATTTGTAGATCAGATGCTACAATGGATATTGGTAGGAGAGAAGGAAGGTAGAAGTGTTGAAATAAAACACTTAACTTTGGTGGCCTTTGTTAAATTATTGGGAAATCTCTTCTTTTCTAAGGATGTCATGGATCTTAAATCTTCCACTGGGAGTGAACTCTATCAACTGCTTGGGGATATTGTAGTTGTATCTTCAAAGCTTAATGTAGCTGATCTCTTTCCATGGGTACGAAATTTAGACTCACAAAATTTGGCAAACAGAATGAAAACGGCACTCTATGCATTTGAAAATATTGTTGATGGCTTAGCAAAGGAGCGAAGGAGCACGCATGTTGTACACAATAGCAACGAGGAGAAGGATTATTGGGATTTGTTGATGAACTTCGAAGGCAATGGCAAAGATGAACCAGCGAAACTGTCAGACAGATACATAACTTCATTCATTACGGTGAGTAAATTCATAAACTTGAACAATTTAACGATATTCTTAATCTGATTTACATTATATTACACTCGATCTGCTTATAATTTTTCGAGACTTCACTAAGTGATAAAGATAATACAAGATCTGTCTCAAAATGGGAGAATGATACTCTCATGACCTTGATCCTCATCCAGAGGCTAGCTCGCACTGCTTAACTAATTTGTTTACATAGGGTTGGTATGCGAAACCGGGGGTGGATCATACCCCTATTGCTCAATCTTGTACACCGTTGCATGCTCATAAACTTTTGTAATTTTTATATAGGAAATGTTTGTCACAGGAACCGACTCAATAATGATACCCCTCGAATGGGTAATGACAGAAGTTGTTCGCAATCCAGAGGTAATGAGGAAGGCCAAAGATGAGATTTCCCAAGTTGTTGGTTATAAAAGAAAGATTGAAGAAAGTGATATCGAAAGTTTACCTTATCTTGCTTCGGTGATTAAAGAAACATTGAGATTACATCCACCATCTCCTTTCCTAGTACCACGTACTACTGTTGAAGACACAGAATTCATGGGATATATTATTCCTAAGGACACGGTAGTATTGGTTAATCTTTGGGGAATTGGAAGGGATTCAGCTTTATGGGATGATCCATTGTCGTTCAATCCAGATCGTTTCTTAAGAAATACTAATGATAATCGTGGACAACATTTTAGATTATTACCGTTTGGAGCTGGAAGACGTATCTGTGCTGGCATCCCATTAGTCAACCAAATTATTCCCATTGTGGTTGGGTCATTGCTCCAATCTTTTGATTGGACCCTTGAAAATGGCGGGACACCTGAATCCATCGACATGAATGAGACTTCCTTGAAAAAGTCCATTCCTTTAAGAATAATTCTAAAAACATCGGCTCTCGCAGTGTGACTTCAAACAAATATTAGACAACATTGGAATTTCAACCCTTGCATCCACGAATTTGAAAGTTTAAATTGTCCTTAATTACCTACGTACAAGGCTCTCTTTGTGCACGATTGTGTTTATAAAATAATGCATTTGGCAGCTGATATTGTAAGCATGTTATTCATATCCTGCAGTTTGAAAGTTTAAATCATCATCAATAGTAAGGAAATGTGGTGTGTGTATGTGGGTCAAAGAGCGGCCGAGATCGTTCGGAATTTTGGACGGCAGAGATTAAGCCACGGCCCAACTATACATGACTAACCTTAACCTAACCATATATCTTCCCCGCCAGCTAACAAAGCTCTGCTCCGTCCCTAACCGGTGGTTATGTTCAATAATCACTATGACCCCTAGCTTTCCCTATTTTCCTTACTTTGTTGTTGGTATCACCAAACCCCGCTAGCTTCTGTTTTCCTCTCGGACACTTACGCCGTTCGTGGAAGAACAACAGCATTTCTTTCACCTGTAATTTATCATTAGTCTAATCCATTATTCTTTCTCCAGTGCTAGCAAATATCGGATTTGGTGTGAGTGTGACTATACATCATTCTCGCTCACTCTGTCCTTTCAGAAGTATATGATGAAGAAAAGAGATTCGTATCTCTTTCTTTACCAAACTTTATTAGTTGTTTAATTAGTAAGTCCCCCCATCTTTATCATTCCAATTTTATTTGCACGTATAAATTAGAGTTGTTGTTAGTTTTGAATCCTAACCTGACTTACTACCGTTACTCACTGGAAATGTGTTAAATAATTGTTAAGAGTGGTTGTCTTTCGTTGCACCCTTTCGGCTTTGAAACTATGGTTTTGAACAACAATTGTTACGAAGAGATCTTTCTTCAAGGTTTCAGTTCCAAATTTATCATCAATCATTCTTGACACCTACACACTATTTTTCCGAGAAGAATCTGCAAATTTTGAACGCGTGTGCCTTTGTTCTTTTTAACGCGATTTTTACCTTACTTTTGCAACGTTCGAGATGCGTGAATCACGGAGAGTCTGTCGTGCTTTGGATTCTCTTCCAACGTTCGAACATTTTCTTGCTATAAATACGAGTTGTAAACTTCATTTGAAAACCATACCTTTCGGAACTCTTCTCTTCCAAATTCTTCTTCTTTTCTTATGCTTTCGAAACAATTTCTTTTTAAGTTTACGAAACATAAAATCGAGTTCTTATCTTAAACAAGTTGTAGTTTACGAAACATAATTTTGTATTACTACTTCTTTGTTTACGAAATTAGTTCTGAAACTTTGTTTAACGGAAATTAGTTTACAGTAACATCATAGTTTACGAAACATAAATTAGCTTTTATATTTATCCAAACTGGTTGTAGTTTCGATTTGTGTTTTTGTTTTTCATTTTTGCTGCCAAGTTCTAAGGGTTCTCTCTATTGTATGCTACACATAGAGGAGAACTAACGAGTTGTATCCTGGAGGTAATTTGTTAATTACTATAGCATCTCTCAGAGAGTAGCAGGCAATATTACCTTTAGCTCAGCGTATCTCATACGTGCCTATACTAAGTTTATTGAGTTATTTGTTACTACTATCAGTGTAATATAAGTATTATTTCCCATTTGCATTCGATTATTGTAATTAATTCCAACAATCTAAAGGTAATATCGTGCCTTATTGTAATATTGTAATACTTGTAATATTCGTTGTTAAGAACATGGGAAAGAATATCAGAGAGAAACCACCAAAGTTCAGTGGTAAGGACTTTGAGAGATGGCAAGTCTAAAATGCTATTCTTCCTAAATGACCAAAGGTTAGATGGATATGCTTTAGAAAAACCTCGGAGAAAACTTCATCTCCGTGGTAATGAAGATAAATTGGACAAGTGGAATAGGAAGAATTATTTGTGCAAGAATCATATTCTTAATCGTCTTGATGACTCCTTGTATGACTTCTATAATGCAAAAGAAGATTTTAATGCTTTTGATTTATGGGAAGCTCTAGAAGAAAAATATCATCTTGAAGGCTGCGGAAGTAAGAAGTTCTTGATGGCTAAGTTCTTAGAATACAACATGACCGATTTAAAGCCTTTTGGTAGAACAGTTCAGTTTAACTTCAACTCCTCATCAACGAGATTCTTGTGAAGGCATGACTTTTGATGAAGCTCTACAAGTATCGTAGTCATTGAAAAGCTTCCACCCTCATGGAGCGAATACAAGAGGAGGATGCGACACAAGACTCGTGAAATCACCATGGTGGAGCTTGGCAAAAGATCCGGTTGAGGAGCTTATGTGTAGCAAGGAAAAGAGCATGATCTTGAGCAAAAACATGTCCAACAAAGCTCATGTTTTGGACGATAAAGTCACTTCAAAGAAAACTCCGGAGAATCCAAAGAAATGGGTAATAGACTAATGGACGTTGAAAACCCAGAGGTAACAATTTTAAGCCTAGGGTGGTGTCACTAAGCACACCATCAAAGGCTGACTGTTTTAATTGTGGTAAACCTGGACATATGGCTAAAGACTATAAGGCCCCTAAAAGGATCAAATATGATCCAAAACAGAAAAATAAGGCAAACATAGTAGAGGACTCGTATATTTCACCGGCATGGTGTCGAAGTCGACCTTGTCTCTAGTATGACTAATGTAGAGAGGCGGTGGCTTGATTCTGGAGCCACCAAGCATGTCTCAGAATTCGTGAGAATGCTTTCTCCTCCTATGCCATAGTAGAGATGATGAGAAACTGTTCATGGGAAACTCTTCCACCGGAAAGTGGGGGAAAGGCAAATCGAACTGAAGCTAACTTCAGGAAAAACTCTCGCATTGAATGACGTATTTTACGTCCAGACATATGCAAAAACCTTATCTTAAACCATCTTACTAGGAAAAGGTTTTAAGATTGTTTGCTGAATCTAATACTTTGTTGTTATTTCTAAGCATGGTGAATTCGTAGGAAAAGGTTATGTTACCGATAACATGATTAAGCTTAGTGTATCGATTTGAAATTGAATGTTAATGCATCTTCTTCGCTTATGTTTGTGACTTTTCACATGTTTGGCATGATAGACTTGGGCATGTTAATCTCAAATCTCTAGAAAGACTTGCTAATTTAGGTTGCATACAAAAAATAAACTTTGATAAAAATCAAAGATGTGAAATCTGTGTTGAATCTAAATATACAAGAAAACCGTTTAATAAAAAGGATTGAACGTAAAACAGTTCCTTTGGAACTAATACACTCGGATTTAGGAGATTTGAAATCAACACCAACAAGAGGTGGTAGAAAATGGTACATCACTTTTATAGATGATTACTCACGATATCACAAGTTCATCTTCTTAGAAGTAAAGATGAGGCCTTAGAGGCTTTCAAGTTTTATAAACTTGAAGTAGAAAACCAAAAAGGATTTAAAATTAAAAATCTTAGGTCAGACCGTGGCGGTGAGTATGTGATACCCATAGGTGAATTTTGTAAACATAATGGAATCATTCATGAAACAATCGCACCATATTCACCGAATCGAATGGTGTAGGAAAGAAAAAATAGAACACTCATAGATATGGTAAATGCTATGTTGACAAGTTCGTGGTTATCTTCGAACTTGTGGGGGAAGCTATCTCTCTGCATATATTTTGAAACCGAGTTCCATTTAAAAAAATCGATAAAACTCCTTATGAATTGTGGAATGGTAAACAACCTTCCTATGCATACTTTAAAGTGTGGGGGTGTTTGGCCAAGGTGGCCATTCCTCTTCCCAAGAAAACTAAAATAGACCTAAAATAGTCGATTGTGTTTTCTTAGGGTATCCCGAGCATACAATTGCATACGGGTTCATGGTCATCGATTCGACCATAATAACATTGGTCGAACACCATATTGAATCTAGAGATTTGTGTTTTATGAACACATATTTCCTTTAAGGTCTGGACCTCGGAAAAGGGTCCATGATGACCTCCCGGATGTTCCATCGACTAGTCAAACTCCAACTTTGGAGTATGAGACCCAACAAGAAGAAGTAAGAGGTTAGAACCGAAACAAGTTTTGGCCCAGATTTTTTGACTCTTGGGTAGAGTCGGAACCCCAAACCTACAAGGAAGCTATGACTTCTCCAGAAACTTTCTGGGAAGAAGCTTCATTAAATGAATGGGAGTCCATTCAAAGAAAAACGAAACTTCAGGAGCTTGTAGACTTGCCTCCTGGAAGTAAATCCATAGGTTGCAAATGGGTGTTCAAAAGGAAACTTAGAACAGATGGAACTATAGATAAATATAAAGCTAGGTTGGTAGCTAAAGGCTATATACAATAGGAAGGATTAGATTTCTTCGATACTTATTCACAAGATCTCTAGAATCACCTCGATTAGGTGTTGATTGCTATAGATTCAATTTATGATTTGCATATACATCAGATGGATGTTAAAAATTTGCATTTTTATATGGTGATTTGAATGAAGAAATTTATATGGACCAACTGAAGGCTTTATTGTAAAAGGTTGTGAAAACAAAGTTGAACAAATCTCTATACGGTTTAAAACAAGCACCTAAACATTGGCATGAAAAATTTGATCATGTTATGATAACTAATGTCTTCAAGGTTAATGAATCGATAAATGTGTTTACATTAAATCTGTGAATGATTCACATGTTATTGTATGCCTATATGTTGATGATATGCTCATATTAAAGAATGTGATATTATTAATACCATTAAAAGCATGCTTAGAGATAATTTTGACATGAAAGACTTAGGCCCTAATCTTGATGTAATCTTAGGGATGAAAATCGAAAGATGTCTCGATGGATATAGTCTTAGTCAATCTCATTATGCCTGAAAACCGTACTAAAGAGATTTAATTATGAAAATGCTAAACTGCATCTACTCCTTTTGATCCCACTTGTAAATTTAAAAAGAACAAGGGTAAGGGTATTGATCAACTTGAGTATTCTCGCATTATTGGTTGTCTTATGTATTTGATGAAGCATACAAGACTGATATTGCTTACTATGTGAGTAGATTAGCAGGAATACTTGCAAACCAGGAAGGATCACTGGAATGCTCTCTTCGAGTTTTACGTTACACGAGAGGGACCTCAAACTATTGCTTAAGTTTTGGGAAGTATATCTTGTCTTGGAAGGGTATTGTGATGCCAACTAGATATCGACTCATAAGAGTGCAAGTCTACTAGTGGGTACATCTTCTTACTTGGAGGTGCGATGTGTCTCATGGAAGTCTACCAAACAGACATGTATAGCTAAATCCACTATGGAGTTTGAATTTATAGCCTTGGAAAAAATGGAGAGGAAGAAGTTTGAATGGATACGATGTTTCGGGAGGAATTCCACGGCCCAAGCATGTGTCTTCAATCGCAATCCACCGTGATTAAAGCTTCTCTTGGTTGCGCAAAGAACAATGTATACAACGGGGAAGTCTATACATATACGAAGAAGACACAAGACGGTGAAACAACTACTCTCATTGGTATTATCTCGATAGACTTTGTAAAATCAAAGATAATCTTGCGAGATCCTTTGTGAAAGGCTTAACGAGAGGAAGTTAAATTTACATCGAGGGGATGGGACTTAAGCTCATTGAATAAATCACCATGAAGGATACTCAACCTTGTGATTGGATTTCCAAGATCAAGGTTCAATGAGACAACTAATTTATGGTGATATTGGGAAAGCACTATCTTTGTCCCTCCCTATGGTGTCAAGCTGTGCGATAGTCTTGCCTGCGAAATATAGGATGATCTTTTGCGATCTTAATGGGTACCATGGCTTTGATTAAAGCGGGGGTGTGGCAGGACACTCTTTATGGACTCACCTTTGTGGATGTTGGAAGTGGGCCGCTTCCATGAGAATTTGGTGATTCTCTAGAGACATTCATTAAGTCCGGATTTTAGCCCACGGCCAAAATGGGCACAACCGCAAGAGCTTGGAAGCTATTTTCATCGGTTGAGGCATCAAGTGTGGATGTTATTTCTGAATTGCATTCATTGTTGGCGGTTCAAGACATTGCGTTCACTAGTATCAACAAGCTTTGAGTAACCTCTCACTAAGTTAAGGTTCAATCTTTGGGACACCTTAGCCTATATTGTTGCCTTATGTTTTCTCGTGTTTTATCGACATGTTTTATTATTCATGTGGGGGATTGTTAGAAAAAACGTTTTTAAAAAATATTTAATTAAAAATGCATGAACCATGTTTTGATCCCAAGACCTTATGCTCCCTAGATGTTTTTTCATGTGAATGAATAAAACATTAGTCCCATATAGACTAAAACATTTAGAGTTTTAGACTTAAATAGCATTGGTTTAGCCTTAAGGGTATGGCCCTTTGGGTCTTTAGACCTTTGTGTATGGGGAAAGCCCTAGACTATGGCAAGGTTGCCTAAACCTTATTGCATTTCTTATTGCCTTTCCCGTTCGCGGTGCTTAGCAGCACGAAGCACGAACGCTCGCTTCGTGGGCGTGGGCGAGGCGTGGGTGCGTGGGCATGGGCGTGGGATTGGGTGGGTGTGGGTGTGGGTGTGGGTGTATCCCACCCATCCTTTCTTTTTACTGAAATTTACCACACGCTTCTCCCACATGTAAAGAATTTTATTCTTTGCCTTCTCGATTTTGGATATCCGGATGACCTCGAGAAGCATCTTCTTTCACGCGTGTCACACGGTTTTCTTGACACTTTTGTACCTGATCTGTTTTCCTCGAGAAGAATCTCGCAAATTTTGAACGCGTGTGCACTATTCTTTAACGCGATTTTTACCTTACTTTTGCAACGTTCGAGATGCGTGAATCACGGATGAGTCTGTCGTGCTTTGGATTCTCTTCCAACGTTCGAACATTTTCTTGCTATAAATACGAGTTGTAAACTTCATTTGAAAACCATACCTTTGAGAACTCTTCTCTTGAAATTCTTCTTCTTCTTATGCTTTGAAACAATTTCTTTTTAAGTTTCGAAACATAAAATCGAGTTCTTATCTTAAACAAGTTGTAGTTTACAGAAACATAATTTTGTATTACTACTTTGTTTGTTTACGAAATTAGTTTACGAAACTTTGTTTAACAGAAATTAGTTTACAGAGTAACATCATAGTTTACGAAACATAAATTAGCTTTTTATATTTATCCTAACTGGTTGTAGTTTCGATTTGTGTTTTTTCATTTTTTTGCCAAGTTTAAGGGTTCTCTCTGTGTATGCTACACATGAGGAGAACTAACAGTAGTTGTATCCTGGAGGTAATTTGTTAATTACTATAGCATCTCGGAAGGAGTAGAGCAATATTACCTTTAGCTCAACAGATCTCATACGTGCCTCTACTAAGTTTATTGAGTTATTTGTTACTACTATCAGTGTAATCTAAGTATTATTTCCCATTTGCATTCGATTATTGTAATTAATTCCAACAATCTAAAGGTAATATCGTGCCTTATTGTAATATTGTAATCTTGTAATATTCGTTTGTTGTAAGAACATGGGAAAGAATATCGTAGAAAACCACCAAAGTTCGAGTGGTAAGGACTTTGAGAGATGGAAGTCTAAAATGCTATTCTTCCTAAATGACCAAAGGTTAGATGGATATGCTTTAGAAAAACCTCGAGAAAACTTCATCTAAAGTGGTAATGAAGATAAATTGGATGGAGTGGAATAGGAAGAATTATTTGTGCAAGAATCATATTCTTAAGCGTCTTGATGTCTTGATGACTTCTATAATGCAAAATAAGATTTTAATGCTTTTGATTTATGGGAAGCTCTATAAGAAAAATATCATCTTTGTCTTCTTTGGAAGTAAGAAGTTCTTGATGGCTAAGTTCTTAGAATACAACATGACTGTGAAAATCTGTGGTAGAACAGTTATTTAACTTCAACTCCTCATCAGCGAGATTCTTGCTGAAGGCATGACTTTTGATGAAGCTCTACAAGTATCGGCCGTCATTGAAAAGCTTCCACCCTCATGGAGCGAATACAAGAGGAGGATGCGACACAAGACTCGTGAAATCACCATGGTGGAGCTTGGAAAAAGATCCAGGTTGAGGAGCTTATGTGAAGCAAGGACAAGAGCATGATGCTGAGAAAAAACATGTCCATCAAAGCTCATGTTTTGGACGATAAAGATGCTTCAAAGTAAACTCCTGGAGAATCCACAAAATGGGTAATAGACTAATGAGACGTCGAAAACCCAGAGGTAACAATTTTAAGCCTAGAGGTGGTGTCACTAAGCACACAATCAAAGGCGATTGTTTTAATATGGTAAACCTGGACATATGGCTAAAGACCTGTAAGGCCCCCTAAAAGGATCAAATATGATCCAAAACAGAAAAATAAGGCAAACATAGTAGAGGACTCTGTATATTTCACCGGCATGGTGTCCAAGAACCTTGTCTCTATTATGACTAATGTGAGAGACTAGTGGCTTGATTGGAGCCACCAAGCATGTCCGTAAATTCAGAATGCTTTCTCCTCCTATGCCATAGTAGGAGATGATGAAACTGTTCATGGGGAAACTCTTCCACCGCTAAAGTGGTGGGAAAGGCAGGTCGAACCAAGCTAACTTCGGAAAAACTCGCATTGAATGACGTATTTTACGTCCAGACATATGCAAAAACCTTATCTCGAAACCATCTTACTAGGAAAAGGTTTTAAGATTGTTGTTGAATCTAATCTTGTTGTTATTTCTAAGCATGGTGAATTCGTAGGAAAAGGTTATGTTCCGATAACATGATTAAGCTTAGTGTATCGATTTGAAATTGAATGTTAATGCATCTTCTTCTACTTATGTTTGTGACTTTTCACATGTTTGGCATGATAGACTTGGACATGTTAATCTCAAATCTCTAGAAAGACTTACTAATTTAGGTTGCATACCAAAAATAAACTTTGATAAAAATCAAAGATGTGAAATCTGTGTTGAATCTAAATATACAAGAAAAACCGTTTAATAAAAGGATTGAACGTAAAACAGGTTCCTTTGGAACTAATACACTTTGATTTAGAGATTTGAAATCAACACCAACAAGAGGTGGTAGAAAATGGTACATCACTTTTATAGATGATTACTCACGACATCACATCGGGTTCATCTTCTTAGAAGTAAAGATGAGGCCTTAGAGGCTTTCAAGTTTTATAAACTTGAAGTAGAAAACCAAAAAGGATTTAAAATTAAAACTCTTCGCGGATCAGTGGCGGTGAGTATGTGATACCCATAGGTGAATTTTGTAAACATAATGGAATCATTCATGAAACAACGCACCATATTCACTGAATCGAATGGTGTAGCTGAAAGAAAAATAGAACACTCATAGATATGGTAAATGCTATGTTGACAAGTTCAGGGTTATCTTGAACTTGTGGGGGAAGCTATCCTCTCTGCTTGCTATATTTTGAACCGAGTTTCATTTAAAAAAACTGATAAAACTCCTTATGAATTGTGGAATGGTAAACAACCTTCCTATGCATACTTTAAAGTGTGGGGTGTTTGGCCAAGGTAATATTCCTCTTCCCAAGAAAACTAAAATAGGACCTAAAACAGTTGATTGTGTTTTCTTTAGGTATCCGAGCATACAATTGCATACTGTGTTCATGGTCATCGATTCGACCATAATAACATTGGTCGAACACCATATTAGAATCTAGAGATGCTGTGTGTTTTATGAACACATATTTCCTTTAAGGTCCGGGACCTCGGAAAAGGGTCCATGATGACCTCCGGGATGTTCCATCGACTAGTCAAACTCCAACTTTGGAGTATGAGACCGAACCAAGAAGAAGTAAGAGGGTTAGAACCTAAACAAGTTTTGGCCCGCATTTTTTGACTCTTATGGTAGAGTCTGAACCCCAAACCTACAAGGAAGCTATGACTTCTCCAAGCAACTTTCTGGGAAGAAGCTTCATTAAATGAATGGGAGTCCATTCAAGAAAACGAAACTTGGGAACTTGTAGACTTGCCTCCCTGGAAGTAAATCCATAGGTTGCAAATGGGTGTTCAAAAGAAAACTTAGAACAGATGGAACTATAAATAAATATAAAGCTAGGTTGGTAGCTAAATGCTATATACAATAGGAAGGATTAGATTTCTTCGATACTTATTCACAAGTCTCTAGAATCACCTCGATTAGGTCTGTTGATTGCTATAGATTCAATTTATGATTTGCATATACATGAGATGGATGTTAAAAGCGCATTTTTATATGGTGATTTGAATGAAGAAATTTATATGGACCAACCTCGAAGGCTTTATTGTAAAAGGTTGTGAAAACAAAGTTTTCAAGTTGAACAAATCTCAGTACGGTTTAAAACAAGCACCTAAACAGTGGCATGAAAAATTTGATCATGTTATGATAACTAATGGCTTCAAGGTTAATGAATACGATAAATGTGTTTACATTAAATTTGTGAATGATTCACATGTTATTGTATGCCTATATGTTGATGATATGCTCATATTAGGCAAGAACCTTGATATTATTAATACCATTAAAAGCATGCTTAGAGATAATTTTGACATGAAAGACTTAGGCCCTACCGATGTAATCTTAGGGATGAAAATTTAAAGATGTCCGATGGATATAGTCTTAGTCAATCTCATTATGTCAAAACCGTACTAAAGAGATTTAATTATGAAAATGCTAAACCTCGCATCTACTCCTTTTGATCCCACTTGTAAATTGAAAAAGAACAAGGGTAAGGGTATTGATCAACTTGAGTATTCTCGCATTATTGGTTGTCTTATGTATTTGATGAATCGTACAAGACCGATATTGCTTACTCGTGAGTAGATTAAGAAGGAATACTTGCAACCCGGGGAAGGATCACCTGGAATGCTCTCTTCGAGTTTTACGTTACCGAGAGGGACCTCAAACTATTGCTTAAGTTTTGGGAAGTATCCCGCTTGTCTTCGAAGGGTATTGTGATGCCAACTAGATATCGACTCATAAGAGTGCAAGTCTACTAGTGGGTACATCTTCTTACTTGAGGTGCGTGTGTCTCATGGAAGTCTACCAAACAGACATGTATAGCTAAATCCACTATGGAGTCTGAATTTATAGCCTTGGAAAAGTGGGAGAGGAAGTTTCGAATGGATATGATGTTTCTGGGAGGAATTCCACTGCCCAAGCCCGTGTCTTCAATCGCAATCATTTGTGACAAGAAAGATGCTCTTGGTTGCGCAAAGAACAATGTATACAACGGGAAGTCTATACATATACGAAGAAGACACAAGACGGTGAAACAACTACTCTCTACCGGTATTATCTCGATAGACTTTGTAAAATCCAAAGATAATCTTGCAGATCCTTTGACGAAAGGCTTAACCAGGAGAGGAAGTTAAATTTACATCGAGGGTATGGGACTTAAGCTCATTGAATAAATCACCATGAAGGATACTCAACCTTGTGATTGGATTTCCAAGATCAAGGTTCAATGAGACAACTAATTTATGGTGATATTGAGAAAGCACTATCTTTGTCCCTCCCTATGTGTGTAATCGTGCGATAGTCTTGCTGTAGAAATATAGGATGATCTTTTGCGATCTTAATGGGTACCATGGATTTGATTAAAGCTGGGTGTGGCAGGACACTCTTTATGGACTCACCTTTGTGGATGTTGGAAGTGGGGCCGCTTCCTATGAGAATTTGAGCTGATTCTCTAGAGACATTCATTAAGTCCGGGATTTTAGCCCACGGCCAAAATGGGCACAACCGCAAGAGCTTGGAATCTATTTTCATCGGTTGAGGCATCAAGTGTGGATGTTATTTCTGAATTGCATTCATTGTTGGCGGTTCAAGACATTGTGTTCACCGTATCAACAAAGATTCATGTAACCTCTCACTAAGTTAAGGTTCAATCTTTGGGACACCTTAGCCTATATTGTTGCCTTATGTTTTCTCGTGTTTTATCGACATGTTTTATTATTCATGTGGGGGATTGTTAGAAAAAACGTTTTTAAAAATATTTAATTAAAAATGCATGAACCATGTTTTGATCCCAAGACCTTATGCTCCCTAGATGTTTTTTCATGTGAATGAATAAAACATTAGTCCCATATAGACTAAAACATTTAGAGTTTTAGACTTAAATATCATTGGTTTAGACTTAAGGGTATGGCCCTTTGGGTCTTTAGACCTTTGTGTATGGGAAATCCCTAGACTATGGCAAGGTTTCCTAAACCTTATTGCATTTCTTATTGCCTTTCCCGTTCGCGCGGTGCTTCGCACAGAAACGCACGCACGCCGGCGCGGCGCTCGCGTGGGCGAGGGCGTGGGCGTGGGCGTGGGCGTATCCGACCCATCCTTTCTTTTTACTGAAATTTACCACACGCTTCTCCCACACATGTAAAGAATTTTATTATTTGCCTCCTCGGTTTTGGATATCCGACAGCCTCGAGAAGCATCTTCTTTCACGCGTGTCACACGGTTTCTTGACACCTGTACACACTGTTTTCCTCGAGAAGAATCTCGCAAATTTTGAACGCGTGTGCACTGTTCTTTTAACGCGATTTTTACCTTACTTTTGCAATGTTCGAGATGCGTGAATCACGGAGAGTCTGTCGTTCTTTGGATTCTCTTCCAACGTTCGAACATTTTCTTGCTATAAATACGAGTTGTAAACTTCATTTGAAAACCATACCTTTTAACTCTTCTCTCTTCAAATTCTTCTTCTTTTCTTATGCTTTCGTAAACAATTTCTTTTTAAGTTTACGTAAACATAAAATCGAGTTCTTATCTTAAACAAGTTGTAGTTTACGTAAACATAATTTTGTATTACTACTTCTTTGTTTACGTAAATTAGTTTAAGGTGAAACTTTGTTTAAGTAAATTAGTTTACGATAACATCATAGTTTACGAAACATAAATTAGCTTTTATATTTATCTCAAACTGGTTGTAGTTTCGATTTGTGTTTTTGTTTTTCATTTTTGCTGCCAAGTTCTAAGGGTTCTCTCTCGTGTATGCTACATAGAGGAGAACTAATAAATAGTTGTAGAGGTAATTTGTTAGCATCTCTCGAGGAGTAGCAGGCAATATTACCTTTAGCTCAAAGATATCTTATACGTGCCTCTACTAAGTTTATTGAGTTATTTGTTACTACTATCAGTGTAATCTAAGTATGATTTCCCATTTGCATTCGATTATTGTAATTAATTCCAACAAATTTATCATTAGTCTAATCCATTATTCTTTCTCCAGTGCTAGCAAATATCGGATTTGGTGTGAGTGTGACTATACATCATTCTCGCTCACTCTGTCCTTTCAAAAGTATATGATGAAGAAAAGAGATTCGTATCTCTTTCTTTACCAAACTTTATTAGTTGTTCAATTAGTAAGTCCCCCCATCTTTATCATTCCAATTTTATTTGCACGTATAAATTAGAGTTGTTGTTAGTTTTGAATCCTAACCTGACTTACTACCGTTACTCACTGGAAATGTGTTAAATAATTGTTAAGAGTGGTTGTCTTTCGTTGCACCCTTTCGGCTTTGAAACTATGGTTTTGAACAACAATTGTTACGAAGAGATCTTTCTTCAAGGTTTCAGTTCCAAATTTATCATCAATCATAAGTCATGTCAGATTTAGAACCATTTGTTGAAAGTTGATTTGAGGTTTTCTTTGATACCGTTTATCTTAAGTTAATAAGGATATCATATAACTCATAATCAGGGTGACAAAATGGTATAATCCATCTCCTAGGATCCTGGCAATAACCAGTAGAGATAGATACATGCTTTACTAAACATTTTAGAGACAAAAAAATGGGATTAAGGGTTAAAAGTAAAACGATGTATAATACTGAGTTTAAGGTTAAGGTCATCATGTTAGAGTCGTCTCAATTTCTATAGCCTCCCGATAATGAAACGCGCACTTTCCTTGGTCTTTAGTATCCCATGAACAGCAACCGAAAATGAGATTAGGAGTCGATACCAAACCCCTTTGGCTACCCTTAACCCCTAACCCTTTTATTCTACTCGACCTCTCCGTAACCCATCTCTACCAAAGAGTTTCCTATTCCTAACCCATCTCTCCAGCTCTATGATAGACTCTTAACAATTTTCTATCAAACAGATTCGATTAGTATCTGTTTCCATTAAATGCCGTTTCAATTTGGTATGCTTAATTATCCAACACGTACACCTCGAAAATTTGTGACGTGTATCATTCACGGTAGTGAAAGTAGATATGTCATTAGCAATTCTAATGCCTTGCTCTTATGCAATTTTGATCACTTCCTATTATCATTATCGCTCTATATTTAAGTGGTGTGTATGTAGCAGCTTGGCTCACTTCGAAATATATCTCAATTGGCTACATATACTTTAATTCAGATGAAGAAGCATATCTTCTACTAGGTGAAAAACTGAACCGAGAATCAACAAACTGAAGGCACCAAGTATGGAATTCCCATTTAAGGTGTTGTTGGAGATCAAGGGAATGATGAGTGTAGTGCCAAGTATATATTCCTTAGTTATGTTTCTTGATCCAAGGGAGTCATACGATCCTACCAACCAAAAGGTCATCTTAAGCAGAGACGTGGTATTCGAAAGGCCACCGGTTCGATCACTGCTTCTCTATGTATTAGTTGATTGATATGCAAAGTCACTTGAATGCCCACCTGCACCACTGTGCTTGAACTTTGGCACAGAGAGTATCTATACATATGTCATCAAGTACAATATGAATTCTCTAGCAAATTAAAAAAAAAAAAAAAAGTACAGTAGGAATTTTACATATGAAATCAAATTTCATCGAAAAATAAAACAAAAAATTAAAATACGAAGCATGCAGGAGGAGACGACTCATATTGAGTCAAGTTTCATCGAAAAAATCAAACAAAAAATTTCAATACCAAGTACATAGAAAGAGGTAAGGACTGGGAGTCTGGGACTGATCGCAGAAAGAAGAAAAAAAAAGACAGCACAAAAAAAGGAAATATCTGATATTGAAAAGGCTAGGGTGTGCATAAATTAAATGATGGATGGAACAACTCATTTTCTTGATCGGAATGGGACAATAATGATCTGATATTCTATAACAGTTTTTCCTTGACTATGCAAAGAAGCTAAAAATGTTTTACCATATTATAGTTCCTTCTACCAATCCAAGAAGTGATTTGATTGCATAAATGTGAAAAACAAAAGACGGAGGAACCCATTTCAGAATAACTGAAAGGAAAAGTAGTAATTTAGATATTTTATATTATGCTAAAACAAGTGTATGGACAATGCTACTACGGTGAAATGGATTAAAAACAACATTGAAATTTATTGCATAGAAAATACCACAAATTTGTGGTGAAATTGGTATCGAGTCGGCATAAAATTAAGAGATCTCGGGACTGAATCATCCCAAGAAAATTTGTAAAGAAAATTTGTAAATGAAAATTTTAGGTTGTGGACCCGAGGAGCTTACCCAAGCTTAAGCCCAAATTATCCCTCTCATATGGCATACGTACTATGGACAATGCTACGGCCGTCAAGTGTATTCCGAACAAAATACTAATATTATCAGGTTTTGGATACTTAAGTTCTCACTATCACATGAAAGCTTAAAATATCCCGCAAATCTTTAAATGGGCATCCCATATCCTGAAGCTCAAGCACTTCCTCGAAAATCGGAACAAAAATATTTGTAGAAATGAGAATAAGACAATGCTAGCTAAGACGAGCATGATCAACCAATCTAAAATAAGCGTGGTTAGGATCCACCAATCTATAAGACAAAGGATAACCGTGCAGGATTGGTTAGATTTGGACCCAACCAAAGCCACCTTCAACCGTTGGGATCACCCTAAATACCAGGTAACCACAAAAAGGTTGAGCCCGGCCGTAGGCCGGGTGACACCTAGTTGTCCTTAAGTATCTACGTACCAGGTTCTCTTTTGGGACGATTGTGTTTATAAAATAAAGCATTTCGCAGCTGTTATTGTGAGCATGTTGTTCAGATACCTGCAGTTTGAAAGTTTAAATTGTCCTCAATTACCTACATACAAGGCTCTCTGGAGACGGATGTACTTATAAAGTAAAGCATTTTGCAGCTGCTGTTGTTCATTTACCAGCAGGCTGTATCTTTAAATATTGGACTAGATTTTGTGCCCGTGCTACGCACCGGGCATTTTTTTATTTAAACCATGTACTACGGGGTGTGATGTGGCTTCACCTTGCCCCGTTGTGCATTTTTGATTTGATGTCGCATTTTCAATTGGGTGTGGCTCGGCTTCGCCTCTCCCCGTTGCTTACGGTTTTTGATTTGGTGTGGCTCGGCTTGGCCTCGCCCTGTCTGCATTTTTGAATTTATGTCGCGGGGCTTTGACTTTTCCAGTCGTGTTGCATTTTTGATTGGGTATGGTTCGGATTCGCCTCTCCCCGTCATTTAGGATTTTTAATTCGGTGCATAGCATGGGCACAAAATCTACTCACTGAGCGGACCTGAGAACCATCCATCGTCGGCTTCGTCTCGCCCCGTGGCTTAAGATTTTTTATTTGGTGTATTTTTTTTTAATCTTTGTTTAATAAAGACAGTGTGAAAGATGGTGTTACTGTCCTATAATACGGAAGACACTTCGTAATTTCATTCTTTATTGTTGTGAATCATGGCTAACAAATCCAACCCTTCCAAACTCCGGAAAACTACCTACCTGAATGTTCATGAATAGGAGATGATAGAATTATAAATCCATTTCCAATGGCATTGAACAAAAACAATAACCAATGTACTTATATTAATTAATATATACCTAGTTAATACAGAATTTGTACCGTAGTACCAAAGAGTGAAAATATCCATACTAATAAACAAAAACGCGTAGGTGAAACCAAAATTAATCCCTGGGCTTTATGTTTCCAAATAATCAATCCCCTCAATTGTGCACTGCAAGGCCTCGAACATGTCTTGACTGAAACGAAACATAAAACAAAACAAATAAAAAAAATATCAGCAAGAGCTGAAAGCATTCCAACAGTTTCCTGATGACAACACTTTTCTTTCATTTTCTTAGCCTAACAAACATGAAGGAGTCGGAAGCCATTTAAACCCCCCCAAGCATATAAGTTGAACTAAGCTAATGATTATGATTATTGGTGGGATTGTAAAAATGCTTAATTTTGTTTCTTCTTTTGGGTCAAGAACATCAACTATGGAAATGGAACATTCTTTCTAAAATTGTCAAAACTATTAGACCAAGAATACAAATTTTATGATTGGAATCAGAATAATGGAGAAGTCATATATTTAATAATGGTACAGAAGGCAATATCAAGAAATAAAAAACGAAAGATTAGTTCTCTAGTCCCTCAATTAGATTCAGGTCACACTCTAAGATGAGCAATCTTAAGGGTAAATAAATAAAGAATGTCTAAGAAAATGACCTAATTAAAATCCTTTAAAAATGAGGATTAAAAACGTATTTATTCCTTAATGGAGAGAGCAAAAGCAGGGGGAAGTAAGTGAATCCCTGAAGAATGTCAAAGGGGTATTATTAAAAAAATTGACATTGATCTTAAAGTCTAGAGGAAATAAGTTCTCATTCACTTAAAAAGATACTCAAAGCACCTGACATTTGCTACTAAGAGAGTTGGACGACACGGGAGGGATCATTTATGTTTGGTTGAATTGCTTGTTTCCAAAAGTGTTTCTTGTTTCGCCTCGTTCTTTGGTGTAGATTCATTTCTATACCTGGATTCGACAACAAAGTATTTAGTTTAAAAATTTATACAATCAGCCAACAAAAAGTTCATCCATTTAACCAACTATATAGACATTTAGGCATTTAGCCAACTATATAGACATCAGTGCACCATACATGTAAGTTGTACATAAAATCGGATGAAAAGAGAGGCAACGATAAATAGCAGCAGAAGCCTTACTTTCACGACTGATAACACAAACACTTACCTGGCTAACTTGAAATGAAAGGCGGTAATTTAGCAGCAAAAGCCTTACTGATGTGCTATCTTCTGATGTGACTATAAATCACTTTCTAAAAATGTGTATGGATAATTTAAAATCAATAACAAACCAACTAATAACAAAATTAATAGCTTACATCACTAGTGGAAAATGGGGTTTCTATGACTCACATCCGAGACCCTCACTAACGGTAGTTGGACCGTTGACCAAACATAGCGGTCTCTGATATGGTAAAAAAAAGGAAAAATTCCGAGAGCTTACTAAGCCGTCTTTGAATAAGAAAATATATTTACTATCTTGCCATTATGGAACTACTGATTCAAAGACCCTTGATCATAGTCTGGGGATTGAAATTAAAATTAATCTAACGTTTGGGATTAAGATATCCCCTCTTTCTATTAAACCACAAAAATCTTATCCACTATTCTCTCTTTCTTTCTCTTCTCCACTCGCACAGCCGAACCCATCCTTTATCCGTATTCTCTCTTCGCTCACTCCGCCTGCACCTCACAACTTCCATCACCACCACATATAACAAAATCACCCTCCGCTACTTCTATCACCACAACAACACATTCTTTTTCATCTTCTCCATTGATTTAGTTAGTATGCTCAAAATCAACGCAACTCACAAGAACCCTAGAAACCCACAAATATGAATTGTTCTGCACTTAATAAATTGAAACTTACTGTTAGAAATCAAACCTTTATCATAACCCATATCTCAAAATAAAAACTCATGTATCAGAAGAAATCAAGAGGAAATTTCGCAACCATAGATCTAGTTGTTTTGCTCTTGAAATCACCAGGGTAATATCAATCTTGTTCTTGTTTCATAAATTTGATAAATTTTCAGGATTGTAAATGATTTAATTTATTTTGATTTTTTATCTGTTTTGCAGTAAGGTGTTTCCATTTCTGTTTTTGCTAACGAGATATCTCATCAAGGTTGTAGAATATTTCTCCCAGTGTAAGATAAAAACCCCTAAATCTAATTCTGAAAGTATAATTTTATTTTGATCTTTAACCCTAACTGTAGTTTCATGATTCAGTAGTTATTAACCAAATTGGTAATACTGGTGATGTTAGATGATTGCTTATGATGCAATAATTTTATTCTCATATTTGCTGCCGATTGGATAAAATATTATCTAAGCATTCAATTGGATTGATAAAAATTATCTTCTAGTTCCTTTAGATGTTACTGTGAATCTGTGTTTCAATCATTGATTTCTAGATCTTTTTGTAGGAAAGAGAGTGCTTCCATATTCTTAGGCTTTGGATACAAGACAAAAACCATTTAGGTGGCTGAATCTCAATCCTGAAGGCGATACACCTTGTGCCAGAATGTAAGGAAATATGTTTTTTTTTTTTTTTCACAAGTCCGTTACTGCTTTTGTATCATCGCAAGTAAATGGGTATGATGTTTTTTGAGGGTTCTATAAGAACCTCAGGCTAAGTAGTTCTTGGAGTCATATTGCATCTTGTAATTGCATGATGCTCTCCGATTTTAGTTAGACCTTTTGAGGTTTTATGTTTGACTGCGTTCATTTTCCATCTTGTTTCTAGGTATGCGACAGCTAGTGCCCACTCTGATGACATGTTTTTCTATGTAGAGGAAGAGACACCTCAGGCCCGGTATGATATGTTCTCCCTGAACTTGATGTAGCCAATTCTGTAATCTATACCAATTATATTGCGTACCACATTGTTTGCAGCTACTTTTGTTACATTTCCTATCATGGCTTTTCTGCACTAGCAAATTGGAGTGATCAGATAGAGACATAAATACGCATTACTGCTTATCTCTTTTGTTTGTGTTCTTGTATACATCATGTGTTTTAATAATTTGAATGTATATACATCCGTTGTCTGATGTGTATGGGCTGCTCATGCATAGGATTGGTCAATGGGAATGGACTCTTGGACCTGGGGTGTCTCCTTTCCCTAGGCATCAACATTCAGTGGTAAGCAAGATTTGCAAGACCAAGATTTTTTCGTTTGAACCATAATTTTTCCTACTAACTGCCGCTCTTCCATCATCCTTCCAAGATTTTCAGTTGATGACTTTTACATTGATAATTTTAGGTCTTCGCTGGTCCTCGGTTACATGTTACAGGTGGTGCCTTAAGGGGTGACCGAGAAATAGATGGTGAAGATTCTATTACAGGAAACTTTTTTTTACTTAATCCATGACTATCACATTGCTCATTCTTTTGTGAAGAATATAAATTTTATTCGCTCACCTATATTTTTTTTAGTTAGTATTGGATATTGCTGTTGGACTATGGTTGGATCGAAATGGGGTCGCAACTTCAGGTCAAGCAAACAAGGGTGTTGCTTATTTTGATTCCGCTGTTGAGTTTATGTGTCATTTCTGCCATGCAACTGCATCTGTTAGGGTTCGAATTTACATATTCGGTGGCCTTAAAGGAGGTAAACACTCTTGAGCATAGGATTTGTATTCTTTCAGTTTATTTAGCTATATTAGGAATACATATGCAGCTTACATCAGACAGGTGGCTAACCATTTATATTGAGCAGCAATTTTAAATGAAAAAGTTAATATGTGTTAAGGTTGAATTGAGTTCTTTAAATACGAAAAGTTCAAATATGATGGAAGGAGATGTTATCAGTTAATGTTGAGATGTGATTGTAAATAAATTACAAATATATGCAATTGCAAGAATATATATATATATATATATATACTTCAGAATTATTACAGCTCTCATGTTCTGTAGTTAATATTGAATATGTGGGGGAGAAGTTCAATAGAATGGTATTCTATTTCTAGTTGTTTACTTGATTATAATAAAGTTGGTCATGAGGCTTCTAGCATTGACTGTTATTTGTCTTACCTGCAAATATATGACTGAATCACGGAGAATCTGTATGTATGCAAATGATGTAGGAAATGAGTTCTTAGCACTGTTAATGATGAGGTTGTTGAATCTGGTGGTAGTAGTTCAAGGAAATTAAGATTGTTGGTGATGATTGAAATGAGATTGCATCTATGGGTGGATTGGAAAGTAACCCGAGTTTATGATTGTATATAACAATGAGTTTTGCTTGGATTGTATAAGATTTTCAAGTGATGTCAATTATAGTTATGGTCATGATTAATCTGGTAGAATGGAAATGATTATGGTTTGATCCCTGAAATTGATGAGCCAACTGTTGTCTACATGACCTATATCTAGGTTTAATCTACAAAATTACCTCACACATGTGCTTCCAGCTACTACCCATTGCTAGAATGTCTGTCAAATTACCTCACACTGTTGGCTACATGACCTATATCTAGTAACTTATTTTGTTCTACAGTGTATTATGAACTGAACAAAGTCATTGTACTGTTGTTGATTTTCTTTGCAGGAAGTCGCATGTGAACCAAGGACACAACACATGGATGCTCTGCTTGATATCATTTGTGTAGTATTGGCTAAGTTCATCGTCACCGGAGGAACTTATTGTCTTGTTTTAACATGTTGTTGTTAGCTTATTGTCTATTAGTTTAGCATCTTGTTGTTAGAACTTACTAGCTAGCTTGGGACATGTATTTTCCTGAATCAGAATTTCATCCTTTTTGTGTAATTTTAAACCCAATGGAAATGAATGAATGTGGAATTCTCAAGTTTGAGTTTAAATTTGAACTTCATTTTGGGTTCTATTTGACTTGACTTTAGTTGAGTCCAATTTGACTTGACTTTAATTCAATTTGACTTGACTTTGATGCAGTCATATTATTTGAGATTTAGCCATTCAGGCATTTCATCAAATCTGAATATATTTTTTTTTTATTATAATTTATTATTTCAGATTCAGCCATTCAGGCATTTCAGCAAATCTGAATATATATTTTTTATTTATTATAATTTAAATCTGAGATCCACGGTCGAGGGTCTGCACCTCGGTACCCTAAAAATCAGTCGTCATTCTGAAACCCACGGCTAAGGGTCGTATAAAAAAAAGACGCTTTATCAGCGACCCCATTAGAGACGGTTAAAACTAGTCATATAACTCGTATATATGACATGTCCTGATGGTCGGGGAACTTCTGTTATCCACTAGTGAATAAAAATTAACCTGGTTAGAACATTAACAATAATCATAATTGACACAAAATCATTTGTTGCCTAGAAAATCAAGACTCAAAAGTATTAACTCCTCTCTGATACTATAGAAATTGTATAAGCTAAGTGACCACATACATGCAATGGTAGAACAAACCACGTACACATGAAATGGAAGAATTACACCCAAATAGAGTTTACCTGATTCATAATTAATAAGTCAATCTTCGTATGATTTTAGGGTTATCTTTCTCCATTTCCTTATCTTATTACCTGTAAAAAAAAAAAAAAAAAAAAAAAGAAGTCCGAAATTAGATATAGTTGGGTTGATTAGAAATTCAGTTGAATCGATCCATTGTGAATATCTCCTACCAACTCTGAATATCTCCCTCACATGAATTCCCCATCATCATATGTAGCCGTGCGCGGGCACAAAGTAATCTCAACTGTTATTGTGTAGAGACAATGGTGTTGAGGGTCAACACTTCACCTAAAAACCTTATACTTATTCTTATAAACTAAATCCGATTATGTGTTACGGATAATACTGCAATGAAAAACAGCAACCTAACTTACTTTTTAGATCCTCCTCAAAAGTAAACTGGAATCAACAATTCTCACTGCAATGAAAAACCATAGCATAAATTTCTGATCTTTACACTTAACAGCATACTTTTATTATTAAAAAAAAAAACAGTCAACATGGATAGAACCATTATTGATAGCCATGAAGACTGGCATCTCTAATTGAGCATAGAATACAAAATCCAAGAATAACCCTGTGAATTTAGTGTTCAGCGTTTCTTATTGGTTCTTTCATTGAATGATCATTTTACATGTTCACCAACCTGGTCTCAGTTTTGAGCATCTCCGCTCTATTAGTGTCTTAACCAAGGGCTTTGCTGCTTCCATGATACGTAAACATTTCAGTAAGAGACTGCAAATTCACAAATCATGGAACCCTATAACCAAAGCCACCAGTAAGCAACAATTGTTTTGACATTAAAATTCATGCTCTAATTGATCAATACATAAAGTCAAACATCAACTATTTATTGGCAAATATCATGGAAATAAAACTCATGGAGCATCTAGTGTTTTGATATTGAAATTCATGCTCTAACTAACCAATACGGAAAGTTAAACATCAACCATTTATTGGAAAAAATCATAGAAATAAAACTAATAGAGCATGAATCATATTGAAGTGTTTTGGCCAAATCTTAACAGAAACTATAACTAATGAATAGGTTAAGCCGCAAGTTCAAATCCACCAAAATTTATCCGCTCCATGTAGTAAGTATTACCATTATTCAAAATTCACCTATGCCCATGAGAACTCTTCTCTTTCACTATGTTGGTTGATTTTATCTAAACCGTCAGCCATAAAAAGAAAAAGATCAAATATGAACATGTAGAGGGAGAAAAAGTATCCAAAAACTGAACTATAATAAAAACAAGCTAATATAGGAACCCTTCAAGCGGTACACTGAATCTAGACCAATGAAGGTATGCATTAAAATATCTTGTCAACTATCTTTATTTCTCAATGTGTCCGTGTCCCATAGACCAATGAAGGTATGCATTAAAATATCTTCTCAACTATCTTTATTTCTCAATATGTCCCTATCCCATTTCAATGAATTGCATAATAATAATGTATCTTAATAGATCGTAATGAGCTTCCTAGGACTTCATAATTCATCTGATATAGTTTCATAACCATAAAAACAGTCAACCACAATAAAATGTGATATAATATCTTGTAGTCCAAAACGAAGTTTAACCTTAATTTATATAAGTATCCATACCAAATATTTGTTGGAGAACATTAGTTTGAACTTTCAACCGTTTTATATTTGGGATAAACTAAAAGTCTACTCTTCCAAAGTAGAGATTAGTGATAATGATGCTAAATCAGCAAACAATATTATTCACATATTATCAACGGAGATAAACAGGTAAAACATGGATCATTACATCCTTCTAACTCTAACGATGTGTAAATTCATTGCCAAAATTTGACTTTCCCATTTCATTAATGATACAAATGGACAATTAAATTTGCTAATATAGTTAGTGAATCAATATTGGTCCATAATATGAGCCACAAACTTCGTGGACTCCAATAATCTTAATAAGAAGTGCTCAATTAAGAACAAAATCAGTTGTTTTCCATTTTCATATTACTTCCAAGAATCTTAATTCCTGAGTATTTGAAGTTCACATAGATTGGTCTAACCCTCTATGCACTATCTCTGAGATGAATACAACACAAATATAACATTTGGATTAGACCTTTAGGCAAAAAGCATAAGAAAAAAGAAAGAACGAAATAAAACATACCCATTATCATGAGATCCTCTCTATCCATTCCTTTGTTTGGATGATCATTAATGCTCTCCTTTATAGAAAAAAGTAGAGAGGATTCTTCACATCTGGTAAGGATGCTGCCTTCTGGGGTTTGCAATTCATCTGCGATGCGATTTCATCTGTTTTTTCAGTAGCTACTGAAAAATTTAAAAACCTTTTCATCAGATACAAAGTTAAAAAATAGGATTAACCAAAATGATCCAGTTAAGCACTTCAATTCTAGGGCCAGAATCTTTTCATAACAAATATACGATGAAAAATAATTTTTAAACTGAAATCGCTCCTTTTCAGACCACTCCAGATCCGGTTCCTATCAAATTCGCAAGAAATTCCAAACCCTTTGAATTGTACAACCAAAACTTGCAGTCCATTCAGTGTTGTGTATAGGAGTCAGAATCCTTTGGATCTCAGTCCAAATTAACTATCACATAGAAATTAAGAAGAAGAAAAATCAAAATGAAACAAAATGGAGATAAAGAGCAAACTTTGCCTCCCATTTGGCTCCCATTTGAATTAATCATATCTTCACATTCAACATCAATGTTATGTACGGTGGCACCCAACTTGAAACAACAGCAACGACACCACCGTACAGATTTATAAACTGACCTGAGAAGTGCACATTTCTGCAACCTGCATTTGACATACACGGATTTTTTTAGAACATAACTGAAAGATAAATATATGCCACACACAAATGGATTAGATGCACGCATTTCCTAGTTATATTGAAGGAAGGTGTTTGAATGAGTACTTGGTTGAGAGTTTTCTGAGGGAAAATAACAGGTCTATGTTCCAGGTTCCGGTATGAAAATCCACACTAAGAAAAGGAAACCGATTATAACAACATATTAGTTTATATGAAATTTAAGGGCTCAATCAGACCATTTAGCATAGGAAATTAAAATTACTAATAAACTAAGTATGTGTTTTTGCAAGGAAATACCATTACATTTAACTTCAAATCAGTTGAGCTAAACATTATATGCGTTTTTTTGAATAAATTCTGATCAAAATGAAAAAGTTAGAGCATTCCTTTAACCACTACCTGCTCACTGGTCGATTGACCTACCATAGTTAAACACCTTTCTCAGTATTTGTTTGGCCAGCATTGTACAATCTGATCAAAAAAATCAGAAATATTGGAGATCAATCTAAAATTACTCTTTTTTTTTTACTCTAATTCTATTGATTGCTGTAAAAATCGATTGTGTGTTTACCTTGCTGTTGGAGTGGCAAGAGATGATCACTGTGATTTTTAATGCCATCTGCCAGAGGATTAGACAGTTCCTCCCCTGGCATTGGAGGAAGGATTGTCTTAATCATGGTTTGATATGAAAGTGAAATTAGGGGGTTTTGCTATTAGATTACCTGTATGTTAACAATTGAACGAAACGCAATTTTTGATTGCTATGAAACTCTGATAAAAAAAAGAAATAAAAAAACTGATATAACAAATCGTGCCTGCAAAATAAGAAAAACAGTGAACCCAAAAACAACAATCAAAAATATCATTAATCATTAATCATTAAATCTAAACAAAACAGTGAATGAAAGGAAGAGAGAAAGATAGTAGAGATGCGGCAGGAGAAGAAAATGAGGTAAGTAGGGTTTTTGCAAGGGATTAGCCCGAAAATATATGCAGACGAAGCCTGTAACATCTCATCAGCCATCTTCTTCTGGACTTGCTTTATTTTTTTTAATCAATTATTATGTTTTTGCAACCATTAATAGTTGGTCGATCAATGGTTTGGCTCTCTTTGTATCGTCTCTAACGATGATTTGTTTTGTAGAGAAGAAAATTTAGAGAAGAAAATGTACGTTTGTTCCTGCTTTCTTTCTTTTTTCTTTTCTTTTTTTCCGTTTCCGGGGATTAAATATAAAAATTACTTTTTTAGCAAAATAAACGCCTTGTTTTTCTCTTCTTCGAGGAAAAGTGAAACCGAGCAATTGTGTGTGAGGGTGAGGGTCACCGTTCAACGTGGAGCCTAATGACCTTAGGCTTTTAAAGGAGTTAGATTAGGGCTTTGTTTCTCACACGACTGTGTTGGGAAAAACGAAACCGCCGAGGGAAAATAAAAAAACAATAAAATTACTACTAAAAAAAACCCTGTATCAGATCAGAGTTTATGAATAAAGGCTAGAAAAATTAGTTTTTACCCGTGTAATTAGAAGCAACTGCCATTATCAGAAGCAACTGCCTTTATCAGCAGAAATCTGTAAACAAAACCCAAACCACCACCAACAATTACAAGAAAAATACCATCATCCACCAACACCTAAAGCCAATCTCTACAACACAATTTCCATCCACCATGACAAACCCATAGAAGGATTCTACCAACTTCTACCTGCATCACCACCAAATCAAAAATTAGTCATCCATAAAAGGCAAGTCATTCATCCATAATAGGAAAAATCATTAAGGAAAATTATATAAAGACAAGTCCTTTTAAGCCCATGCAATAATGCCCGGGCTAGTGTCATTAAACTGCTTTCCATATTTGAAGGGTATCTAATGCAAATAAATATGATGGAAAATGTATTTCATTCCTTGGCTTAGTTGTGCACAATGTATTTTATCAACTACTTTTACTCGTAATTCCAAAGTGTAAGATCCTTTTGTTTTCGGATTATAAAACAAAAATCTCATACTGATAACTTTTGTGGTTATTTCCCAAAGTTTTACGAACAATAACATTTTTAGAAAATAATAATTACATATTACATAGGTATATCAACATTAATACTACGTCTAATCATTGTACAAATTCAGTCGAAAGTACCTTACCACCATTTGAACTTGATGGAACCTGGATACACCATGAACCCAGTCAGAGTGTAGCCTAAATTCTTCAAATAAGAAACCCATAATCTCCTGAGTACTTCCAAAATAGACATAGTAATAAGTAATTAAGTAGTAGTGGGTTGGATTTGGTTGATGTCAACCACCTCTGTTAGCATCCTCCTCTAGGAAAACATATATATTCTTCCAGTGGTGTTGGCGTGTTGCCATTCTGCCTTTTTTTCCATTTCTTTACATCAGTATTCCAAATCTATTTTGTTGGGAAATCAATATATGTTAACTCCCTTGGGTCTTCATTATTTTTGTTTGTTTCCAGCGATTCGATACACTTAGTTTTATCTATATCAACTCTTGATAGCCCCTTCCTCCAAGTCATTTGTTTCATGGGGAAATTTGTTTCTTCATATGGAAGGTGAAATTATATCTTTCAACTTCCAGGCGATGGTACTGTATGTCAAAATTAGATACTCTCCACTATTGAGTTACATTTTATCTCATAAAAAATTGACATAATACATGAGCAGTTTCATTTACATCTCCAAGGACATACCTGGAAAAAATCTCGCTGAAGTATTATTTTTTTCTCATCTCTATTATGTGTCTCCTTCACGGTATATTTGGACGTCTCTAATTGCAGCTTGGGCATTAATTTCATCACCTTTTATGATAACTTTATCAACCATAAGTCTTTTCGTCGAGAAAATTCCAAGGGTATGGGCTCTTGTTTCAGCAAACAATGGTGATGGTTGACTGTTACTTCGATATGATATGAATGTTTTCATTTGTTGCATTTCGCTTGAGGAACGTTTATCTCTGTTGGTGCTTCTACAGGTGTTTCTTTGATAGTCAGACTTCTGTTGTCTCACATGAAATCAATACAATTCTAATTTGATCTTGTAATCAAACTGAATTCCAGTTTGTTTCCGAATTGACATTTTTTATTCTTGTTGTTGCTGCAAACATATTAACAAAGAACACAATTTGATCAGTTAATCCAAATAATCCGAATAGCATGAAAGAAGCCTGGCATATGATCAGTGATCGTCCAACTTCATTAAATGCTGCAGTTTTTTCTTACACTTGTTGCATGAAAACTCGTCATCCATCTTCGAGAAGCACGATTAATTACATATTGGATATGAACCGTATTTCCAAAATAATTTCCATTGACGACTTTATTAATACAATTCCCAGACATCATCAGCGGTTCCCTTATATCCAAAACAAAAAGAATAAGAGATTAATAAAACCACATAAATAAGGAGAAATCCAGAAAGTATCCAAGACGCAATACATTTGTTACTACAGGACAAAAGATGACGCAGAAGATGAATTTGTTGCAAGGTATCAATTTGATTATTTACGCAACTCAAAACTCGCGTCTGTTAGTCTAAAATTCCTGACGGACCATTCGGATGTGTCCTTCTCGAACTGTTTTAATCTGAAAACAGAAAATACCAATGGACATGTCTGTTGTGAACAGCTTCATATGATGACATGGCAATGAGTTGGCGATGATATTTAAAACCGGTTCCTATGTGGCAGCACTACAAATCAAACTTAATATGGTGTCAACACATCAACAAAATCAATATCCTTTATATTAAGAAGAATTGATAATACAAAGTGGACTAGAAAAACGCCGTAACCAAAATCCTATCGAGCAAAAAATAAAATTTGTTCACAAAAAAATGAAAGAAAACCCAAATCTAGAGAAATAAAAGGTGTTACTAACAATCTGATCTAGAAAAACAAATAGAAAGACTACCAAAGAGGGAGATTAAGGACAAACAGATAACAAGAAACAACGAGAAAATCGATCTCAAAAACTAAGGACACTGCATTCAAGAAAAGTTAGGGAAAAAGAAAATCGTAATCCAACAATAAAGTTAGGATTTATTCTGCAAAATCTCATTCGAGTTTACCCGATCCTTCTTCTTCTCAACTTTCTAGGGTTTATACTTTAATCTTCTTAGACTCTTAAAATCTATTTGGTTTACGAAAATTATGTTATTCAAATATATATTTGATTTCTGTAAAATGGGTTTGCAGATGTGAGATAAGATTATTGATTTCTCGCAGGTTTTAGGTTTTTTTTTTTTTTGTAGGTTTAGGGGATTTTCCTGAGTAGAGTGAAGGAGAGAAAAGGTAAAGGAGATAGGTTGAGGTGAGGTATTAGATTAAATCCTAACCGTAGAAGTGAATATCCTACCATGGAAACGAAATTATTGAAGTGTCTTTGTCTAAGTCAACATAAGTCTTTACACAACGACGTCTTGGCTTTAGTAGGAGAAACAGAAGAAGCATCGTTGTCTAAGTCAACAAAAGTCCAAACACAACGACATTTTCACTTTGGTCAACGACATTTTCGGTATGTACTTATTTCGCGAGATTTAGTTTTTGTCGTTTCATTGTGTCTTAGATAGCCATTTTCCCCTAGTGTGAGACTCACCTTTACGTGCCAGACACGGGGGTATCTTCATATAGATTTATTTATCAAGATCCCCTTGGAGAAATGCATTGTTCACATCTAATCACTACACCAAATTTTTGGATTAAAAACATAACTTAGCAAACCATCTTGGGTTAGCCCAGTTGGCCAGGAGCCTGACTCTCAAGGAGGAGGTCAGGAGTTCGAGTCTCCGCTCAAACATTGGAGTACTCGCAGGACGGGCCTATGCCTAGTTTAAAAAAAAAAAAAAAAAAAAAAAAAACTTAGCCGCTACTGAAAAGGATTGTAACGGTTCTCACCTGTTGCGAGAAGGGTATTACAATTTTGTTGTAACGAAAATGGGACCATTACGAATTTTGGGTTGTAATAGCGTTTGTAACAGACATAAGCCATTACTCGTGGCGAGTCGTAACAAGGGACAGTCGTAACTAATTTTTTTGTAACATAGGAGTTGTAACAAGCAAGGACCGTTATTACGTGTCATATTTGTAACAAGCTAAAACCGTTATTACGTGTCATATTTGTAACAAGCAAAAGCCGTTACTACGTAACATAGGAGTCGTAACAAGCGAGGACCACGTGTTATATCCACTTCATATTTATATCCCATGATGCACTTATTTACTATCGCTGTAGACATTTATCTGATCTTATACTTCAGGTGTATATATATAGCGCATTGCATATAAATTTCAATTTTTCTTACAGTTATTTTACGGACTACAATAACAATCTTCACATCTTATGAGACTTCCACTAAACTATGGTTAACTTATCGACTGGAGCAATATTGCATTTTACTTTCTTTAATGTAGGTATGTCCAGAACTACCTAGAGTGGGGGAAAACGACATCGCAGGCTCTAAAGGGAAAGAGTAATTGGCTGGTGGTTATATGCTTCAATCAGTTTTTAGACTACGTATTAAGTCCTTAAATTTTATTTCTTCTTCAATCTATTAATCGATGTAGTTAAAATATGTTTGTCTTCATTTTTGATGAAAAGTCCCCAACTTCTTAATATTTATTTTACCGTACTTCTTCTTAAGTTGTGCTGCCTAAATTACTCCATTTCAGTACTTCACAGTAGATTTTATTTGGTAAATATATAATTTATATGTGATTTTTTTTTTTTTTGGATAAAGAGACGTTCCGAGCTCTTTAGACAAGGTCACTTGAACGTGAGAGACGGCCTTGGTCTGTTGTATTAAGAGTGTAAATGACCGACATAAAGTCTTTTATTAAGACTTTGTTAATAGATCGAATTCTACTCCTCATCCTATCCTTTGACTTGAGTATTGATTGCGAATGATTTCCTCTAGATGGGATATTTGAATTCTGCAATCAACGTTTGAAATAAGGTGCCATGCGCGCATCCGTTACGAAATTGCATAATCTTTGACGAATCCATAAAACAACATTTTCCTTTTGCATGAATGACTGACTACGCATCCGCAATTGGTTTACTAGTACCACACGACACATGTTTTACTTTTTTTACTAGTCGACGACGTATCCCATTGGGTGATCACTTGTCCGATTAGCCGTGAAGGTTCTTGGTCCCTTCGTCTTTCGCCGCTAGTCTTCGCAAACGTCACTTCCTTTGTGGTCCCGTTAAGGGTCCGACGGTAGTTATCATCCCATCAGTCCAGCTAGCAGGGTCTAGCTACTACGTACTGGCGCTGTGATGACTTAATAAATTTATGTCTGATTATTTTGTGGTTGAAATGGGAGGAAGACCGAAGACTTGGATAAACTCAAGGTACCTTATTTTCTTGCACTATTATTCAGTATAAATACCTTTGGTAATAAGTTTACAAATTTACGTACATATACATATGCCATAAACAATGGCGACGAAGTAGCTAAGTGCAATAATTTGCTTATTTCAAGTAGATGTGCAAGCATGAGCACGGTTTTGTATATCCTGTGCCTGTGGATTATGTCTACCTCGCCCATGACCTTAAAGCTGTAAGAAACCAAAATAAAAAACCAAAATAGATCAGTTGACAGAATCACATATCTGCAAAGAATGCAGACCACATATAATGGGGGATCAGAGAGATGGTTTTTCTAAGACTTAATAAATTTATGTCTGATTATTTTGTGGTTGAAATGGGAGGAAGACCGAAGACTTGGATAAACTCAAGGTACCTTATTTTCTTGCACTATTATTCAGTATAAATACCTTTGGTAATAAGTTTACAAATTTACGTACATATATCAAGTAGATGTGCAAGCATGAGCACGGTTTTGTATATCCTGTGCCTGTGGATTATGTCTACCTCGCCCATGACCTTAAAGCTGTAAGAAACCAAAATAAAAAACCAAAATAGAAATGTGTTTCTTACAAATGTGTTTCTTACCTTGAGTGGTGAGTTCCCAATTCTTTTCTTGGCCAATTCGCCAGAAGAAATACCCACCAAGTCTATTATCTCGAGCATATTTAACCTTCACATCAATACTTGTAGGACTATCATATCCAATCCAATCAGTTCCGCGGTAAGAATACATAGATACTGTCCTCGCATCATACACCACTCGAGTTCCACTAACTCCATTAAAATCTACCACATCTGCATAAGTTAGAACTCCTGCTCCGGGACCAACTCCGACTGCAGGTGCACCAATTCCATTCACATTCGGATCCTTCAACTTCCATGTTTTCCCGTACATAGGTAATCCCATAACTAATTTGTTTGCGGGCAAGCCGGCCTGTATCCATGCCTGAATTCCAGCACTAGTACTAATTTGACTTGAAGGGTCATAAAGCAAAGCATGTGCACCAGTCTTAGATGTATCCCATTCTCCACGATAATCATAACACATTAAGTTGACAAAGTCGAGGGAGTCACGTACTGGTTGCGCCGGGTAAGTTGTAAGCTCGGTTGATAGGATATAAGCGCTTGGCCTGTAGTAAACAGCGGCAGTTAGTAGAAGTCTTGGCTTTCCTGTTCGACCAGCTTCTTCATTAATTGCTCTACGCCATTCAGTGAGGAGAGTTCCTAGATTGACCATGGCTGCTTGAGTTTCTGGGTATTCCCAGTCAAGGTCAAGTCCATCGAAATTATATCTCCGAGCGACTTGAATTGTGGACGAGATGAAATTTGCACGGCTAGAAGGACTACTAGCCATGGCAGTGAAATCAGCACGATTTCTTGCATCTCCTCCTCCAATGGATAACATAGTTGTTACACGTGGAGTTTTCGAATGAAGAGATGTAGTGAAAATTGGCATCCATTGTTCGTCTTCTGGTTTTACAACTAGCTGGTAGTTTGGTGGACTGATTCCCGCGAAAGCGTAGAATACATGAGTGTAATAAGAGGCAGGTATAGATGATGGAGGAAGTGTGTTTTGTAACCATGAAGGCCAGTAACCACCTTTTATATCAGCAGCAGAAGTTGAAGCAAACATGGTGGTAGAGGTGAAAAGGAAGAAGAACAGGATTGAATTAATCACTGTGTTATCCATTGAAATGAACTAGTTTGATTTAAGATATTATTAGGTGGATAAACACCGGACTATATATAAGGCCAGCATGTACGGATGTGGCTGCTCGTCTATGTTTGTATATGGAGATAAAAGTCTAGGAAAAAGACTTTATAAATGGATTATTTGCATTTTTCTATGCACAGTGTTGAATTCTACTACTCAATTGAGTAAATACTGGATATTATTTGTTTATGAGATATTTGAATTCAACATTTAAGATAAGATATTACGCCGCCCATCTCCCGTGGGATACCGCATACTAGTCTTCGATACATATTTTCCTTTGACGTACGTAATAGTCGATGGCGTATCCTATTGGATCACTCAATCACTCGTACTACTTGAAGACGCAAGACGCAACCTAATTGTTTTACTAGTCCACGGCGCCTGCTTAGTCGATGGGTATCCGGTATCCTATTGGATCACTCGTACTACTTGCTCTGACGCCAGTCTTCGTCACTTCTTTCGTGGTCCCGATGGCTCGGTGTGGGTTTAATGTGGGGGGTCCGATGGGGGTAATCCCATTTAATTCAGCAGGGCCAAGCTAGTACTGGTGCTTTAATGAAGATAAACATATATGTTTGTTTGTTTTGTGGTTCAAAAAAGACAAGGCTGCTAATGGGGTATTAACCTAAGGAAAATGATGTTTTATTTTATTAGCATTTTGGTACATCACCAAGTAAAATAAGTCCCCCTATTAGCAATTTTCAAAAAAGAGGAAGATGAAATGATGGGGTCAGACTCAGTTGACGGCCCTCTTCTAGGTACAATTTGGTGGACCGAGCAATTTCATGATTTCCATCCACTTTTAATGGGAGGTTGAATAAAAGAGCAAGTTGAAACCAAAAACAATATAATAGGTACGGAGGGAGTATAACACATAAAAGAGCCCGTTTAAGGGAATCTACTAAAAAAATACAAAACTAGTAGTAAAATATCAAGGTGACCAAATTTGGAATACAAAATCTCCATTTAAATGTTGGATCCATTAAAACTCCATATTAAACAAAATTGATACAAAAATCCCAAATTTTAAAAAATTGATACAAAAATCCCAAACAAAATTGGTTTCATCAAATTTTATGATGAAACCTAATTTGGTTTCATCTTATTTTTTCCTATATTTTTTTTTATCATCAAACCGAAGATTTTAATGATGAAACAGTAAGTTTATGATGAAACCAAATTTTGGCGGTACTATTTTTGATTAGTGGTGGTGTTGGTTGGTGGTGGTGCTTTTTATGGTGATGGTAGTGTTAGTATTTGTTGGTGGATGTGGTGTTGGTTGCTAGTAGTGGTAGTTGATTGTAGATATGGTGGTGGTGGTTGGTGATCGCAGCGGTTGGTGATGGTAGTGCTGGTATATATTGGTGGTGGATATGGTTGTGATGGTTGGTAATGGTTGTGGTGGTGGTGGTCGGTGATGGTAGTGGTGGATATTGATACAAAAACCCAAAATATTCGTATTATTTGTGATTTTTGTATTACTTTTGTTTTGTTGAGTTTTTTTTGGATGGATAGTGACACCTTTGGGGTTATAACTTACGACCCGTTGAAAATATGCATACACAGGTTTTAAGAGCTAGCTGGCAAGCGGGACATCTTCCCCTAATATAAACACTATCACACAATCCTTCTGGTTATTAGATGAACGATATTATCTGAGAAATTATTTCAATCCGAGAAGTTATTTCATTGCATTTGTCATTTCGAAGCCAGTAAAAAATTATTGAGTATTTATAAAATAATTTCTTTGGAGTATTAATACTAGCTTATCTATTTTTATCTCTATTATTATAGAGATTATCTTTTTAAAATTTTATGTTAATTCTAAATATTTAGGCCGACCGAACGAAGCGAGGGAGGACTCAATATATGGTGACTTTGTGGCAATGTGAACCATGATTATTTATTTATTTTCAATTTGACACAAAAAGATTGGATTTGGTGTCTGTCTATTAATGAAAATCCGAAAATGCCCCTTAAAAAGGGCGCAGGCGTAATTTATTTTTTCTTTTCTTTTAGACAATTTCGTATATAAGCCAAAAAATGAAGGGTAATCTTGTAAATTTAGCGGACAGAAAAAAGGATACAGAGGTTGGAAATATTTTAATTGTTGAGGGAAGTTTGGTAAAAATCAAGATAGAGGTTAGAGGGTCGAATCCGACCACCTCCAAATTTGAATTTTTTTCTTTCTTTTTTTTTCCTTCTCCCTTCCTTCTTCTCTAGACTTTGGTTCAAGAACCATCCATCTTCTTCTCAGAAAATTCAGTCCACCACCATCACCTCCACCTCCATCACCATCAACACAAGTACCATATTCTCCACCATCATTATCGCGCCCATCATTTTCCACCGTTATCAGAAGATTTAAGTTTTTGTATTCCTCTTTCAAGTTCATTTTAGTGCCCTAATTTCTCCACCATCATTAGAAGATTCATCTCCAAACGATTGGCAAGAAATCTTGGTTTGATTTGGTTTTTGTATTATTTTTTATCGTTCACTCATCAATTACAAACCCTAATTCCCAATCAAACTCTCAATTTGAATTTCAGTTGATTTCTCAATTTCATGAAGATTGAATTTGATTTTAGTAGGGGGAAGAGCGGCATCAGTTCAACAGAGGCAGATATGGGGTTCATCGATTCAGTCGATTACAAATGAAAGGGTTCATAGAGACAATGAGACGGATCAATACAACAACAAGAGAAAAAATTCAAGCGAGGTCAGTTCTTCATCTTACAAAATCATATTTCTCAAATCCCTGATTCCAACTTCACTTTCAGGTCTACAAGATCATCTAAGATTAGCTAGAGAATATGCCAATGAAGGTCTTTATGATACTTTGGTTATCTTCCTTGATGGTCCAATTGCTCAGATCAACAAGTAAATTTCTCTAGGGAAAATTAACAAAGTGGCAAGCTTCCTACCATATAATTAATAAACCGGCTAAGATTGTAAATTCTTCCATAATTTGGCATTTCCGTTAGATTTTAATACCTGGACCCACCAGATTAGTCAACCATGTTGAATAAGTCAATTATAGTTGTTGAAATTACGCATCTATCCTTACTAACCTATCTTACACTAATCCAAGTCCGGTTCATTTCTTGCTTCTATTTAGCTCAAGTCTCAAATGCTTCTTATTCTTCTTCTTCTTGAAGAATAAATGTTCTCCTCCAAGATACACAATATCATCGCCATCGTCTCCACGATTAAAATATCTTTTTCTATCAATGATTTCTCTCATTGTAATCATTATTATTAAAAATCCCATTTCTCTATTCCCCTTTTCCTTCTCTACAATTTTAAATTTTCCTAATTTTTTATTTATTTTTTTCAATTTTTATTTTTGTTTGTAATTGAGGCATATGAGTTCACTAGATGATCCACTAATTCGAGCAAAATGAATGAACTGCAAAAAAGCATTAACAGATGAGATAGAAAAAGTAAAACAATTAGATACACAAAGAAGGTATTTGAAAGAATCATTAGGAAATAATTTAATCAATGTCCCATTATTAGTTGGTTATTAGTAGTTTTTTATTTAGAAATGATTTATCTCTCAAACTATATCACGGATATTCGTCAATTTTATATCATTGATAAACATTTTAAAAAACCTACATAACGAATATAAACATAAGTATCAAATGATATAAAATCAACTATTAATGAAACAAAATCTAAAAACAAATAAGTCAACTAATATTGGAATTGAGGGACTAGTACTACACCTTTCGGATTGGTTCTTTCCGATGGTTGAAATGATAGAATTAAAGGAGGGTGCTAATTCACCACCAATTTCAACAAAGGGTTCATTTTTTTTTTCAACCACTTGATGAATACCCAACTTCTTCAAATGCACCACCAATAGACGATCCTGATATTTGGGCACTACCGAATCCAGGAGATAATGGAAATAAAAGGGGACCTAATAATAGACATGAGAAAATCAGCTCTAAGATCCTGCTTGGGATCGTAGTGGTTCAACTAGAGGTGGAGATGCTACTAGTCGTGGTGGAAAGGCGACTACTAGTGCTATATCTATTGGGGCTGGAGTTCGATCATCAGCTGCTTCTAGAACTACTAGAAAGAAAGCTGATGATTCAAGCAAAACACATGCCCACTTACGAGCTCAACTGCAAGGATTAGGAGGAGAAATAAACACCAAAGCGCAGAACAAAGAGACAAGAGGTGAAAATAGCTAGGGATATTATCCTGCTCGGGTACATCTTCAAATGAAGAAATCCTTTTCTGTTATAGGAAGTGAAAATGGATTTGACATAAATTACTTTTGGTAACTTCCTTCATAAACATAAAAGCATTTAAGGAATTAAAACCTTTTAATTTTAATAAAAACAGTAGGAATTAAAATCTTATTTTAGTTAATCCGTTTAGGAATTTAAAATTTCTTTAAATAATCCTTTTAGAAATTAATAACTTGTTTTGATTTTAATCCGTTTAAGAATTCAAACTTGTTTTAATTTTAATCTTGGTTAATTTATGCATGTGCATACATGCACTAGGCATGGAAAATGTCTCAGCCCACCCATATTTGCATTTCATTCACTCATAGAAAATGAGTAAGCATACTTAGACCTTTAGGTCATTAGATTAATTCTAATCAAGATCAAAAAACTAAAACACATTAAAAAGACTCATTTTCTCCAACAATCTCCCACATGAATGAACTATCGATTAAAAAAAACAGAAAGCGGAAAGCGAGAAATACCACTATAGGCAAGAGGTGTCCATGAGGTATTGAACCTTTGCTTAGTGAGACATTGTCGGAACTACTTGATGGACACTGAACGCGATGTCTTGACCTTCCATCGTTTGGTGTTACTCGCTATAATATCCACGCATGATATCTCTATAGGTGTTGTCAAGTTCGTGTAGTTGTGTCCATTTTGTCACTGGAAATATCTTGTTTCACAGAATGCTCTAGAGAATCAGCTCCATTCTGATAGGAAGCGGCCCACTTCCTCATTCAGATAGGTGAGTTCCATCGAGAGTGTTTACTGCTACACCCCACAATCTTAAATTGAAAGTGTAGAACTCATTAAGACTTATTAAAAAATCATCCTCCACATGCAGTCATACTATCACGTCTACACCATAGGGAAGGGACAAAGAATGAAGTTCTATGATAGTGTTTACCTTTACCCACCACAAATTAGTTGTCTCGTTCAAAACCTTGATCTTGGGATCTCCAGTCATCAAGGTTGAGTATCCTTCATGGCAAGTTTAATTGATGAGCTTAAGCCCCATCCCCATCGATGCATTACTAACTATCTCTTGGGACAAACCTTTCGTCAAAGGGTCCACGATATTCTCCTTGGACTATGGAAATAACGCCTGTTGAGATATAGTTGTTTTTAGCTTTAACTATTATAGCTTGACTAACACATTGTATAGATATAGATGGCACATTCCTATACCAGAGAGGAATGTCTTCTAAAAACAATTTTAGGCACTTGGCCCCCTCTCGTGATTTATCTAACACAATACTCTCATATTCCATAATGAATTGAGCAATATATGTCTGTTTGGAAATCTTCCAAAAATAAAAACTCCTGCTAGAATAAAAACATATCCACTCATATAGTTAAACTCCTCTAAGTCAATTATCCACTTTGCTTCACAATATCCCTCAAGGGAAGCAGGATACCTTTCATAATTTAATAAAAAGATCGTAGAGTATTTTTAGTTACCGTAATACTCTAACAAGTGCATCTCAATGCTCCTTCCCTGTTAAAAATATACTTAACTTACTCAGACCATATGTAATGTCTGGACTCTTACGATTCATTAAGTTCATCAAACTTCCTATAACTCTTGAGTATTAAAGTTGTGATACTCTATCACCCTTATTCTTCTTGAGTCTACAATAAGGATCGTATGGAGTACATGCGGTCTTACTATCAAACTGATTTTATCTCTTAAGCACATATTCAACTTAATGAGAACGACTAAGACTACAACCATTAGAAAATATTCTAATATTAATCCTCATTCCAAAGATCACATCATCATGGCCTATGTCTTTTAAGTCAAAGTTCTCATTCAACATGCTTTTAGTGGAATTAATCACATCTTTGTTTGTATCAAGTATAAGCATATCATCAACATACAAGAATACAATCAAACAAGTATCCTTAACAAGTTTACATCAAACACACTTGTCATATTCATTACCTTTAATCTACTACTCATAATCACATGATCAAATTTTTCATGTCACTGGTTATGTGCTTATTTTAAACCATACAAATATTTATTTACTTTACAATCTTTGTTTTCACAACCTTTCACCACAATGTTCCCAGGTTGGTCTAAGTAAATTTCTTTATCTAATTCACGATTTAGAAAAGATATCTTTAAATCCATATGATATACCTCTAAGTTGTGTATGATAACAATAATGATTAGCATCCTAACGAAAGTAATTTCTCGTCACGTATGAATAAGAATCAAGGAAATCAACAACTTCTTTTAGTTTATATCCTTTATCTACCGATATAGCCTTATATTCTCCTAAAGTTCCATATACCATATTTTTCTTCTTAAAGACTCATTTACATCCTATGGTCTTTTCTCCCTAGAGATAAACTAGCAAGCTCCCAAGTCTGGTTTTGACGTACCAAGTCTATTTCACTAAACGAAGTTTCTTACCATAATGGGGTTTCAGTAGATATTATATATGGATTCTTTACAAGTCTAAAGATCAGAACAAGCTAGGCATTTCATGAAGTCAGGTTCATAAGAAGTCTCGGTTCTAATCCGTTTACTTCTTCTAGGATCAACCTCTACTTTATCATCATTTAAAGTTAAATTCTGACTAGTTGAAAAGATATCTAGGGGATCGACAACACATCTCTACTAAGAAACAAGTTTCATAATAAACAAGTTCAAAGAACTCAACATCCCTAGACTCCATAAAAGTACTCATACTAATGTCAAAAAAATCAGAAATCACAACCAAAAAAAAATAAAAAAAAAATACATATGCATTAGTGCACTCAAGATACCCTATGAAGACACAATCAACATTTTTGGGTACTAACTTAATTCTCTTAGGAGGAGGAATAGCTACCTTATCCAAAAAACCCCACACTTCGATATATGCATAAGAAGGACGTCTATCTTTCCATACTCATATGGAGTTTTATCTGAACCTTTAAAGGTTACTCTATTCATATAAAAATTTTAGAGGATGACCTCCCCCAACAAGTTGGCGGTTAACCATTTAATCAACATGGAATATATAATCTCCTTTATGGCTATGTTCTAACGTTCAACTATACCATTATACTATGGTGAATAAGGAGGTGCGATCTCATGAATGATGCCATTTAACAAATAAGGTTCTCCTACTCTCCCATCACGTTCATACCTAACCCTTTTAATTTAATGGTAACATATACGTGGATTTCAATTTCAAGTTCATACATCTTAAATATTCTAATTCATCATCCTTAGACCTACGAATGTATACAAGATATTACCCCGTACAATCATCTACTAAAATTATGAACCACTTTTTACCTCCTTAGTTTGGATTGAATTCATGTAAACTAGGTATAACTAAATTTATTCTAAGGGCTTAGAATTAATTTGAACATTTTTTATAAAAGGTTTGATTCTACAGAGATTTCAATTTTGTGTTCAAAATCCAAACTAAATTTGAGTATGCAGCCTACGCTAGCCAGTTTATGCATTGACTTACAAGTTTACGGCTCCAAGTAGACCTTGCAAAACATTCAATCACACAAAAGAAAGCATAAGAATCAACTATTTTTACTTCATCATCATTTCCTATAAATTTTTATAGACCCCAAGTCATATAACCGTTGCCTGAAAAATTAATGCCCTCAGTTACAACAAGTTTTCTAGATTCAATCAATATTTTAAATCTTTTACCATCTAGAACAAAACAAGATACAAGATTCTTGCATATGCCCAGAATATGAAAACTTCATTCAATGTGAGAGTCTTTTACTAATATGACGTTCTACTCGACCTTTCCCTTTCATGCAACTTCTATTGCAGACAAGTTATACATATAGATTTTCTCGACATCCCCTATCCTCTAATAAGATTTGAACATGTCTCTTTTTCTACAGACATGCTTGGTGGCTTCAGAATCCACCCGCTGATCTCTCACATTAGTTATTAAAATAACTTCCGAAACCATTGCAGAAAACCTGTCCTAGTTTTTTTTTCTAAACTAAATTAGCATCAACTTTAAGGTTTTTATGTTCTCTATAATTTACTTCCAAATGGCCAGGAATTTTACAAACATAACAATAACCCTTAATTAAAAAATTGGTGGATTTGGTTTTACGAAACATACCTTTCTTGTGAGGTCCACACTTAGAGTTGCATTTTTTTTTTTTGAATAAGAAAGGATGTATTAAAAAGAAAAGAGGACAAAGCCCTTTACAATAGTCACTCCCAGATCAAAAACCACACCTAATTAGAGATTACAATTGATGAGTTACAGAACAAGACTAATTATGTATTACTGTTTCCCAATGATGCAAAACTAGATTGCGGTCCACGGAGTTAAACGATTGCAGTCGCACGTCCACAAAACTAGTGTTTGTTTAGCCGGTATATAATTTCCTCTTAGATTTATGCCTTGCCCCATAAACTCTCCCATTACGTTCCTTCCAAATGACCCAGATTATGGAGTAGTGAATGATGTCCCAAGCCTGTTTACTTCTCCCTTGCATAACGTTCCAATTCCAAGCTTCGAATAGTTGAAGCACAGTGGCTGGAATTGGCCAAGAAATATGGAAGGACTTTATAAAGTAATTCCAAATCTTGAATGGGAAATTGCAGTGGAGAAAAAGATGCTCCGCAGTCTCTATTTCAGTGTTACAGAACACACATTTGTCATTCTCCAGCTCAATTCCCCTGTGTCTAAGCAAACTTCTCGTAGGAAGCGAATCATTGAAAATAGCCCAGAGAAGAAAGCTCACTTTATTTGGTATGGCAATGGGAAATCCGACAAGAATCCACATCCTATAGGATTTAATCCGACATCCTATAGGATTTAATCCGACATATCGAATATCGGATAATATCCCTTATCGGAATCGGAATCGGATTAGGCTTCTTCCGTTAGGTTAATATCCGATATCCGATAAGGTAGGGGCGTACTAGTAATTTGCTACCAATTGGGTCGGCCTTATCTCAAGAGTCAAGACCAAATCGAGAAGATAAACTCGATCTCATCTTCTCCTCCTTCTGATCCTAATATCTCTCTCCTGCAATTAATTTCTCTCATCTGAAATCAATCAAAAAACCACCAAAAATTTCATCAACAGTTCGTCAGTCACTCCTGTGAAACAAAATAAAACTACAATTCCAAAAGAATAAACAGTTCAATTTAAGTTATCTTTACCAAATTCAATTCAGGGTTCGTCATGGCAACTGAAAATCCGACAAGTTATAGCTATATGGGAAGAAGTTTTGGAGATATAGTAGTAGATCATTTGATTATGTTGATAGATCCGGTGAATTCCCGACAACATCATCTCAAAATTGTTGACTCCGATAATTAGATGAATTAATCCGTCAATCATTTCGATCTTGAATCTTGTTCTATCGATATTCAAAAACAAGCAGTTATGGAATTGGCCAAGAATAAACAAGAGAATCGGTTGAAAATTGCTGAAAACGGTGCTGTGAAACCATTGATTTCGTTGATTTCATCATCAGATTTGCAACTACAAGAATATGGAGTTACAGCGATTTTGAATTTGTCTCTGTGTGATGAGAATAAAGATTTGATTGCTAGTTCAGGTGCTATTAAGCCGTTGATTAGAGCATTAAGAATGGGTACAACAACAGCTAGAGAGAATTCAGCTTTTGTTTTATATTTGATGATAATTGTTTTTTTTTTTTATGTGTATCAGTGTATGGATCGGTGATAATTTTTTGTGATTTGGTTTGCTAACGGATATTAACGGATAAAAATCCGATATCCGATAGCTTAACCTTAACCTTATCGAATCAGAATTTTTGGTATCCGCCGGATATTATCGGATATCGGATATCCGGTAATCCTTAACCTTAACCTTAACGGAATTGCCAATATCCGCCGGATATCTATCCGTTGCCAGCCCTAGTATTGGCTTTATCCAAATGAATTTAACATACCTGCATTCCACCGTATTATTCTCCATCGCCGCATAAAAAGTTTTTGCACTAAAGTTGTCCGAAAATGAAACTTCATCGTTCTCCTCTACCAGAGATGGTACAGCTCCCAAATCTCTTCTTAGCAAGTCCCATTCCAACCTTTCATTTGCATCCAGATTTCTGCGAAAAGCTCCTTCCCATCTGCCTTCAATAATCATTTCAGCAATGGTTGCTTGTTTCCGCCTACAAACTCTGTAAATTATAGGAAATAGATCCTTTAAACAACCCCTGTCCACCCACTTATCTTGCCAAAATCTAACGCTTCTTCCATTTTTGATTGTATATGAGACAAACTGTTGGATTTCAGGTACCAATTTCGCGACATTTTTCCACAAACTCCTTCCTTGCGGTTTAGTATCAGTAACTGGCATTGCTATACTGTCATTCTCTTTGCTCTTTTGCTGGACAATCTTCCTCCACAAAGCTGTTCTATCCTTATTGAATCTCCAAACCCATTTTGCAAGCAGCGCTTTATTAGTTCTTCGCAGGTTCTTAACACCTAACCCTCCACTCTCTTTAGAAGAATTAACCTTGGTCCATTTGATAGTCTTTCCATGCATATGATAGTCTCACTTTTGTTAGCTTTCGAAGATTTGTGTTCATTTGCATGCACCTTGTTAGCCTTTCCATTTGCAGATAGCACATCTTTACACGCACCAAGCACAATCTTCATTGACGAGATTGATTCTCTGTGCAATTCCAGAGGGTAGACTATTTGTATCTTTACTTACCAGACAGTTATTTGTTGGATTTTGCAGATTTATACAAACATGTATTCACACAAAGTTCATTTATGTGCATGTGTTTTGTTCAGGGCATCAGGGGAGCATGAATCTTCGAGAAGGGTGAAGTCGGAACTTCTTGTACAGGTAGATGGAGTCAATGCAAGCACTCCTAGCGATGATGTTGCACGCAAAATAGTGATGGTCTTGGCAGCTACCAACTTTCCATGGGATATCGACGAGGCTCCTAGGCTCCCAATCATCTGAAATTTTGTTTAGAATCATTTTCTTGTGGTAAACACCAACAACGGATTTATTATGACTTTGCCTTTTTGGATCCTTTTTCGGTCGGCCGTCCCACCATGGCAGCGGACATCTAATATTTTTACAAAAGTATCGTATTTCCCATGGTATTATGGTTTGCTTCAAAAAGAAAATAAAAAATAAAAAAATTGACCCGTCATGGGCCTGCAAGACCAGGTCTGGTCGTGCCTGGTATATTTAATTGTGCGGAGATGGATGCAGGCCATGCCTTTGTTTTCTTGACTCGTTACCTTTCATGTGTTGAATCACGTTTCTTACTTTAAAAAGTTCTGAACCATTTGGCAAAATTAGGTGGCTAAGAGTTTACATGTGGCGATGATGATTTTCAGATTGTAAGTAGAAAAGCGTGATACAGAAACACTGTTGAAACGGTCAAGAAAACAATAACACTCTAGTTAGGAAAAACGTGTGATGTGACACTATTTTAAGGGTTTTGTTTTGAGGTGTAGCAATTGTAGAGAGCAGAAGAAGAAATATGGCGGAGGTAACAAAGAGAGATGCGAGGGTAGCACCGAAAAATCATCAACTTCCACAGAAACCACATCATAAGATGAACGAAGGTGTTGCGGTTATGGGGAGGAGAAGTGAAGCGTTAGAAACCGTGGCGCGTCAAGCACCAGTCACTGCTAAAAGGATGGTTCGTGGTGATTTGGAAGAGACACTTCCTAAGCATTATATGGCTCGTGCTTTGGTTGCTCCCAACACAGATCACCCAAATGGTACACGGGGTCACAGGCATTACAACATGAGCGTTCTGCAGCAGCATGTCGCTTTTTTCGATAGGGATGATAATGGCATCATTTACCCATGGGAAACTTATTCAGGACTAAGAGCCATCGGTTTCAACGTCATTGCTTCCTTTGTTATGGCGATTCTCATTAACGGGGCCTTGAGTTATACTACGTTGCCTAGTTTGATCCCATCGCCTTTTTTCCCAATATACATACACAACATTCACAGATCCAAGCATGGAAGCGACATTGGAACTTATGATACTGAAGGAAGGTTTGTTCCTGTGAATCACGAAAACATGTTCAGCAAATATGCTCGAGCAGTACCTGACAAGATGACGTTCAAGGAGATCTGGCACATGACTGAAGGCAACAGGAACGCGTACGATTTCTTCGGGTGGATTGCAGCAAAGTTGGAATGGGGACTTCTCTACATTCTTGCACGAGATGAGGAGGGATTTTTGTCCAAGGAGGCCGTTCGCAGATGTTTCGATGGTAGCTTGTTTGAGTATTGTGCTATGCTCCAAAAAGAGAGAGCTCTAGGTGCTAAGACAGATTAAGGTTTAGGGCGTTAGGGATTTGGTTTGGGTTGCAAGCAGGATATATTAGAAGTAAGGTGGAGTCATTTCTGTTGCTCTAATACATTTTGCATGCATGTTAGTGCCGAATACCAGAAATGACATAATAACTCTACGAAGCGTAGACTCTGGTTCTGTGAGAACATCGTATCTATAAATCTCAGTTTCCAAAAATTAGAAAAGAAAAGAAATCCAAAGCAGGGTATAAAATTACAACAGTTCTATGCGGACCATGGTTTTGAACCACGTAAAAACCTCCTCTTATATAGAATGGGTCCTGCACTTTTAAACATGAAATATTTATGTTTCTTCCCCCTCGAACCAAACAAGAACCATTTTCTTTTCTCAGTCACTCTTGAGACTTTTCATGAAAGCGGCAGTTTTCTCCTTGAAACCTTACCAAATTACTCCTCTCTCTTTTGCAAACCACTCTTCCTTAAGAAGGGCTTTCAATGGGTAACATCAATATGCTCCAATTTACGATCATCATGCTAGAGATATTATCTCGCTTAGCAGTTGAATCTGTTTTAGAATGCAAACCGTAGAGATTATGTTCTCCTTCAAAATCAAAATTAAACGGATTTTTTTAAGTGGATTTGTTACATTCCCTCATAGTTCTTAAAATTAGGCAGAATTTTCCTTTTTTATCCCATATCCATAAGTTTCCAAGCAGATGAAAACAAAAATATGTATAAAAAAAAAGCCAACCAGCAATGGATAGAGGCCCGAGTTTCAAGTTTCTTTAAAATGAAAATTGTAGAGATTATATTCTCCTTCAAGAATCAAAATCAATCAGAGGAAAATTCTTAAGTGGATTCGTTACAGTCCTTTCAGAGTTCTCAAAATTAAGCAGAATTTCCTTTTTCTTTCTTCATATCCATAAATTTCCAAGTGGAAGAAGCAAAAAAAAAGAGGCCCGGGTTCAAGTTTATTTGAATGCAAACTGTTGAGATTATGTTCTCCTTTAAGAATGAAAATCAATCGGAAGAAAATTCTTAAGTGGATTTGTTACAGTCGATCCATAGTTCTCAAAATTAGGCAGAATCTCCTTTTTCTGTCCCCGTATCTATAAGTTTCCAAGCAGAAGAAGAGGAAGGAAAAATAAAATAAAATGAATAAATAATCCAACCAGCAACGGATGGAGAGGCCCGAGTATCCGTGGTTGAAAAAATAAAATAGAAAAACCTACCGACAATGGATGTAGAGGTCCGTAGAGGTCCGGGTTTCAATTCTCCATAGATCCATAAGTTTCCAAATGGGAAGGAAAAAAACAAAAAAAAAAAACAACTAACAATGGATTGAGAGGCCCGGGTTCCAATTTTCCATAGTTGAAAGAATAAAAATAAAATACAAAAACAAGAATCCTATTTTTGTGGCTGTTGGGGGTGAGTTTTTGGGGGCTAAAATGCTTTGTGTAGCCAAGAAATGGATAGGGGGAGATCTCAAGTGATTAAAAAGTCAGATTTACCCTTTCCTAATAAATCAATTTTAAAAACAAATCTTATATAATCAAAACCTATTCCTAATTCAAGCCACAAAAATCAAAGATTCAAATCAAAACCATTTCACTTTCATTTTCTCTTCTCTTCTTCTCAAAAACACTCTCCAAAACCTAAGGTTGTGTTTGATAACAGAGAAAGGAAACAATTCCATGGAAAGTGTTTTCATGGAATCAGTTTCTTGGGGAAGGCAAGGAAAGACTTTCCATGGAATTCCACGGAATTGAGTTTAAAACATACTTTAGGCCACACTTTTATTGCAATTCCATGAAAACAGATTTTTGACCAAATGACGGAAAACACACTATTTCCATGGAAAGATGGCTAATTCCATGGAATTAACTCCTATCAAATACATCCTAACAATATTTCCCTTTCTTCTCCACTGATTTCTGAAGCATCTCAAGATGGCAGCAAGATCAAGAGTGACAAGATCCGGCCGATTAAACCCTGATTCTGAAATAGGGAAAGTTATTGATGTTCCTTTTAATGGAGATGTGGTGAACCAATCTGTTCAAACACATGCGAATCCTACACAAATGAATCCTACTAGGTAAGAATCGAAAAACCCACTAGTTATTTTACCATTAGATTGAAAAGATAGGTTCGATTGATGGTTTTAGGGTTTCTAGAAATGGTTTTCTGAAGCATTTACGGTTGGGATATCATATCGGCCATGATGTAATTATAACTAACTGTTGGGCCGTCAAGAACTCCCAGCCGTTAATGTTTAATGCGGTTCGGAAAATTTGATAACCCAACTGTGAAATACATTTACGGATTGGTCTTTCCCAACCGTAAGTTTTCCTGTGTTTGCAAAGTAAAATTGAGTGATGGTTGTTTGGGATGGGAGTTTCCTAACCGTAAATTTATGATCCTAACCGTTATTTTTATTTTTGAGCCGATATTTGTTTACAGCTAGGTCTTCCGCATATTTCTAAGCCGAGACTTTGTTTACGGTTAGGTGGTCCGCATATTTCTAAGCTGATATTATGTTTGCGGTTAGGTCGTCAGCATATTTCTAATCCGAAACTCTGTTTACGGATGAGTTATATGTTATTTCCAAACCGTAATTGTATCACTCCTTGTGAATTGGTCATATCTTCTGATATTTTATTCATAATTTTTAGGAGGAACTCTGAAAAGGAGAAAGAACCCCAGGAACTACCAATTTGTGATATTGCTAGGATGATGGTACGTAGGCTAAGTATATGATTCATTCTTTTCTTTTTTTGTATACGATGCTCAAATTATGTACCAATATTAATTGAATGATGTGAAAATAGGTCAAGATAGCTAAGTGGATTTCCAAGGACTGATCCGTAACATTGAGGAGGTTCTATATTTGTATCGCGATGAACAAATAAACTGAATAGGAGGCTTCAGGAGTTACATAATACATCGAAGGATGATCGCTATACTAACGATGAGGATGATTGGATCAGTCTTTCCCAAACTCCCGACAGTTCTTCATCATCTTCTGAGGATGTTCCTTCGATTGTTGGTCATAGTAGATGATTGTAGGTTATTGTTTATGGGAGAAAATCGCATCTGCCGAATTTGGTAAATTCGATGGTGGAGAGACTGGTTTAAACCATTAAACAAATGTGTTTCACGTGAGCACTTTTGATTCGAGATATCAATCTGTACAATTCTGGCCTAAACCAAGAAAATGGTCGTTCCAGATTTGCTTCGGTAACAAAGTGAAGGAGAAGGGTTGATTTGGGGAGGATAGCGAAGAAGGGTGATGAGGCCAGAGAGTTCTGGATAGGTAGTATCTTGACTTGTATCAGAATGATGGAAGCTTCAGAAGCTTGCTAGCAATGGAAGCTTTGATAGAGAGATCTTGCAAAGTTGCTATCTGATAGTATGTTGTATTTTGCCTGACCAAGACTTGTTGTTTTGGAAGAATAGGTGAGACCTATTTATAAAAGTGAGATTGAACGTACTATGGCCTCATCAAAGAGTAGAGTAATGGAGAAAATTAAATAGAGGAGGTGGAAACCGCCGGGGCTTTATGGTGAAAACGTTTTTACCATAAATTTCCTTATTTAATTGACCGTATTCATTCCTTTGCACGCCATTCTTATTGCGATAGTAGTGTATGCTGCACGCTATGACCACCAAACTAAAACCCCAAGAAAGCGTCCCTTAGTTTGTTTTGATGTCTCGAGAGTGGGTGCAAGTGGCAATGCCAAAGTTGATAGTGAAGCGTTGCGGCATGTGCCAATAGCATGTGCGGGATATCTTGACCGCAAGTTGTACTTTGATCGCGGATGGCAATGCCAAAGTCGCTTGGTGGAGAATTTGGAATGTGTGGAATGCCTTGGACACAAGTTACACTTTGAGTGTGAGTGGCAATGCCAAAGTCGCTAGTGGAGCATGTGTGGCATGTGCAGAATGCCTTGGAAATTGGCTAGCAGGTTGGGGATGAAAGTGGCTAGTGGTAACGTGTTGGCATGTGCCAATGGCATGCACGATCACCTTGGCCAAGTCGCGGGCGCAACAATTGGGTAGCGGCTTGGAATAGAAAGTTGCTAGTGGTAACGTCTTGGCATGTGCCAATGGCACGCACGACCACCTATGCCATGTAACGGGCGCTACAACTGGGTAGCGTCTTAGAATAGAATGTGGCTAGTGGTAACGTCTTGGCATGTGCCAATGGCACGCGCGTCCACCTAGGCCAAGTTACGGGCGCTACAACTGGGTAGCGGCTTTGAATAGAAAGTGGCTACTGGTAACGTGTTGGCATGTGCCAATGGCACGTACGGCCACCTAGGCCAAGTTGCAGGCACTACAACTGGGTAGCGGCTTAGAATAGAAAGTGGCTAGTGGTAACGTGTTGGCATGTGCCAATGGCACACACGGCCACCTAGGCCAAGTTGTGGGCGCTACAACTAGGTAGCGTCTTAGAATAGAAAGTGGCTAGTGGTAACGTGTTGGCATGTGCCAATTGCACACACGGACACCTAGGCCAAGTTGTGGGCGCTGCAACTGGGTAGCGGCTTAGAATAGAATGTGGCTAGTGGTAACATGTTGGCATGTACTAATGGCACGCATGGCCATCTAGGCATAGTTGAGGGAGGTACAACTGGGTAGCGGCTTAGAATAGAAAGTGGCTAGTGGTAACGTGTTGGCATGTGCTAATGGCACACACGGCCACCTAGGCCAAGTTGCGGGTGCTACAACTGGGTAGCGGCTTAGAATAGAAAGTGGCTAGTGGTAACGTGTTGTCATATGCCAATGGCACACACGGCCACCTATGCCAAGTTGCGGGCGCTACAACTGGGTAGCGGCTTAGAATAGAAAGTGGCTAGTGGTAACGTTTTGGCATGTGCCAATGGCACGCACGGTCACCTAGGCCAACTTGTGGGCGCTACAACTGGGTAGCGGCTTAAAATAGAAAGTGGCTAATGGTAACGTGTTGGCATGTGTCAATGGCACGCACAACCACCTTGTCCATGTTGCGGGCGCTACAACTGGGTAGCGTCTTAGAATAGAAAGTGGATAGTGGTAACGTGTTGGCATGTGCCAATGGCATGCACGGCCACCTAGGCCAAGTTGCGGGCGCTACAACCGGGTAGCGGCTTAGAATAGAAAGTTACTAGTGGTAACGTGTTGGCATGTGCCAATGGCATGCACGGCCACCTTGGCCAAGTTGCGGGCGCTACAACTGGGTAGCGGCTTAGAATAGAAAGTGGCTAGTGGTAACGTATTGGCATGTGCCAATGGCATGCACTGCCACCTAGGCCAAGTTGCGGGCGCTACAACCGGGTAGCGGCTTAAAATAGAAAGTGGCTAGCGGTAACGTGTTGGCATGCGCCAATGGAACGCACGGACACCTAGGCCAAGTTGCGGGAGGTACAACTGGGTAGCGTCTTGGTTTTGGCATAGTTGCCATGGTGCGCAGTATGCGGGTTGGTTTTGGAATTAGGGTTTTGTGTCGAAAACCCTAATCCGGTATTTTGAAAAAAATACACCTATTAATTATTTACATCTGAATTAAATGTTCTCAGTTAATGTATTGCGGGTAACACTAGGTCATGGGGTTTTACGATTCTACCCATTGTCTAAAATCCACCATCGACATTAAGTCCCCTGCTTAGCTCGGAACATGAGCCTTGTTGCGAGGTAAGCATAAGATGGTGCGAAGAAAAAATCTAAAAGAGAAACGAGAGATTTATCTGACCTTTTTTCTAAGATGTGAACTAGATTCGTAATCCTTATCTTTAGCAGTTTTGCACGGAGCGAGAGACTGATACAATTTTGCGGAAATGGACAGTTGGGAAGCATTGAGCTGCTGGCACGAGTTGAGAAACTGAGCGTGCTTGCTGGCGGGGCCGGTGGGAGATGGACGTGATAGATGGTGCGACTTGGGCGACATTGACATGTCAGCGCGATTGGTGGGCCCGGAAAAAAGGAGTATGCTAACTTGGGCGGTACTGGCGCGAGGTTGAGAGGCTGGCATGGTGGTACCGGTGCGAAGGGATCATGCTTGGGGAGATATTAGCGCCGTTGATGGGGCTTGAGCGGCCGTTGGGAAGTTGGGCGCCCTTGTGGGCCCAAAACTTTCTTTACAAGCGCGGCTTTGGGAGAAAAGGAAACCTTCCGCATTGGTGAAACCGCCCGCATATATATATATATATATACATGAAGTTTTCATTTTTACCTTGCGCTTTGTTCCTTCCCTCTTTCTTGCTAACGGTAAAGTGATAAAGGAGAAACCGGCTATCCAGGTATGTCTTCTAATACTTCTCTTGTTTTCCTTTGTAGGTGCAAACCCTAGCAGTAAGTGCTTTTCCTTTTATAAATCTTACGCCGATATCGCGCAACGATTGGTTGGCGTGCTTCTTGTAGAGAATATATGTTTTGATTCCGTAGATAATACTGCATATATGATTTTGATCCTATAGAGAATGTTGCGTGCATAATTTTGAACCCGAAGAAAGATTCTGTATACGTATTTGAACCCGAGAAATATACTGTGCATGTAATTTGGAACCTGAAGTAGGATACTATATATGCACTTGAACCCGAGAAATATACTGCACATGTATCCCGAAGAAAAATACCGTATATGTGCTTCATATGAACCCAAATGAATCCCGAAGAATAATACCGTATATGCTCTTCACACGAACCCGGAAGAATTACTGTATATGAATCCCAAAGAAGAATACCGCTCTTCAAACCAGAAAATATATTGCGCATAAAATTTTGAACCCGAAGTAGGATACTGCATATGTATTTCGAAACCAAAGAAAATACTATTCTCTCATGTGTCAGGGATTTTTCTTCTTGTCGAGCGTGGTTGTGTGTTTGGGGGATCATTTCATAATTTCCTTATTTTGCGCAGATATCTTGTTGTTAAGCGAGAAAAATCGACAAGATGTTACCTGAACAAGGCTCCGTTTTGTTGATAGATGATGAGTTCTTTACCAAACCCCTCATTCCTGCTCGGAGAAATCATCTAGATTTCGTGCCAATTTTACTGACTGGTGGTGAAGATGAAAAGAAAACCTGTTCGATCCGGCCGGAGCACACATCATACGGCTTTGTCTGCATAAAGGATTGTACGCCTCTTCCAGTATCGACTTCAGAATGTGCCAAAGACCATTGCGCTCCTTTGATGTGTGGGTTGAGTTTATGGTGAGTAAGGAGCATATAAATTCCAACTTGACTCAAGCACAGATCATTGATACTGTCAGAGCTTCAGTAAGTCTCCAGGTTAGGAAAGATTTCCCAGGTTTGATTTCTTTCCTCTCTAGGTGGTGTTCGGACACTCACACAATTATATGTAGATGGGGAGAAATAGCTTTCACCTTGGAGAGAGTGGATCTCTTGTTGAATCTTCCGGTAACCGGTAATCTTAATGTCCAATTGTCAGAAGATGAGAAGAAGATGCGAGATGACCTTGTTGTTAAGTTGGGAGACTTTGCCCGAAAATATTCTTCTGCAAAGTCGAGAAATCTTTCCCGAAAATAAAACGAAAGGTTCCTTTACAGATGGTGGATATCTCAGTGGTTTCCAGAAGAGTTGGAGGCTAGACAGAAAAGTAGCGATCTCCACGTTGCAGTATTTTTGGCCCTCTGGTTGTCTAGAGACATTCTTGATGACGGTTCCGATAAGAACGATATAAGGGCAGAGTTGTTGCCAATTGCTGTGAAGTTGGCGAAAGGTGAAGTTCTCCCCATTGGCAGGCTATTCCTTGGATCCTTGCACGCACATCTGGATCACTTAGTCGCGAATATGCGAGTTTTAAATGGTTTCATGAAAGTGGATTCGTATGTGCACGTCATTTTTCTGCAATCGTAGCTAGGGGAGCATTTTAAAAAGTACGCTCCAAAGCCGTTGCCTATGATTTTTGCGAGTTGGGGTGGAAGTTGATCAATCACAAAGCATGAATGCAGTTCGACCGGGAAATGATTCTCTGATTGGTGGCACAGATGCGGAAGGTAAACCTTCGCAGACTTTGGATCTGGTTGTAGGTGCCATTTTCGATCCTCCATACTTGGTTCCCTACCCATGTCACGTGCTGGTCAGCTGTTTCAGCGTGATGGCCAAATATAAGGCGTTGTATACCAAAATGAGGAAGAAGAATAGACACATGGCTACGACCAGGAAGATCACTAGTCGTATTGCATTGGTTAAACGTGTGGAAGAAGCTTTATCTTCTATTAAGGACATATGCGGGGTGACTGGCTACACCGTTTCTGAAGACGTCATCGCTAACTGGGAGCATCACCGCGATGTGTGTGTGGAGAAAGAATTCAATGCTTCATGGTTCTTCGAAAATCTTGCTGAGATTCGGAAATTGAAGGATACAACAGTCGAAATCCCTTCCGCGGAGGAGATCACATGGCAAGAAGCAGAGGATGATGAGCTGTCCAGGATGTTAGCTATGAAGAGAGCGGCTATTGAATATGTGAAGGACCGTCTTGCTAAGAAGAGTAAACCGCTGCAGGACAACTTCCCTTGAATGTTTGTCCATTAGATTCTTTGTTTATTTCGTGAAACACTTTGGGTGCTTGATTTCGGAGTCTGACTGATTTTGATAGTTGGTTGATGTTTTTTGAGATGTTGGATTATTTTTTGGGAGAAATGGTTTTAATATATAACTTTAAGTATGTCTTGCGAAGGGAATATGGTTTTTATGAAAGTGTGTGCTAGAAATAACACAAGAAGTAATGGTATGATGGTTTTACTGAGAACCCAAAAACATATCAGATATCTTGCCCGGGCTAGACTTACTTGCTGTATGGATCTTTCGTCGCAAATATGCCTATTTTCGTATAAGAAGTGGTTTTGCCGGTGACTTTTCCAGTAAGTCCCCAGTTGCTGATAACAGTTTTTTGCTGAAAGAAAACCGCCAGCCAGTCCCCAAATCGGAGTCCCCAGTTTCCCGTGTAATTTTTACGGCTGGCAACTGGGTTATCTGATAGTTGAGTCGCAGATCTCCAAACCGATTGCCTGCTTTTGCTGTTGGTGCTTGTATCGAGACGCGAGATCGATTTCTAGGAGTAGATATTGCAACCGAAAGATGGAAACTTCCACTGTGGTTGCCAATTGTTTATGGGAAAAAATCGCCTCTGCCGAATTTGGTAAATTCAATGGTGGAGAGTCTGGTTTAAACCCTTAAACAAATTTGCTGCACGTGAGCACTTTTGATTCGAGATATCAATCTGTATAATTCTGGCCTAAACCAAGAAAATGGTCGTTCTAGATTTCCTTCGGTCACAAAGTGGAGGAGAAGGGTTGATTTGGGGAGGATAGCGAAGAAGGGTGATGAGACCAGAGAGTTTTGTCTAGGTAGTATCTCGACTTGTATCAGAATGATGGAAGCTTCAGAAGCTTGCTAGCAATGGAAGCTTTGATAGAGATAGCTTGCAAAGTTTTTATCTGATACTATGTTGTGTTTTGCCTGACCAAGACTTGTTGTTTTGGCAGAATAGGTGAGACCTATTTATACAAGTGATATTGAACGTACCCTGGCCTCATTAAGGAGTAGAGTAATGGCGCAAATTAAATAAAGGAGGTGGAAACCGCTGGGGCTTTATGGTGAAAACGTTTCTACCATCAATTTACTTGGAAATTGGCTAGCAGGCTGGGTATGAAAGTGCCTAGTGGTAACGTGTTGTCATGTTCCAATGGCACGCATGGACACCTTGGCCAAGTCACGGGCGCTACAATTGGGTAGAGGCTTGGAATAGAAAGTGGCTAGTGGTAACGTGTTAGCATGTGCTAATGGCACACACAGTCACCTAGGCCATGTTGCGGGCACTACAACTGGGTAGCGGCTTAGAATAGAAAGTGGCTAGTGGTAACGTGTTTGCATGTGCCAATGGCACACACGGCCACCTAGGCCAGGTTGTGGTAGCTACAAATGGGTAGAGTATTAGAACATATAGTGGCTAGTGGTAACGTGTTGGCATGTATCAATGCCACGTAAGGCGACGTAGCCCAAGTTGCCGGCGCTACAACTGGGTAGCGGATTAGAATAAAAAGTGGTTAGTGGTAACATATTTGCATGTGCCAATGGCACGCACGGACACCTAGGCCAAGTTGCGAGAGCTACAACTGGGTAGCGGCTTAGAATAGAAAGTGGCTAGTGGTAACATGTTGGCATGTGCCAATAGCACCCACGGCCACCTTGGCCAAGTTTCGGGCGCTACAACTGGGTAGCGGCTTATAATAGAAAGTGGCTAGTGTTAACGTGTTGGCATGTGCCAATGTCACGCACGGCCACCTAGGCCAAGTTACGGGCGCTACAGCCGGGTAGCGGCTTAGAATAGAAATTAGCTAGTGGTAACGTGTTGGCATGTGCCAATGGCATGCACGGCCAATATGGCCAAGTTGCGGGCGCACCAAACTAGGTAGAGGCTTAGAATAGAAAGTGGCTAGTGGTAACGTGTTGGTATGTGTCAATGGAACCCACGACCACCTAGGCCAAGTTGCGGGCGCTACAACCGGGTAGCGGATTAGAATAGAAAGTGGCTAGTGGTAACGTGTTGGCATATGCCAATGGAACGCACGGCCACCTAGGCCAAGTTGCGGGCGCTACAACTGGGTAGCGGCTTAGAATAGAAAGTGGCTAGTGGTGACGTGTTGGCATGCACGGCCACCTAGGCCAAGTTGCATGCGCTACAACTGGGTAGCGGCTTAGAATAGAAAGTGCCTAGTGGTGACGTGTTCTCATGTTCCAATGGCACGCACGGCCACCTTGGCCAAGTCGCGGGCGCTACAATTGGGTAGCGGATTGGGATAGAAAGTGGCTAGTGGTAACGTGTTAGCATGTGCCAATGGCACACACCGTCACCTAGGCCATGTTGCGGGCACTACAACTGGGTAGCGGCTTAGAATAGAAAGTGGCTAGTGGTAACGTGTTGGCATGTGCCAATGGCACCCACAACCCCCTAGGCCAAGTTGCGGGCGCTACAACCGGGTAGCGGATTAGAATAGTAAGTGGCTAGTGGTAACGTGTTGGCATGTTCCAATGGCACGCACGGCCACCAAGGCCAAGTTGCAGGATCTACAACTGGGTAGCGGCTTAGAATAGAAAGTGGCTAGTGGTGACGTGTTAGCATGCACGGCCACCTATGCCAAGTCGCGGGCGCTACAACTGGGTAGAGGCTTAGAATAGAAAGTGGCTAGTGGTGATGTGTTGGCATGTGCTAATGGCATGCACGGCCACCTAGGCCAAGTTGCGGGCGCTACAAATGGGTAGCGGCTAAGAATAGAAAGTGGCTAGTGGTAACATGTTGGCATGTGCCAATGGAACGCACGGCCACCTTGGCCAAGTTGCGGGGGCTACACCTGGGTAGCGGCTTTAAATAGAAAGTGGTTAGTGGTAACGTGTTGGCATGTGCCAATGGCACGCACGGCCACCTAGGCCAAGTTGTGGGAGCTACAACTGGGTAGTGGCATAAAACAGAAAGTGGCTAGTGGTAACATGTTGTCATGTATCAATGGCACGTAAGGACAACCTGCCCAAGTTGCGGGCGCTACAACTGGGTAGCGTCTTAGAATAAAAAATGGCTAGTGGTAACGTATTGGCATGTGCCAATGGCACGCACGGACACCTAGGCCAAGTTGCGAGTGCTACAACTGGGTAGCGGCTTATAATAGAAAGTGGCTAGTGGTAACGTGTTGGCATGTGCCAATACTACGCACGGCCACCTTGGCTAAGTTGCGGGCACTACAACTGGGTAGCGGATTATAATATAAATTGGCTAGTGGTAACGTATTGGCATGTGCCAATGGCACGCACGGACACCTAGGACAAGTTGCGGGCGCTACAGCCAGGTAGCGGCATAGAATAGAAAGTGGCTAGTGGTAACGTGTTGGCATGTTCCAATGGCACGCACGGCCACCTAGGCCAAGTTGCGGGCGCTACAACCAGGTAGCGGATTAGAATAGAAAGTGGCTAGTGGTAACGTGTTGGCATATGCCAATGGCACGCACGGCCACCTAGGCCAAGTTGCGGGCACTACAACTTGGTAGCGGCTTAGAATTGAAAGTGTCTAGTGGTGACGTGTTGGCATGCACGGCCACCTAGGCTAATTTGCGGGCGCTACAACTGGGTAGTGGCTTAGAATAGATTGTGCCTAGTGGTGACGTGTCATCATGTTCCAATGGCACGCACGGCCACCTTGGCCAATTCGCAGGCGCTACAATTGGGTAGCGGCTTGGAATAGAGAGTGGCTAGTGGTAACGTGTTAGCAAGTGCCAATGGCACACACAGTCACCTAGGCCATGTTGCGCGCACTACAACTAGGTAACGGCTTAGAATAGAAAGTGGCTAGTGGTAACGTGTTGGCATGTGCCAATGGCACGCACGGCCACCTAGGCCAAGTTGTGGTAACTACAAATGGGTAGCGTATTATAACAGATAGTGGCTAGTGGTAACGTGTTGGCATGTATCAATGGCACATAAGGCGATGTATCCCAAGTTTCCGGCGCTACAACTGGGTAGCGGCTTAGAATAAAAAGTGGCTAGTGGTAATGTGTTGGCATGTGCCAATGGCACGCATGGACACCTAGGCCAAGTTGCGAGCTACAACCTGGTAGCGGCTTAGAATAGAAAGTGGCTAGTGGTAACGTGTTGGCATGTGCCAATAGCACCCACGACCACCTTGGCCAAGTTCGGCGCTACAATTGGGGGTAGCGGCTTATAATAGAAAGTGGCTAGTGTTAACGTTTTGGCATGTGCCAATGGCACGCACGGCCACCTAGGCCAAGTTGCGGGCGCTACAAGGGTAGCGGCTTAGAATAGAAAGTGGCTAGTGGTAACGTGTTGGCATGTGCCAATGGCATGCACGGCTAACTTGGCCAAGTTGCGGGCGCACCAAACTGGGTAGCGGCTTAGAATAGAAAGTGGCTAGTGGTAACGTGTTGGTATGTGCCAATGGCACCCACGACCACCTAGGCCAAGTTGCGGGCGCTACAACCGGGTAGCGGATTAGAATAGAAAGTGGCTAGTGGTAACGTGTTGGCATATGCCAATGGCACGCACGGCCACCTAGGCCAAGTTGCGGGCGCTACAAATGGGTAGCGGCTTAGAATAGAAAGTGGCTAGTGGTAACGTGTTGGCATGCACGGCCACCTAGGCCAAGTTGCGGGCGCTACAACTGGGTAGCGGCTTAGAATAAAAAGTTCCTAGTGGTGACGTGTTGTCATGTTCCAATGTCACGCACAGCCACCTTGGCCAAGTCGCGGGCGCTACAATTGGGTGGCGGCTTGGAATAGAAAGTGGCTAGTGGTAACGTGTTAGCATGTGCCAATGGCACACACCGTCACCTAGGCCATGTTGCGGGCACTACAACTGGGTAGCGGCTTAGAATAAAAAGTGGATAGTGGTAACGTGTTGGCATGTGCTAATAGCACGCACGGCCACCTAGGACAAGTTGTGGTAGCTACAAATGGGTAGCGTATTAGAACAGAAAGTGGCTAGTGGTAACGTGTTGGCATGTATCAATGGCACGTAAGGCGACGTATCCCAAGTTTCCGGCGCTACAACTGGGTAGCGGCTTAGAATAAAAAGTGGCTAGTGGTAATGTATTGGCATGTGCCAATGGCACGCACGGACACCTAGGCCAAGTTGCGAGAGCTACAACTGGGTAGCGGCTTAGAATAGAAAGTGGCTAGTGGTAACGTGTTGGCATGTGCCAATAGCACCCACGACCACCTTGGCCAAGTTGCGGGCGCTACAACTGGGTAGCGGCTTATAATAGAAAGTGGCTAGTGTTAACGTGTTGGCATGTGCCAATGGCACGCGCCAATGACACGCACGGCCACCTAGGCCAAGTTGCGGGCGCTACAGCCGGGTAGCGGCTTAGAATAGAAAGTATCTAGTGGTAACGTGTTGGCATGCACGGCCAACTTGGCCAAGTTGCGGGCGCACCAAACTATATAGTGGCTTAGAATAGAAAGTGTCTAGTGGTAACGTGTTGGTATGTGCCAATGGCACCCACGACCACCTAGGCCAAGTTGCGGGCGCTACAATTGGTAGCGGATTAGAATAGAAAGTGGCTAGTGGTAATGTGTTGGCATATGCCAATGGCACGCACGGCCACCTAGTCCAAGTTGCGGGCGCTACAACTAGGTAGCGGCTTAGAATAGAAAGTGGCTAGTGGTGACGTGTTGGCATGCACGGCCACCTAGGCCAAGTTGCGGGCGCTACAACTGGGTAGCGGCTTAGAATAGAAAGTTCCTAGTGGTGACGTGTTGTCATGTTCCAATGGCACGCACTGCCACCTTGGCCAAGTCGCGGGCGCTACAATTGTGTGGCGGCTTGGAATAGAAAGTGGCTAGTGGTAACGTGTTAGCATGTGCCAATGGCACACACACCGTCACCTAGGCCATGTTGCGGGCACTACAACTGGGTAGCGGCTTAGAATAACAAGTGGATAGTGGTAACGTGTTGGCATGTGCTAATAGCACGCACGGCCACCTAGGACAAGTTGTGGTAGCTACAAATGGGTAGCGTATTAGAACAGATAGTGGCTAGTGGTAACGTGTTGGCATGTATCAATGGCACGTAAGGCCACGTATCCCAAGTTTCGGGCGCTACAACTGGGTAGCGGCTTAGAATAAAAAGTGGCTAGTGGTAATGTATTGGCATGTGCCAATGGCACGCACGGACACCTAGGCCAAGTTGCGAGAGCTACAACTGGGTAGCGGCTTAGAATAGAAAGTGGCTAGTGGTAACGTGTTGGCATGTGCCAATAGCACCCACGACCACCTTGGCCAAGTTGCGGGCGCTACAACTGGGTAGCGGCTTATAATAGAAAGTGGCTAGTGTTAACGTGTTGGCATGTGCCAATGGCACGCGCCAATGACACGACCACCTAGGCCAAGTTATGGGCGCTACAGCTAGGTAGGTAGCGGCTTAGAATAGAAAGTATCTAGTGGTAACGTGTTGGCATGTGCCAATGGCATGCACGGCCAACTTGGCCAAGTTGCGGGCGCACCAAACTAGGTAGCGGCTTAGAATAGAAAGTGTCTAGTGGTAACGTGTTAGTATGTGCCAATGGCACCCACGACCACCTAGGCCAAGTTGCGGGCGCTACAACCGGGTAGCGGATTAGAATAGAAAGTGGGTAGTGGTAACGTGTTGGCATATGCCAATGGCACGCACGGACACCTAGTCCAAGTTGCGGGCGCTACAACTAGGTAGCGGCTTAGAATAGAAAGTGGCTAGTGGTGACATTTTGGCATGCACGGCCACCTAGGCCAAGTTGCGGGCGCTACAACTGGGTAGCGGCTTAGAATAGAAAGTTCCTAGTGGTGACGTGTTGTCATGTTCCAATGGCACGCACTGCCACCTTGGCCAAGTCGCGGGCGCTACAATTGTGTGGCGGCTTGGAATAGAAAGTGGCTAGTGGTAACGTGTTAGCATGTGCCAATGGCACACACACCGTCACCTAGGCCATGTTGCGGGCACTACAACTGGGTAGCGGCTTAGAATAACAAGTGGATAGTGGTAACGTGTTGGCATGTGCTAATAGCACGCACGGCCACCTAGGACAAGTTGTGGTAGCTACAAATGGGTAGCGTATTAGAACAGATAGTGGCTAGTGGTAACGTGTTGGCATGTATCAATGGCACGTAAGGCGACGTATCCCAAGTTTCCGGCGCTACAACTGGGTAGCGGCTTAGAATAAAAAGTGGCTAGTGGTAATGTATTGGCATGTGCCAATGGCACGCACGGACACCTAGGCCAAGTTGCGAGAGCTACAACTGGGTAGCGGCTTAGAATAGAAAGTGGCTAGTGGTAACGTGTTGGCATGTGCCAATAGCACCCACGACCACCTTGGCCAAGTTGCGGGCGCTACAACTGGGTAGCGGCTTATAATAGAAAGTGGCTAGTGTTAACGTGTTGGCATGTGCCAATGGCACGCACGGCCACCTAGGCCAAGTTGCGGGCGCTACAGCCAGGTAGCGGCTTAGAATAGAAAGTATCTAGTGGTAACGTGTTGGCATGTGCCAATGGCATGCACGGCCAACTTGGCCAAGTTGCGGGCGCACCAAACTATATAGCGGCTTAGAATAGAAAGTGTCTAGTGGTAACGTGTTGGTATGTGCCAATGGCACCCACGACCACCTAGGCCAAGTTGCGGGCGCTACAACCGGGTAGCGGATTAGAATAGAAAGTGGCTAGTGGTAACGTGTTGGCATATGCCAATGGCACGCACGGCCACCTAGTCCAAGTTGCGGGCGCTACAACTAGGTAGCGGATTAGAATAGAAAGTGGCTAGTGGTGACGTGTTGGCATGCACGGCCACCTAGGCCAAGTTTCGGGCGCTACAACTGGGTAGCGGCTTAGAATAGAAAGTTCCTAGTGGTGACGTGTTGTCATGTTCCAATGGCACGCACTGCCACCTTGGCCAAGTCGCGGGCGCTACAATTGGGTGGAGGCTTGGAATAGAAAGTGGCTAGTGGTAACGTGTTAGCATGTGCCAATGGCACACACACCGTCACCTAGGCCATGTTGCGGGCACTACAACTGGGTAGCGTCTTAGAATAACAAGTGGCTAGTGGTAACGTGTTGGCATGTGCCAATAGCACGCACGGCCACCTAGGACAAGTTGTGGTAGCTACAAATGGGTAGCGTATTAGAACAGATAGTGGCTAGTGGTAACGTGTTGGCATGTATCAATGGCACGTAAGGCCACGTAGCCCAAGTTGCGGGCGCTACAACTGGGTAGCGGCTTTGAATAAAAAGTTGCTTGTGGTAACGTGTTGGCATGTGCCAATGGCACGCACGGACACCTATGCCAAGTTGCGAGAGCTACAACTGGGTAGCGTCTTAGAATAGAAAGTGGCTAGTGGTAACGTGTTGGCATGTGCCAATAGCACCCACGACCACCTTGGCCAAGTTGCGGGCGCTACAACTGGGTAGCGGCTTATAATAGAAAGTGGCTAGTGTTAACGTGTTGGCATGTTCCAATGGCACGCACGGCCACCTAGGCCAAGTTGCGGGCGCTACATCCGGGTAGCGGCTTAAAATAGAAAGTGGCTAGTGGTAACGTGTTGGCATGTGCCAATGGCACGCACGGCCACCTTGGCCAATTTGCGGGCGCACCATACTGGGTAGCGGCTTAGAATAGAAAGTGGCTAGTGGTAACATGTTGGCATGTGCCAATGGCACCCACGACCCCCTAGTCCAAGTTGCGGGCGCTACAACCGGGTAGCGGATTAGAATATAAAGTGGCTAGTGGTAACGTGTTGGCATGTGCCAATGGCACGCACGGACACCTAGGCCAAGTTGTGTGCGCTACAACTGGGTTGCGGCTTAGAATAGAAAGTGGCTAGTGGTGACGTGTTGGCATGCACGGTTTGGAATAGAAAGTGGGTAGCGGCTTAGAATAGAAAGTGGCTAGTGGTAATGTGTTGGCATGTGCCAATGGCACCCACGACCACCTAGGCCAAGTTGCGGGCGCTACAACCGGGTAGCAGATTAGAATAGAAAGTGGATAGTGGTAACGTGTTGGCATGTGCCAATGGCACACACGGCCACCTAGGCCAAGTTGCGGGCGCTACAACTGGGTAGCGTCTTGGTTTTGGCATAGTTGCCATGGTGCGCATTATGCGGCTTGGTTTTGGAATTAGGGTTTTGTGTCGAAAACCCTAATCCGGTATTTTGAAAAAATACCCCTATTAATTATTTACATCTGAATTAAATGTTCTTAGTTAATGTGTTACGGGTAACACTAGGTCATGGGGTTTTATGATTTTAACCCTTGTCTAAAATCCACCATCGACAGTTATGTACTTGTTTAAGTCATTCCAGCTTATGTTTGTTTAGATTTTTAGCTTATTTTAGGTTACTTTCTGTTATGCAGACTTAATTTTTAATGAATGGATACTAGTGTTTGTTTCTTAATGTATCAGATTCTTGTTTAAGTATAATATGACACTAACATTCCATGGAAATTTTTGTCCAGGATTTCTAGCCGTAAGTTTGATTAACGGCTAGGATTTCCAGCAGCAAAACTGATAGTACCTAGGTTAACGGGTAGGAATCCTGGCCGTAATTAGTTTTTACGATTTGGTTTCTCAGCGATAATGGAGTATAATATGAAACTAATATTCCGGGAAGAGTTATGTCCAGGATTATCAGCCGTAAAACTGACAGTACCCAGAAATACGGGTAGGATTCCTAGCCGTTACTAAATTTTCGGTTTGGTTTTCCATCCGTGATGCAAAATAACATCTCACTTGGGTCGTTACGGCTAAGTCATGTCATCATATGACCTGGCCATAAATACCTCTAAATAACCACATTTTTATCATATTATCATTACAAACACATAATAAGAGTAAAACTAGATTCTTTATATATAATGAATGATTCAAAATACATAGGTTCACACCACATTGTGATCATATTATCATTTTAATCACTACCCTACAAAAAATATTTTTATCATATACCTTCACACGACATTCACTCATAGTCATCCTCATCGGAACTCATTAGTACACACAACGGGCCATCCCTCGACAACTGTAATGCATCCCACAATTCAAATCTTTCCTCGAACCTATGACACCAACCCATTGGTATTTCGCCGTCACATCCGCCTACTTTACTTAATGGAGGTAATGGGCATCCATCTTTCAATTTGATGCCGATATAATGGGTCATGTTCACGAACCCCATGATGACTATCTTTGGAGATATTCTTCGATAAAAATACGTCTTGTTGCTAAGTATGTAACACTATGTGCATAGGAGATGGAATGAATAATGCAATGGAATGAGTTGGCGAGTATATGGTCACATATTGGAATTCTCATCCAATACTCACTTGTCAATGTAGTGTTTCCCATTAAACAACGTTCAAATGGTTTGAACTCCTCGTTTAGCATCGCCTCCGTGTCATTTATTTCGAATCTTATCATTGCCTTATAGAAATCGGGCAAAATACGTAGTTCAAGCAAACACTTTTTCCTTCCATAAGATAATTTGGTCGTCACCCCATTCTTTTGCCTCCTCAAAATGTCCAAGTTGATCTACGAACACATGGTAACCACAATTTCCGTCGCCCTCAACATAGTCGGTGGACTTGACGTACTGATGAATACAATATGGTAAAAAGTGCATGTAATTTTTGTATATCATGTAAGTAGGTTGAATACAATTACCTTTTTCATTTATTGAGGGAGATTTCGTCAGACCTACATCCAAATGAACCGTCTCTTCCTCACATCAAGGTTACTAACAACTCTTTGTGAGGTGATTTGCGATGGTTCGACCATCACTGCTTTTCCTTTGACATTATTACCTCGGCTTCTCGCTAATTGCTTAATACCAACCGCACAACCAACTTTTCTTTGGATGCTACTAGCTTCTTTTGTTTTTGAACCTTGTTGGGATGGAACTACCGGGTCTTTAATTTTGACTCCACGATCAACTTTTATTTTTGATTTCTCTTGAGATGCAACAACCACATTCTTCTTGAAGCTTTTTTTCTTCATTCCACTAACTCGGCTTGGTCCTCCTTTTTCTATTTCCTTTCGTTTAAGGGTGTACATCTCATTTAACTTCTCAAAACCCGAAAGATCTCTTCTCATTGAAGAAATCAATTGTGGACCCTCCTGAACCTTTATCTTATCTTTTACCCTTTCCTGTTTCTTTGTTATCTTCTTCGAAGGCCTACCCTTGCCTTTCCCCTTGTTAGGTTCTAAAATATCATCTCTAGTGAATCGACGGTTAAAATTCCGCATTTCATACAACCAAAGTTGTCTTTGCGCCGGTAGTAAAGAAGCATACTTCTCAAAAAGTTCCTTGTGTACCTCCATGTCACAAAACACGTCCCAAAACCTTCATCAGGTGATGGATCTTTAAAATCTAGTTGTTTCCAAAATGGATCTATATCTTCGATCAGAATCATACTTATGGGATAATTTTCTACCGCATGCCTACATGGGAGCCTCATAGCCGACTTAATGGGATAATTACATCTCATTCCCGATGGAAAATTGTGTTCCTCCCAAGCCTCCACTTCCGTTATCGTTTTTAGGATTGCCTATTGAGAAACATATAAACTTATTCGCTGGTGTTTATGGATGAAAATCGCCTATACCGAATTTGTTAAATTCTATGGTGGAGAGACTGGTTTAAACCCTTAAACAAATGTGCTGCACGTGAGCACTTTTGATTCGAGATATCAATCTGTACAACTCTGGCCTAAACCAAGAAGACGGCCGTTCCAGATTCGCTTCGGTCACAAAGTGGAGGAGAAGGGTTGATTTGGGGAGGATAGCGAAGAAGGGTGATGAGACCAGAGAGTTCTGGCTAGGTAGTATCTCGAGTTATATCACAAGTGTAGAATCTTGCTAGTGATTTAAGCTTTTGAGAGAGCTTGCAAAGTTGATATCTGATAGTGTTGCATTTTGCCTGACCAAGACTTGTGTGTTTTTGCATCATAGGTGAAACTTATTTATACAAGTGAGATTGAACATACCCTGGCCACATTAAGTAATTGAGTAAATGTGCCAATTAAAACAGATGAGGTGGAAACCGTTGGCTTTATGGTGAAAAAGTTTTCACCATAAATTTTCTTATTTAATTGACCGTATTCATTCCTTGCACGCCTTGATTTATTGCGAGCATAGTGTACGCTGCAAGCTGTGACCGCCAAACCAAAACCCAAGAAAGCATCCCCTAGTTTGTGTTGATGTCTCGAGAGTTGGGCGCAAGTTGAAATGCCAAAGTTTCCAGTGAAGCGTTGCGGCATGTGCCAATGGCATGTGCGGGATGTCTCGACCGAAATTTGTACTTTGAATGCGGATGGCAATGCCAAAGTCGCTTGGTGGAGCATTTGGCATGTGCCAATGTCATGTGCGGAATGCCTTGTCCATGAGTTGCACTTTGAGTGCGAATGACAATGCCAAATTCGCTAGTGGAGCATCTGTGGCATGTGCGGAATGCCTTATAAATTTTCTAGCAGGTTGGGGATAAAATTGGTTTCGTGTTGGCATGTGCCAATGGAATGCACGACCACTTTGGCCAAGTCGCGGGCGCTACAATGGTATTGCGGCTTTGGAATGGGAATTGGCTAGTGGTTGCGTGTTGGCATATGCCAATAGCACGCACGGACACTTTGGCCAAGTCGCGGGCGCTACAATGGTATAGCGGCTTGAAAATAGAAATTGGCTAATGATGCGTGTTGGTATGTGCCAATGGAATGCACGTCTATTGGGCCAAGTCGTGGGCGCTAGCTGCGCATAGCGGCTTGAAAATAGAAATTGTTTAGTGATGCGTGTTGGCATGTGCCAATGGCACGCATGGCGAAGTTGACCTAGTTGCACGGTTTATAAGCCTAGGGCGCTATTTTTGGTATGTTCCAAATGGTATAGCAGCTTAAAAATTGGCTAGTGGTGCGTGTTGGCATGTGCCAATGGCACGCACTGCCAAGTTGACCTAGTTGCACGGTTTACAAGCCTAGGGTGCTATTTTTGGCATGTGCCACTAAGTATAGCGGCTTAGAAATTGGCTAGTGGTGCATGTTGGCATATGCCAATGGCACGCATGTCCAAGTTAACCTAGTTGCACGGTTTGCAAGCCTAGGGCGCTATTTTTGGCATGTGCCAAATAGTATAGAGGCTTAGAATTTGGCTAGTGGTGCGTGTTGGGATGTTCTAATGGAATCCATGGCCAAGTTGACCTAGTTTCACGGTTTGCAAGCCTAGGGCGCTATTTTTGGCATGTGCTAAACGGTATAGCGGCTTAGAATTTGGCTAGTGATGCGTGTAGGCATTGCCAATGGCATGCACATCCAAGTTAACCTAGTTGCACGGTTTGCAAGCCTAGGGCGCTAATTTTTGCATGTGCCAAATGGTATATCGGCTTAGAATTTGGCTAATGGTGCGTGTTGGCATGTGCCAATGGCACGCACGGCCAAGTTGAGCTAGTTGCACGGTTTGAAAGCCTAGGGCGCTATTTTGGCATGTGCCAAATGGTATACCGGCTTAGAATTTGGCTAGTGGTGCGTGTTGGCATGTGCCAATGGCACGCACGACCAAGTTGACCTAGTTTCACGTTTTGCAAGACTATGGCGCTATTCTTTGCATGTGCCAAATGGTATTGTGGCTTAAAATTTGGCTAGTGGTGCGTGTTGCCATGTGCCAATGGAACGCACGTCCAAGTTGACCTAGTTTCACGGTTTGCAAGCCTAGTGCGCTATTTTTGGCATGTGCCAAATGGTATAGCAGGTTAGAAATTGGCTAGTGGTGCGTGTTGGCATGTGCCAATGGCACGCATAGCCAAGTTGACCTAGTTGCACGGTTTGGAAGCCTAGGGCGCTATTTTTGGCATGTGCCAAATGGTATAGCGGCTTAGTTTGGCATGGTTGCCTGTGGGTGAAGTATGTGGTTTGGTTTTGGCGTCGTTGCCACGGTGTGTAGTATGCGGCTTGGTTTTGGCATCGTTGCCATGGTGCGCAGTATGCATCTTGGTTTTGGCATCGTTTCCATGGTGCGCAATATGCGGCTTGGTTTTGGCGTCTTTGCCATGGTGCGCAGTATGCGGCTTGGTTTTGGCGTCGTTTCCATGGTGCACAGTATGCGGCTTGGTTTTGGCGTCGTTGCCTTGGTGCAGAGTATGCGTCTTGGTTTTGGCGTCGTTGCCACGGTGCGTAGTATGCGTCTTGGTTTTGGAATTAGGGTTTTGTGTCGAAAACCCTAATCTGGTATTTTGAAAAAATACCCCCATTAATTATTAACACCTGAATTAAATGCTCTTAGTTAATGTGTTGATGGTAACACTACATCCTGGGGTTTTACGATTTTACCCCTTATCTAAAATCCACCATCGACATTAGGTCCCCTGCTTAGCTCGGAACAGGAGCTTTGTTGCGAGGTAAGCATAAGATGGTGCCAAGACAAGATCTGAAAGAGAAACGGGAGATTTATCTAACCTTTTTCCTAAGATGCGAAATGGATTCGAAATCCTCGCCCTTGGCAGTTTTGCGTGAAGCGGGAGGTTGGCACAATTTGGCGGAAATGGACGGCTGGGAAGCATTGAGCTGCTGGCGCGAGCTGAGAAACTGAGCGTGCTGGCTGATGGGGCCGGTGGGAGATAGTCGTGATAGCTGGTGCAACTTGGGCGGCATTGACAGGTCGGCGTGATTGGTGGGACCGGCATGAATTTTGGAAAGCTAGCACGAGTTGGAAAATTGAGCATGCTAGACGGTGGGGCCGCCTTAAGCGAGGTAAGAATGATCGCTTGATGCAAAATTTCCTTATGAGTTGAATTGTCTTCTTTGTGCACGGCTCTGATTGGGGATCCTTTATTGATGTGTGATTTCCTAGGGCCGTTATAGCCATGAAGCGCACCCTTCCTTCTCACATAAATATTGCTGGAAAGATTTGGTTGTCTTCTCCCTCTCTACTTGTCATATAGTGAGGCGACTACACAGTTTTAATACTTTTGCAATAGCATCCCATGGTGATAATGGCGATGGTATTGTTGGTTTTTCCGAGAAGCGTCATAGGATTATTGGAGCTCGATCTTCTTACAAAGAGTCATTGGGTAGGATCGGCTCATTACTTTGAGAGATTAGAGCCATCATCCAAGATATCCCTTATGTTCCTCCGGGTGATGTACACAAAAAGGCACAGGTTCCCATGGATTTTGACATGAGAAAGCCAAGTGATTTTCCTGTAGGAGCTGTTGAGGAGAATCTTGGTGAAAACTTTGTTGATGTCGTTGGTGCTGTTGGAGGAATCATGATTGAGCACGTTGAATCCACGTCAGAGATGAAGGGGAAAGAAGCGTTGGCTGGCGCTGTTGGAGATGCATCTGGGTGGAAAGCGGAGGTCGTTGCTGCTGTTGACGTGTATTATTTGTGGAACCTTTGCTTCACGGAGGATTGCTGGGGGAAGTGTAGGGAGGAATCTTAACAAGGCGAATCTTTTTTCTTTTGCTTCTCTTATGGCCTAGTCGCCTTTTAATGTCTTGCAATTTCCTTTCATTGTATCTTGTGCTGAGCCTCCATGGCTTGGTCTTGTAATAATTTATGAGATTGAAAGTTCCTCTGAAAAGATAACCATTTTGTCTTTTATGTGTTGCTTCTCTTTTTTTTTTCTTTTTCTGGGTAACAGGTTTTGAATTTTGGGTTTATCTTGAGAAATTTTCAAGGAAAAAAAGGTTCTTTTATTTCACTGGAGAGGATATATTAGATTTCCCAGCAGGAGCGACAATTGAAAATCTGCTAGATGAATGTAAGTGATGCATCCATCCTGATGCAATACATAGTAGTTGTGAAAAGGAAAATTGCTAAAGAGGTATTGAGGAGCATGTGTTAGGAAATTGAGTATATTGACCTTTCATAAGTTGGTAGCCTCCAACCAGCGCGAATGGATCACTATGCCTTCCAGTTTATCTGTGTTGATAAGTTTGCAATATCCACCCAAGAGGATGTCGGCTACTAGGTACGGTTCATCTTCCTCTTCTTCGAGAGAATTTTTCCGAATCGGTATCTTCACAGTTATCTTTCCGACTTAAAATGAGGCGGATCTGATTACTATATCCCCTATCCGGAAGGGATTGGGTTGTGGTACAATCGCCTGGTGGTTGTTCCCGCAGTCTTCTAGGGTGACTTTCAGATCCCTGGTGAAACGCTTAAAAGGTTCGGCGTTCCATTCACATCTTTTGACAGTGTTGTGCTCGACAACCGTGTCGAGTCCCCAGGGCGGGTTGCGGTGAGAAATGGTTGGTGATAAAGAGAGTGTCTTAGTCAGGCTTACTTGAGTTTGGAGTTCTGCAGGTAGCTTTGGCGAATCCTTTCCCAGTAGTAAAGCATCGCTGGCAAGCTGTTGACACGGTAGCAAGTTAGCCGGCTTGTTGGATACCCTCTCCGGCGTTGACAAGGGCAAGGGTGATGCTCCTAATTCCGTTTTGTTGTCGACACCCACGGGCGCCCCAAAACCATGTCGTAATTTAGATTCATGACAATGTAGAAAGTCCCGCGCATTGCGATGTTTCCTATGTTGATCCCAAGACTAGCGTATCCAAGTGCATGCAAGTGATTCCCCTCGTGGTTTTTGATAGCCAATGGGGAGTGAGTGGCCTCTTGGTTTGTTACTCCTGCCGCTTTCAGGGTCTTGAACGTAATAATGTTGAACTCTGAGACTACGTCGATGAGCGTGTTATCGAACTTGGCATCCTTTAAGTGGGCCATGGTGAGAAGTCCCCAATTATGCTTCTCGGCAGGGGCACCTGGCAAGATCTGTTCCTCAGGTATTTTTTTTTGTGGCAGGGTGAAGTCGCTTCCCAGATATTATGTGGTTGAGGGCTGCGAAAGTGTCTCGACGTTTCTCCTTGGAAAAGTAGAGGATTTCTCATATGTGCTGCATCATGGACTGCACTGTTTCATGTATGGAGTCCCTAGAGATTTCACAGTTTTTTATGGGAAGCGGATCTCTATGTACTCCTTCATTTCTTAGTCGTAACTCCCCTGCCTCTATCCTTTCTTTGAAAATGCTTTTCAACCTGTTGCAGTCGCTGGTTGGATGACTGGCGAATCTGTGGTAGTGACAAAATCTAAGATTTTCCATCTCTTCTTCAGTAGGTGGGTTCCGAGGAGACGGTAGCCTGATGACACCATCTTGGACCCATGTTTCCAGAAGTTCGATCACTTCCTCGATCGGAAAATGGAAGTACGAGTCGTCTCCTTTGGCTTCAGGGCGACGCTAAGAAGGATTGGTTGGGTCCTTTCGCGGGGCTTCCCTTTGTGCTGGGGACGTGCGCCCAAGGTGCTGATCCGTTGGAGGTGTTTTCCTCTTTCCCCTTTCGTCCATCACGCTCACGGAGGAGGGGCCGGTGTTGTATGGCTTGTTGAGAAAATGCGGGCTTCTTAGAACTTCTCGTGTATCTTCATTTATGGGAGGCCTAGTTCTTTCCAACATGATTGGATCTGTTGTGGATGATCGTTTAACAGCTTCGTGGAGTTTGAAGAAGGTCTGGAATCGTAAGTTTTCCAGTAAAGCTCGATAGATGGGAGTCATTCCATTAATGCACGAATTTACTAGTTGTTGCTAAGTCGCACCCGGGTCGTGGAAGTCCAGTACTTGAATTCTGAATCTCTTGAGAAAATAGTTTGGATGTTCGCCATTATGTTGGAACATTCTTCCCAGATCCGAGAGAGTGACTTGCTCGGACACAAAGAAATACTTCTTGTAAACGGACGCAACCATTTCACCCCAATCGCGGATGCTGCCTGAGGCGATACAGTTGTACCACGTGTACGCTCTTCCAGTGAGTGACTTTGAAAATTCTCGCAGGCGGAGAACATGGTTATATTCGTGCTCACCTAGAGCCTCTAGAAATCGTGAGACATGTTCCCTTGCGTTGCAGGTTTCATCGTATAAGGAAAACTGAGGGGATGAGTATCCTCTTGGGATGGGAAATCTCTGGATTTCAATTGGATAAGGGGGTTGGTGTTGATGTACATCCGTGTCGTTCTTGATTCGGTTTTGTAGGAGTTGTTCCAGGTCTTCACGTGTTACGAAATCCAGTGGGAGATTTTCTGCCACTGGGTTCCTAATGCGGATTTCCTCGCTTGCGTTGGTGTGCTCAGTTGCGGTGCCAATTCCAAGATCATTTGGATCCCTTGACCTTGGCGCTGTATGGCGTATCTCTCCTAGGGGTGTGACATTAGCATCAAGGTTGTCGGAAGCGTCTGCTCTTGATTTAGGTTGTCGTGGCTCCCGTGGAAGTTTCTCCGTTAAGGCTTTGAGGAAGATAAGCACCTCCTTCTGGGTTGAAACCATATCCGTTGGAGCCCTTCCTAGAGCCTCCTTCCTTTCCATCAAATCTGTGATGGTGAAATAAGGTTTGCCTCCTCTGTTATCTCTCCCCGGAGATTGAGTAGATGTTGTGGCTCTAGTGGTGATCGGAGGCATCATGCCTGCTGAAACACTAGTGGTGACAGCGGCGGCACGAGCCCTGGTGATTGGCAGCGTGCAACCTGAAGGGCTGCCCTCAGTGCTATTTGAGTTGGCGGATGGTGCGAAGACATTTGGAATGGAAGTAGCCCTGGACCTGGTAACAGGAGGTGTAACACTTGAAGGGGTACTTTCCATGCCGGCAAGATCGGTAGGCAACGTAGAGGCATTGGTGTAAGGAGTATTTGTGCTAGGGGCGGCTTCTATATTGGCGCCTTCAGAGTTTTTCGCGGACCCAGATCTTAGTTCTACCATGTTGAGAGAATAGTAAAGCATATTTCGGACTAAAGATCAGTTTTTGTAACCGAGAGATTAAAACTCCCGATGTGGTTTCCAATTGTATATGGGAGAAAATCGCCTCTGCCGAATTTGGTAAATTCGATGGTGGAGAGACTGGTTTAAACCCTTAAATAAATGTGCTGCACGTGAGCACTTTTGATTCGAGATATCAATCTGTACAACTCTGGACTAAACCAAGAAGATGCCTGTTCCAGATATCCTTCGGTCACAAAGTGGAGGAGAAGGGTTGATTTTGGGAGGATAGCGAAGAAGGGTGATGAGACTAGAGAGTTCTGGATAGGTAGTATCTCGACTTGTATCAGAAGTGTAGAAGCTTGTGGAAGCTTGCTAGTGATGGAATCTTTTGAGAGAGCTTGCAAAGTTGCTATCTGATAGTATTGTATTTTGCCTAACCAAGACTTGTGTGTTTTGGAAGAATAGGTGAAACCTATTTATACAAGTGAGATTGAACGTACCCTGGCCTCGTTAAGGAATTGAGTAAATGTGCCAATTAAAACTGAGGAGGTGGAAACCGTTAGCTTTATGGTGAAAACGTTTTCAACATAAATTTCCTTATTTAATTGATCGTATTCATTCCTTGCAAACCTTGCTTTATTGAGAGCGTAGTGTACGCTGCACGCTGTGACCGCCAAACCAAAACCTCAAGAAAGCATCCCACAGTTTGTGTTGATGTTTCGAGAGTTGGGAAAAAGTGGCAATGCCAAATTTGCTAGTGAAGCGTTGCGGCATGTGCCAAGGGCATGTGCGGGATGTCTCGACCGCAAGTTATACTTTGAGTGCAGATGGCAATGCCAAAGTCGCTTGGTGGAGCATTTAGAATGTGCCAATGGCATGTGCGGAATGCCTTGGAAATTAGCTGGTAGGTTGGGGATAAAAGTGGCTAGTGGTTGCGTGTTAGCATGTGCCAATGGCATGCACGGCTACTTTGGCCAAGTCGCGGGCGCTACAATGGTATAGAGGCTATGGATTTGAAATTGGCTAGTGGTTGCGTGTTGGCATGTGCCAATGGCACGCACGTCCAATTTGGCCAAGTCGCGGGCGCTACAATGGTATAGCGGATTGAAAATAGAAATTGGATAATGATGCGTGTTGGCATGTGCCAATGGCACGCATGGCTGTTGGGCCAAGTCGTGGGCGCTAGCTGGGCATAGCGTCTTGAAAATAGAAATTGGCTAGTGATGCGTGTTGGCATGTGCCAATGCCACGCACGGCCAAGTTGACCTAGTTGCACGGTTTGCAAGCCTAGGCGCTATTTTTGGCATGTTCCAAATGGTATAGCGTCTTAGAAATTGGCTAGTGGTGCGTGTTGGCATGTGCCAATGGCATGTACGGCCAAGTTGACCTTGTTGCACGGTTTGCAAGCCTAGGGCGTTATTTTTGGCATGTGCCAAATGGTATAGCGTCTTAGAAATTGGCTAGTGGTGCGTGTTGGCATGTGCCAATGGAACGCATGGCTAAGAAAACCTAGTTGCCCGGTTTGTAAGCCTAGGGCGCTATTTTCGGCATGTGCCAAATGGTATAGAGGCTTAGAATTTGGCTAGTAGTACGTGTTGGCATCTGCCAAATGGTATAGAGGCTTAGAATTTGGCTAGTAGTGCGTGTTGGCATGTGCCAATGGCACGCACGGCCAAGTTGACCTAGTTGCACGGTTTGCAAGCCTAGGGCGCTATTTTTGGAATGTGCCAAATGGTATAGAGGCTTAGAATTTGGCTAGTGGTGCGTGTTGGCATGTGCCAATGGCACGTACGGCCAAGTTTACCTAGTTTCACGGTTTGCAAGCCTAGGGCGCTATTTTTGGCATGTGCCAAATGGTATAGCGGCTAAGAATTTGGCTAGTGGTGCGTGTTGGCATGTGCCAATGGCACACACGGCCACGTTGACCTAGTTGCACGGTTTGCAAGCCTAGGGCGTTATTTTTGGCATGTGCCAAATGGTATAGCGACTTAGAAATTGGATAGTGGTGCGTGTTGGCATGTGCCAAAGGCACGCACGGCCAAGTTGACCTAGTTGCACGGTTTGCAAGCCTATGGCGCTATTTTTGGCATGTTCCAAATGGTATAGCGGCTTAGAATTTGGCTAGTGGTGCGTGTTGGCATGCTCCAATGGCACGCACCGCCAAGTTGACCTAGTTGCACCGTTTGCAAGCCTAGGGCGCTATTTTTGGCATGTGCCAAACGTTATAGCGGCTTAGAAATTGGCTAGTGGTGCGTGTTGGCATGTGCCAATTGCACGCACGGCCAAGTTGACCGAGTTGCACGGTTTGTAGGCCTAGGGCGCTATTTTTGGCATGTGCCAAATGGTATAGAGGCTTAGAATTTGGCTGGTGGTGCGTGTTGGCATGTGCCAATGGCATGCACGGCCAAGTTGACCTAGTTGTACGGTTTGCAAGCCTAGGGAGCTATTTTTGGCAAGTGCCAAATGGTATAGAGGCTTAGAATTTGGATAATGGTGCGTGTTGGCATGTGCCAATGGCACACACGGCCAACTTTACCTAGTTGCACGGTTTGCAAGCCTAGGGCGCTATTTTTGGCATGTGCCAAATTCTATAGCGGCTTAGAATTTGGCTAGTGGTGCTTGTTGGCATGTGCCAATGGCACGCACGGCCAAGTTGACCTAGTTGCACGGTTTGCAAGCCTATGGCGCTATTTTTGGCATGTGCCAAATGGTATAGCGGCTTAGAATTTGGATAGTGGTGCATGTTGGCATGTGCCAATGGCACACACAGCCAAGTTTACCTAGTTGCACGGTTTTCAATCCTAGGGCGCTATTGTTGGCATGTGCCAAATGGTATAGCGGCTTAGAAATTGGATAGAGGTGCGTGTTGGCATGTGCCAAAGGCAAGCACGGCCAAGTTGACCTAGTTGCACGGTTTGCAAGCCTAGGGCGCTATTTTTGTCATGTTCCAAATGGTATAGCGGCTTAGAATTTGGCTAGAAGTGCGTGTCGGCATGTGCCAATGGCACGTACGGCCAAGTTGACCTAGTTGCACGGTTTGAAAGCCTAGGGCGCTATTTTTTGGCATTTGACAAATGGTATAGCGGCTTAGTTTGGCATGGTTGCCTATGGGTGCAGTATGTGGTTTGGTTTTGGCGTCGTTGCCACGGTGCGCAGTATGCGGCTTGGTTTTGGCGTCGTTGCCATGGTGCGCACTATGCGGCTTGGTTTTGGCGTCGTTGCCATGGTGCGCAGTTTGCGGCTTGGTTTTGGCGTCGTTGCCATGGTGCGCAGTATGCGGCTTAGTTTTGGCGTCGTTGCCATGGTGCGCAGTATGCGGCTTGGTTTTGGAATTAGGGTTCTGTGTCGAAAACCTTAATCTGGTATTTTGAAAAAAATACCCCCATTAATTATTGACACCTGAATTAAATGCTCTTAGTTAATGTGTTGCTGGTAACACTAGGTCATGGGGGTTTACGATTTTACCCCTTATCTAAAATCCACCATCGACAGCTGGAAACAAGGGTTTTCCCGGTAATCGACAACCGTTCTAGATCGGCTCTTTCCAAAGTCCCCTTTAATTCTATGGAGATCACGCGCGAAATACTCGATCATAGATTCAAAAACAACAACGAATCCACCATCACAACCATTTAACTTACTCTTGAACCGATAGTGAGCTGACTCCACCGTGCTTGTGGCTTGATTATCATAATGTCTATAACGGTTTACCCATGCACTAACAAACTTTTCTTTGTGGGGATCCAATAACTCTTTCTTCAAATATGTTATAACATCCGGGTAGGTTGACCATTTTTCCATTACAAAACTCTCCCTTTGGAAATATAGTGGTTCCGTGATCGACCATATTAGTTCTTCCCAATCAACTCAAAAATCCTCCCAAAGCACCTCGGCTATCTTTTCATTCATCTCACACTTTTCTTTTTCTTCTTGTTGTTTCTCCAAAGGTAGATTTTCAATCCTCTCCATCTCGGTCTTCTTTGCTGGCCATATAACCCTCTTGCAATTAGTTTGCATATTGTTTCATATATGAAACGTGCAAAGATGATGACGCGCATAGGGGGAAACACGGGGTATGTCCCACATCAATGCTTGCTCCTTATCCGTAATTAACACCCGTGGAGTATAACCTTCTTGATACAATAACTTCACCTTTTGCAATGCCCACAAATAACTTTCTTTCGTCTCGTCTTTTAAGAAACAAAACGCAACGGTAAATGTCTACTTGGTAGATGTTTGCCCAACAAAGTTCAATATCGGCATCTTGTACTTGTTAGTTTGTACATGAAATCCATAAAGAGAATTTTATGAAATCATCTTTCCAATTGTACACATTACGGATTGGCGATGAAAAGATATTCCACTTCCTTTTCTTCATTCGTATCACAGGCGGTAGAGTACTTTGCCTCCTCAAACAAAAACAATAATTGTTGCATAAGCACTCTCTTTTTCCATGAATATTTTCTAAATTTTTCTCTTTCGTTATAGATAGTTGACAATGAGGATAAGTTTTGGGGGTTTAACACCTTCACGCCACTAAGAATATCAATAGGTATTCTGCGTCTTTTACTCAACACGTGTACTAACTCATTTTCTAATGGATTGAGCCTTGCCGAATAAGGATGGTTGATCAAAATCTCCGGAATAGGATGAGTATGAAAACCCGAGAAGACTTTATCCATATACCACATTTTCTTATCGTCGTTACATTTAAATTGAAGCTTAAAATGGCATCCGCACTTCTTCGTATTATATACTCCCTTTTTCCTTATGGTTTTTCGTATATACTCACTACCCTTTTTCCAATGGCTCTCATACTTTCCACTACACTCGCAAACCATTTGAAAGCTGTTGGATGTAACTTGTTTATTCTGGACTATGATGCACATCTTTTTCAACCCTTTTGATCGAGCCCACTTCTTTGCATCTTCCTTATCTCCCCACTCATAGTTGTTTGCATATTGAGCACTTGTGTCCTCAGAAACTTGCACATGTTGGGGTTGATCTTGCATAACCTCCTCTTACTCTTCAATAACCACCTCTTGATCTTCCATGCCTACCTCTAGGTCTTCCACCGGGATGTACGGTACAATCTATAATAAAATGATATATGTCACATAATTATTCACAAAAGAAATTTAAACACACACAAACGTCTGGGTCAACCAGTGATATTCCAGCCGTCATAGAGTATACGGATGAACTATAAGGGATATCCCATCCGTCATTAAGTATACGGTTGGGTCGATAAGTATTATTCCATCCATCACAACTTACACGGTTAGGTCGAAAAGTATTATTCCGAACCGTAAAAAGGTTACGGCCAGATATTCCAAGACGTAAATTGGCCTGTAAATGGAAGAGTTGGCTTATGACCTAGGAAAAGAGACGTAAAATAAGTTACGGCTGGGTAACCCAACCAACACATACGTCATTAAATAGCATTTAATATTTTCGTCCAGGATACCAAACCGCCACCGACAGTATTAAATGCTTCCATGCACGTAGAAAAAACATGGCCGTAATTTTTTAGTAACGGCCAGGAAAATTCATTGTCCCAGCCGTAACTCTTTCATAACGGCTGGGAGCTCATTAATTGTGAACCGTAACATATAATAACGGCCAGGAGTTCATGGTTTCGTAGACTTGATTACACCTGGAGGCCGGAAACCTAGGGTTTTCGGAATGAAAAAAACAAAACTTCTTGCCACTCTAACCTTAAAACAGAAACTGGAGTTAGAATAGAGCTATACCTGGTAATCTTGAGCATTGACCTCTTCGATTTCTTCTTCTTCTTGGGTTGGTCCTTCGAAATCATCGTAAGGTTCATAAGGGTTAGTTTGACTTTGAGAAAAAAATTCTTGATTTTCTGAAAAATCAGCAAAGAACTGATCGATGTTGATGGATATTAATATGTTATCATATTTTGAAGATGGAGGCTCACCTACATCAAAAGTCTTGCTTGAATCACTCATTTTCTAAAAAAAATCCCTAATTTTTTTTCCCTCTCCTTCTTCTTCTTCTTCTCTTCCCTTTGTTTTTTTTTTTTTGTTTTCATTTCATCTACACCTAACTTAAAGAGATGAATTAGTCTTAATTCATCTGCTAATCAAGATTAATAATGTTAATCAAGTTTAATATCTAAAATCATATGGGGCACTTTAGTCATTATATAAGTATTTGATAGGGGGTGTCCCAATTACTATTTGGTGACCCAAAAAGCCCCCAAAAGACCGAGACTTTTTCAGTCTCAAAAACAGGATTCAAAAACAAACCAGCAATAGATGGAAATGCCCGGGTTTCAATTTTCCATGATTGAAAGAATAAAAATAAAATAAAATACAAAAACAAACCAGCAATGGATGGAAAAGCCCGGGTTTCAATTTTCCATAGTTGGATGGAAAGGCCTGGACTGCAATTTCCCATAGCCCATGTTAGATTTGGATATGGGTTTGTAGAATTTTGAAGATTTCACCGTATGCCTGGGGGTTGTTGGCGAATATTTCCCATGATATAGGACCTCGTACTGGTTGTGTCAGAGGCTACCCCAACGAGTTTCGATTCCAAGCACTCCAGCAAGTCGATTTATTACTTAGACCATCCGGAAAAAAGGGTTCATTCCCTTCACCACGGCCAACCCCCCAAAATCTGCCTTTCACCTACACCTGCATAAATGAAACTCCCAAGATCTAGAGTCTGCGCATCTACTCCTACTAGTGCCCATAGAAACAGGCTTAAGGGAGTAACAACATTATTGTTTTCGTCAGAACATTCTACAAATTTCAGCAAACAAAATCTTCATTTTGTTCCCACTTTGACGTTCTTGTTCTTCTTTGTCCCACAAGTTTTTTTCTTGAAGGCCCAACGGTTGCATCTGAATCAGTAGATACTGCAACAAATTGAGACGCAAAGACAAAGGTAAGGCGATAGATTTCCTTGCATACAGAAACATCTAAAGAATGATAAGACTGAACTTAAACTTGGTTATATTCAATTGGCAGTATTTATCAAGTAACACTGACTACAACAACCAACACAAAACACTGACTACAACAACCAGCATCAAGGTCGACCCAAATTCAAGGAAAGAAAAAATATTTCAATTTTTCATATACACATGGAAAAGTTCCCAGAAGATAGAGGCATTTTTCATAAAATATGCCGACATATTTATGTTTAGAAATTAAGTAAGCTTTCCCTTTATAGAATTTGGGAATATTGGGGATATGCCCCAAAATCGACTGTTATCTTGAGGATATGCCCCAGGATTCCAGTTTTTGGGAATATGCCCCAACCGTCTAAAATTCCATCCAAAACCGTTAAGTAGTCAAGATTCGCACACACTTGGGATCACATATGCGAATTAAAAGGTAGATTTTCGATATATTAACACCTTTACAAGGTTCGGGAACATATTGGGCGAAAAAATATCGAAACAATTAGAGAGAAAGTTCATAAACATTTACGATAAATAGTCTATTTAACGGTTCCTTGACGGAAACCGTTACTTTGGGGCATATTCCCAAAAAACTGGAATCCTGGGGCATATCCCCAAGATGACAGTCGATTTTGGGGCATATTCCCCATTTTCCCATAGAATTTTGAAGAGTATCAAACTTAATAGTTAATACGGTGCTGGCATTTTACATAGCATATGCTGACATGGTTATGTTAGGTGTCGAAGAACTCTGGACGATAAAATCAGATGGTTGCTGCAAATGAGAAGGTTCGGTTGGTTGTTGTTGTTTATGGCTGTGGCAGTACTTCTACCGTTGTTGCTGCATATGAAGGTACATCAAATACGCTCAGTTTTAGTCTAGTAATATTAAGTTCACGCAGCAACGTGACGCTATCTCTTATGAAGTACTGCCCCAGCCATAGTGGGTCATGTTCAAGAGTTGCAGGTCAGAGAAATAAGTAAAAGGGCACTTATATTTATTTATTTACTGAAAGCTTGATTTCTTCTCTTTTAGAATATAAACCCCTCCCCGGTTTCTCCTTGAAACACTAAATTACCCTCTGCAAATAGCTTCTCTTGATCTTAGGGTTTCAGTGAGGAACTTCCATATGCTCCCAGAAGAAATTGCGTAAGAAATATTATCTTGTTTACCAGCCGAATCTGTTTTAGAATGCAAATTAGTGCCTAAACTACGGAGAAATCTTGTTCGCCATCCCTACTTCTCAAAGTTGCACTTCAATCATACGGGTTTCATATTTGATACAACATGGGTTGACAAACAATTTTCATATGCTGAATATGATGAAAATTTAAACCATTTTAGTACAAAAACAAAGATCAATTTAAGACCTCCATTTGAGGATTGTTACATTCTTGGTTCTAGTAATGGTTTAATCTGTTTTAATGCACGAGATACTCATGGACCAGCTTATATCTATAACCCAATCACAAGAGAATATATCATGCTTCCAAAATCTGAAGGAAAAAAAAATCTTAATTGGATTTGGTTACGGTCCTTCAACCAATGAGTACAAGGTTGTTAGTAGCTGTAAGGGAATTGCTGAGGTATTCACTCTTGGCAGCGGCATTGGATGGAGAAATGTGGGGAACATGGACTATGATGTGGGGCCTTGGTTCCAGAATCGTGGTGCTTTTGTCGATGGAGCTATTTATTGGATGGACAAGGACGGAACCATTTTTGCCTTCAATTTGGCTGATGAAGAGTTTCACAAACTTCCATCACTACCTTGTTTGCCACGAGCTGGTCTTATTCCTTCTTTTACTATTAGTCTACATGTTTTAGGCGATCTTTTATGTGCATTTTATCACGGTGGAGAAAGTTGGGAGATTTGGTCTTTGAAGAAGAACAAAAATCATCAGCATGTGATTTGGAGTGACGAGTTTAGTTATGCTAATGATATCAAATTCCAACCAATCATATTTACAAAGAGTGGTGGGCTTCTATGCTTTGAGAAAAATGTCTATCGTTATGCTCTAGAAGCTTCATCTCCCAGAATGCTTGTGAATTTTGGTGACAATATTACATTTTTTTGGATTCCCTCACATGAACACCTTTGTGTCTTTGAAAGCTTTAGGAGAAGAACATCAAAACTAATGGATTTAGGTGAAAGAGGAAAATCTTGCAGGGAGACAGAAAGCATCACCGGCCAACAGAAAAGAAAGCCGAAAGAGATTTCTAAATACAGATAAATGGTTAAGTTTGATTCAGATTTTCAGCTCTTACAAACAAAACCCAGAGAACAATGGATATCTCTGAACATAACTTAATTGACAATTTTAAAATTACTGTTAGCTTTGAACTATGCTGTATTGCTATGTTTCTGTGTTACTTAGAATTTCATTTCATATGTAAAAATAATGCTTTATGCAGGAATAACCATGAAACTGGGAGCTTTCTTAGTGGTTTTAGGAAATATGTTAGGTAATGTGTCCTTTTGAGATCTAGTGTGTGATTTTTCTGCGGAACTTGAAGGATAGAATGAAAATGATCATATATTAAAGTGACTGTTTGTATTGGAAAGGAATTATTTTCCTGGACAATTCAAAGTTTTATTCATTCATCAATTAATGCCATAGGAATAACAATCACTACTTCGTAAACAGGCTTGGTTTGTATATTACTACTGACTTTAGCTGTTACTCTTAGACTGGTAATTCAAGCAAGGTACATCACACTCTGCCTACAAAAGGATCTACGATGAACATTACTTTGGTAGGAAGAGGTTGTACGTGAAAAGGATTCGAATCACAAATTGATTGTGGCGGACTCGCAGAAGAGGTACAACATCAAAATATAGATTTGTAGGACATGATTTTGTATGTAGCCACACAGCGTAATTTGTATTTCCTGTTCAGAAATGAAGTATAGTAGTAATACGGGCCTGTAGGACTTGACCTTCGTCCCTTCATCTTGGAAAAAAAAAACTTATAAAGTTTGAATTTGGATTCCCAAGTTGTCTCTCTACTCTCTAGTGGCTTTTTAAATAGGACTTTCCTTGCCTGCATACTCCTCCACTTTGAAAAAAAAAAAGTACCCTACTATAATTTGTCATTGATACACGGAGTGTTCTCGTTCAAATATACAAAACTAGAGTTTTTGGTTCATGCCGATAGAAGTTTCCCACTACTTGTAAGGGCAACCAATGCATTGATGCGTCAAGGGGCGCCACAATCCGGGATCCGATCGTCTGTTTGAATTCTAATTAGGGGAGGAATTGCAATTCGAATCCAATGAAACTTCTCTAAATAGATTGCCTAAAATACAAACTCGTCGGTTCTATATATATATATATATATATACGGACCAAACTTGGAGGGCCGCTGAGGTATGCTTCAAAAGGAAGACTCGATCAGAATTCGCAAAACTAGGGTTTGAAACCCAACTCTCTTTCCTTCCGCTACTGCTCTGCAAATTTCTTCTCCTCAACTTAGGGTGTCGATGGGGAACTTTGATATGCTCCCATTAGATATCATGTTGGAATATTTTCAATTGCGCTACGAAGGGGGGTCCTGGGGGGCGTAGCCCCCCAGGCTGTGGTCGAGAAAATTGTAACAGACACTATTAATGTCTGTTGCAATTCTAAATTTTTGATATATAACTGTTTGGACATAACTGTTACAACAGAAAATTGTACCACTAAGGATTTTTTTGATACATAACTGTTTGGACAGTTAGAAAACGTTTCTAGAAAATTCTAAATCCAACAGAGACACCATTAATGTCTGTTGATGAAGGGACCTGACGTTTCGTGAAGAGAAACTTGTCTGTTTCCAACAGACGTGAAAACCTCTATAAGTAGCATCTCCCAGAGTCGTTTTCATATCAATCGAAAATCTCTTCTGTTTTTCTTTCTTAAACAAAGCATCATCAGAATCTGTTTTACATGTGTTCTTGATTGGGTCAAGGGGTGCAAACCTTGAATCCAATTTCGGTTGTAGGGCTTTCATTGTATCCTGAAGGCAGTATTTCACATACCTGTTGCAATCGCCAATTCGTTGGGAGGGTAGAAATATTTGTCTAAAAGAAATCATCCAGAGCCTTGAAAGTTTTAGAGTACAACCACAATCTATTTCTATTTTTCATCTCCATTGCAGCCCAGTAGTTTCCAACATATCATGCTAGATATTTTAACTCATTTACCAGCTGAGTCTGTACTGCAATGCAAATGTGTGTCTAAACCATGGAGAAATATTGTGCAATATCCATCCGTTTTGCAAATGCACTTGAATCATCCTGCTGATGATTCTGGTAAGTCGAGCTTCATATTTTATTCAGTAAGAGAGGCTGATAAACAATATTCTTACACCGAGTATGATGAAAATTTAAACCGTTATACTAAAACAACAAGGATCAATTTAAAACCTCAATTGGGAGATTATTCAGTTCTTGGTTCTTGTAATGGGTTAATTTGTTTCAACGCATGCTCTAATAATCATAATTATGAACCTGCTTATATCTGTAATCCCATCACCAGAGAGTGTATTCTCCTTCCAAAATACCAAGGAATGAACTTCTTACATGGATTTGGTTACTGGGATTCAATCTTAACTGGATTTGGTTACTGTCCGTCAACCAATGATTACAAGGTTGTTAGAATCTGTAACGGTCGATATCTTGGAATTATTGAGGTTTACACTCTTGGCAGTGGCATTGGGTGGAGAAATGTGGGATTTGGGAAATATTTAGTGAGCTCTTCTGAACCACGTGGTGTGTTTGTGGATGGAGCTATTCATTGGGTGGACACCAAAGGAGCCATTTTTTCCTTCGATTCAGCAGATGAACAGTTTCACAAATTTCCATCACCACCTTGTTTGCCACCAACTTTATCTGCTAAACTGCATGTTGTAGGCGATCTTTTATGTGCATATTATAAATATGATCGACCTAGGGACATATGGTATGCAAAGAACAATAAAACTTATCAGGATGTGATTTGGACTAAAGAGTGAGTTAGTGCTTCCAGTCAGTCGATTACCTTTACAGAGAATGGCGAGCTTCAATGCTACGATCCTGATGCAAATGTCCTACACTACGTTCCCAAAGCTTCATCTTCCATAATGCTTGTGTGGTCTCGGAAGGAGTTAAAATATAGATTCCCTCAAAAGAACACCTTAGTGTCATTGAAAGCATTAGGAGGGGAAGGTACAAAGCTAATGGGGAAGAGCAAGATCCAGCTGGGGAAGAAAATGTTGGGTTTCACGTCTTATGGACCAACATTTGGGATGCCCCTTAGCCAATGGGGGTAGCTACATAGTGGCTGCCTATGTTAGTATAACAAAGGCATCAGGAGAAGTTTATTTCATTCTTACGGGTTTCTTCTTCATTTTGTGAAGAAAGAGAAAGAGAGGAAGAAGAGAAAGAGAGTAAGTGAGGTAGAGAGATTAAGCCACCAATCTTTGGTGAGATTGAAGTATCTTGAAGAGAAGAAGAAAGGGTTCTTGTCAAAGGTTCCTTTGCTTGTTGTGGTGAATATTGAGCAATCAATTTCCACATCTCTTCAAAGGGGAAAAATCTAGGGTTTGAACAAACCCTAGTAGTGAGTATCTCATCTCTTGCTATTGTCAAATTGATAGTGTATATTATCGATTTGGTGAATGAATTGTTGATCCATCCTTAGGGGTGAGTGTAATTTAGGCAAATTGGTATCCAAGTGCTATAGGCACCTTGAAGTAGAGTGTATCCCCAAATTGGGAGTGTGTAACCCATTGTTTGATTATAGTGTAAGACTTGCCCGTTGTTTTTTACCCTTCACCTTAGAGGGGTTTTTCCACGTAATAGCCAGTGTTGTGTGATTTGCTTCTATATCGGTGTAGTTGTGTTATTTTCGCATTTGTATATCATTGCTTGTGTAGGTTTCGTATTGCGCATAGAGTCTCGGATTTCGTAAGCCTCCCCCAACAAGTGGTATCATAGCTTTTGGGTTGAGCTAATCATGTGCAATGGAGGAAGCTAGCACTAGTAATAGAATGGTCAATTTGACCGGTGAGAACTCTGTGATATGGAAGGTGAAGATGGAAGACTGGTTATGTTGTAAAGATCTCTATGGTCCAATAGAGAGTAAGGGAGTAAGGCCTGAGAAGACAAGTGAAGAAGATTGGAAAGTTACTAATCGAAAAGCAGTTGGTTTTATTCGTCAGTGGATTGATGATGGTATTTTTCATCATGTGGCTAGTGAGACACTAGCATATTCTTTGTGGACCAAGTTAGAGGAGATATATGATCATCAGTCTCCTTGTCCAAAAGCTCTTCTATTCAAAAGGCTTGGAAAGTTGTGCTACAAGGAAGGAAGTTCAATGGCGCAACATTTAAATGAAATGAAGGGTATTATGAATCAGCTTACATCTATGGAGCTGATAATTCTTGAAGAGATTCAAGCTTATTTGTTGTTAAATACTTTACCAGACAGTTGGGAGTCATTGAGGAATTGTCTCATTTATTCTTCTCCAGACTAGAAGTTGAACATGACTGTTGCAACAAACAGTTTGTTGAATGAAGAAGTTAGAAGAAGGTCATCAGACTCATCTCATTCAAAAAATCTTGTGACAGAAAATCGGGGTAGAAGAAAAGACAGAAGACAAGTTGGTCGTAGCAAGTCAAGGGTTAAATCAAAGTCCATAAAGGAAGTTGAATGTTGGAACTATCGTATGAGAGGTCATTATTCAAATGAATGTAGGAAACCGAAGCAAGAACACAAGACGGGGAAATGAAATGATAGACAAGACAATGGTGTTGCAGCTATTGCGACAAATGATGATATCATTGTATTCTCATATTGTAATGATATTTGTGTGAGTTTTGCAGGTTCTGATTCAGAATGGATAGTTGATTCAGGTGCATCTTATCATGATACTCCTCATGAATATGTATTTACCTCCTACAAGGATGGTGACTTTGGGTCAGTCAGAATGGGAAACAGTGGTGTTTTGAAGATTGTAGGAATGGGTAATGTGAAGGTTGAAACCAGTATTGGATGCACATTAGTTCTCAGAAATGTGCGACATGTACCAGATCTTCATTTGAATCTAATGTTACCAAGAGTGTTAGATGATGAAGGGTACAACAATCACTTGGGTGATGGAAAATGGAGGCTAAGCAAGGGCTCCATGGTTATTGCAAGAGGCGAGAAGTGTGGCTCATTGTACAAAATAAAAGTGAAGGTGTTGAAAGGTGAGTTGAATGCTGTTGACAAAGATTCAACCTACGAGTTTTGGCATAGAAGACTTGGTCATCTTAGTGAGAAGGGAATTCAAATCCTCCCCAAAAGACAAGTTTTTCCAAATGCCAAAGGTATGCAATTTGGTAAGTGTACTCATTGTTTAGTTGGTAAACAAACTAGAGTTTCTTTTCCTAAAGCTTTACCCAAGCCTAATTTTGGTATTATTGATCTTGTTCATTATGATATATCTGGACCTTTAAGGGTCAAAAAACTTGGTGGTGCTGTTTATTTTGTTACTTTTATAGATGATGCTTCAAGGAAGGTTTGGTCATATGCAATCAAGACCAAAGATGATGTTGTTCCTGTGTTCAAGATGTTTCACAGCATGGTGGAAAGAGAAACAGGTAGAACCTTGAAGTGCCTTCGTTCTGACAACGGGGGAGAGTACATTGGACCACTTGAAGTGTATTGCAAGAGCATTGGTATACGTCATGAACAATCAGTACCGAAGACTCCACAACATAATAGTATTGCAGAGAGGATGAACCGCACTATTCTTGAGAGAATCAGGTGCATGTTATATCATTCCAAGTTGCAGAAGCATTTCTGGGGTGAAGCAATGAATACTGTTGTGTATTTGATCATTCGATCTCCTTCAAGACCGCTAGATGGAGAAGTAGAAGAAAAGGTATGGAGAGACAAAGAACCTACTTATGATCACTTGAGAGTGTTTGGTTGCAAGGCATTTGTTCATATCCCAAAAGATCAGAAATCAAAGATTGATGACAAAGCAAAGAAGTGTGTGTTCCTAGGCTATGGGACAGAGAAGTTTGGTTACAGATTTTGGGATCCAGTTGAGAAGAAGGTTATCAGAAGTAGGGATGCAGTATTCCTTGAAGAACAAACTATTGAAGACTTTTAGAAGATTGAGATGCCAAAGCTTCAAGGTGATATAACCTTGGATCCAAATCCGGTTGTTCCTACTATTAAACAACATGATGATGATGTTGATGGTAATGGTAATTAAGAAGAAGAACACAATCATGAAGATGAAGCTCATGAATATGTTCTAGTAGGTGATGTTGAGCATGAAGTGCAACAACAACAACTAGAAGATGAGTTGAGAAGATCCAGCAAGACCAAATTACCTTCAACAAAGTATACACCACATGAATATGTGACGCTCACAGATGCAGGTGAACCAGAGTCTTATGAAGAAGCTCTTAGTGTTCCTGAAAGTCAAAAGTGGTTGAAATCCATAAAAGAAGAGGTTGGCTCTTTAGATGAGAATGACATTTTTGATGTGGTTGATAAGCCAGAGAACCAGAAAATTCTGAAGAACAAGTGGGTGTATAGAATCAAGACTGAAGATGGTAACTCACAACCAACATACAAAGCACGCTTAGTTGTGAAAGGTTATGAACAGAGAAACGGTGTTGACGTTGAAGAGATTTTCTCACCGGTGGTGAGATTTCCTTCTATTCGGGTTGTCTTGGCAATAACCGCTAGTTTGGATCTTGAGATATAACAACTAGATGTCAATACAGCATTTCTTCATGGTGAGTTGGAGGAAGATGTGTATATGGCACAACCCGATAGTTTTGAAGTCAAAGGCAAAGAGCAAGGTATGCAAGCTAAATAAGAGTCTATATGGTTTGAAGCAAGCTCCAAGAATATGGTACAATAAGTTTGAATCAGTCATGAAGGAACATGGGTACAAGAGGACAACTTCAGATCATTGTGTATTCATTCAAAAATTTGTTGATGGTGATTTTCTTACTCTTTTGCTATATGTTGATGACATGCTTTTTGTTGGCAAAGATAAGAAAAAGATTGACAGGTTGAAGTCAGATCTGAGTATGTCTTTTGCTATGAAAGACTTGGGTGCAGCAAAACGTATTCTTGGCATGGAAATCACCCGTGATAGGAAAGCAAGGAAGCTGTGGTTATCACAAGAAAGCTATATTGAGAAGATGTTGAAAAGATTCAACATGGACAAGGCTGAACCGGTAAGTTGTCCACTTGCAAACCAATTTAAGTTAACTCGTGATCAATGTCCTGTGAATGATGTTGAGAAACGGAAGATGGAGAAAATTCCTTATGCGTCCGCAGTTGGTAGTTTGATGTACGCAATGGTGTGTACAAGGCCGAATATAGCTCATGCAGTTGGAGTGGTAAGCAGATTTCTATCAAATCCAGGTATGGAGCATTGGGAAACAGTGAAATGGATACTACGGTATCTAAGGGGTACTTCTAATATGTGTTTGTGCTATGGAGGTGACAAGCCAGAGTTAGTTGGTTACATAGATTCATATTTGGCAGGTGCTCAAGACAGTCTCAAGTCGACATCAGGTTACTTATTTACCTATGCAGGGGGAGCTGTGTCTTGGCAATCCAAGTTACAAAAATGTGTGGCATTATCTACTACAGAGGAAGAGTACATTGCATCTACAGAGATTTACAAGGAGATGATATGGATGAAAAGGTTTGTTAGAGAACTCTGTGTGAAGCAACAAAGGTTCATCGTTTATTGTGACAGCCAGAGTGTCATCCATCTCAGCAAGAATTCGAGTTTTCACTCGAGGTCCAAACACATCAATATTAGGTATCAGTGGATACAAGAAGTTCTCGACGATAAGTTCTTGTATATTGAGAAGATCCATACAGATGACAACGGTTCTGATATGATGACAAAGTCGCTACCAAGATACAAGCATGTGTATATCTGCAGCAGGGTAGGTTTGGTGGTGACGGGTACCTTACCATAAGTCGTGAGGGGGAGATTGTTGGGTTTCACGTCTTATGGCCCAACATTCGGGATGCCCCTTAGCTAATGGGGGTATCTACATAGTGGATGCCTATGTTAGTATAAAAAAGGCATCAGAAGAAGTTTATTTCATTCTTACGGGTTTCTTCTTCATTTTGTGAAGAAATAGAAAGAGAGGAAGAAGAGAAAGAGAGTAAGTGAGGTAGAGAGATTAAGCCACCAATCTTTGGTGAGATCGAAGTATCTTGAAGAGAAGAAGAAAGGGTTCTTGTCAAAGGTTCCTTTGCTAGTTGTGGTGAAGATTGAGCTATCAATTTCCACATTTCTTCAAAGGGGGAAAAATCTAGGGTTTGTTCAAACAATAGTAGTAAGTATCTCATCTCTTGCTATTGTCAAATTGATAGTGTATTTTATCTATTTGGTGAATGAATTGTTGATCCATCCTTAGGGGTGAGTGTAATTTAGGCAAATTGTATCCAAGTTCTATAGGCACCTTGAAGTAGAGTGTATCCCCAAATTGGGAGAATTGTGTGTTACCCATTGTTTGATTATAGTGGAAGATTTGCCCGTGGTTTTTACCCTTCACCTTGGAGGGGTTTTTCCACGTAATTGCCGGTGTTGTATGATTTTCTTCTATATCGTCGTAGTTGTGTTATTTCCGCATTTGTATGTCATTACTTGTGTAGGTTTCGTATTGTGCATAGCGGCTCGGATTTCATAAGCCTCCCCCAATAGAAAAAGCAGTGACCATTAGCCAACCGAGGAGAAGGAAGAAAGAGATGTCTAAATACATATACTTGGTAATTTGCATTCAGACTATCTCTTACATGAAATAGAAATTAAACAATGGATCTCTTTGAACATAAGTCAATTGAGAATTTGAATTACTGTTAGCTTTTTATTATGCTAATTGCTAGGGTACCATGTTAGTTGCTGAATTTTATAAATAAATACTAAAACAACTTTGTTAATTAGAATAGGGATCTCCAGTAAGCTGTGTAATCATATAAGTTGGGACTTGCCTGTGGATAACCCTTGTTGAGATCAGTAAGAATGTTTTTGAGTCACGTTGTAACAATAAAAAAATATGAGCTTGTGTTAAATTACGTGTTTTTGTTTCCATGAGCTAAATGCATAGTGTTGCAGATATTAGTTATTAGAGTATATATTATGTATATATAAAGGTAGCCGAGGTCATCATGTAAATAAGTACCGAGGCAACAGTAGTCAAGGCATATGCGTACACAAGAAGCCGAGGAGAAGAGAAAGTCCGAGGCAACCTGTTTGTAGGTGAAAATAGTTTCTACTAATTTCGGTAATTTCGGGTGTGAAGGTGAGAAACAATTTAAACCCTAAACAATGTAATGCAAGGGAGTACTTTAGATTCGAGAGATCAATCTGTACAAGTGCATCCTAAACCAAGAAATGGTCGTTCCAGAATTGCTTCGGTCACAAAGCGGAGGAGAATGGGTTGGTTTTAGGGAGGGAAGCAAGGAAGGTGATGAGACCATAATAGTTGATTCTGGAAGAGTAGTTGTGTTACTACGACTTGTATCATAAAAGTGTGAAGGCTAACAAGTTAAGCAAGCAAATATGTATTTTATGACTATTGTAAATTCCCGAATGAACTTGTTGTTCTGTGGAAATAGGTAAGACATATTTATACAAGTCAGGGTGAAACGTATTCTGGTCTTATTAAGGAATGGGGAAGTAAATGGGACGAGGTGGTAACCGTATGCATGGAATTGATGTTCCATAAAATTGTTAATGCATGGAATTGATATTCCATAAAATTATTAACGTATGGAATTGATATCCCGTGGACGTTTCACCGTTAATTCCCTGTATTTACTAACCGCCTCACCCTTATGACATTTCCTTATGATTGGCGTAGTGTACGCCGAACGCTGTAAACTGCCAAACCAATACCCAAAGAGGATCCCCCGGTTTGTGATATGTGTATGATATCTCGAATGTTTTTATGGAAAACATGCGGCATGTCGTTGTTGCCTGGAAAGTCGAGTTTGAGTGATTTGGTAGCTCGGTGACCTTCGACGGTCGATATTTTGCATCTTAAGAGGAAAGGTAGTCGTTGATCGTTACACACTTTCGCTTGTAGGTGTCCGCACATGGAAGGATAGCATGGTGGCGCGGCTGGGTTGGCATGCCATTGGCATGGCATGGCATGGTTTGGCGTGGCATGGTTTGGCGTGGCCAAAGGTTACCATGCGTTGTATAGTAACCTTGGATGTCTAGGATTTGCTCCTGGGATTGAAGGGAGACCGTTGATTTTCGGACGCCTTCATTTTGGGTATCCGTGTAGGGAATTCCAGCATGGTGGCACAGATAGGTTAGCATAGGTTGGCATGGCATGCCTTGGGGTGGTTTGGCGTGGACAAACTAGGGTTTCGGGATAAAGGTTACCATGTGTCCTCTGGTAACCTTGACTGGCTAGGATTTTCTCTTGGGATTGAAGGGGGGACCGTTGATTGTCGCACGCCTTCGTTTTGGGTATCCGAGTAGGGAAGGCTAGCATGGTGGCACGGCTAGGCTAGCATGGCGCAATTAGGTTGGCATGGTATGCCTTGGCGCGGTTTGGCTTGGCATGTGGGGCCAAGGGTTTTCCATGGGTGCATGGCGTGGCTAGCTTTGTCTAGGTGAGGTTTTGGCTTTGGCATGTGGGGCCAAGGGTGTTCCATGGGCGCATGGCGTGGCTAGCTATGGGAAGGTGCGGTTTTGGATTGGCATGTGGGACCAAGGGTTTTCCATGGAGGCATGGCATGGACAGCTTTGGCTAGGTGCGGTTTTGGCTTGACATGTGGGGCCAAGGGTTTGCCATGGGCGCATGGCATGGATAGCTTTGGCTAGGTACGGTTTTTGCTTGGCATGTGGGTCCAAGGGTTTTCCATGGGTGCATGGCGTGGATAGCTTTGGCTAGGTGCATGACAAAGCTAGGGTTTTGGGCCAAAGGTCATTTGGTAAGGCTTAGTCCTATGGGTTAGATATTTAGCTGCTAGATTGGACATCCACGTCAGATTGATCAACCTCCTAACCCCTATGGGATGGCCAATCTAGCAGCGAAAAGCCTAACAATTCGGCGTTTAACGCCGAACATTAGAGCGTTTGAGGAATGCCGAACCAAGCGACGTTGGACCATTTTCATTTTCCTTCATAAAACGGCACAAAAGGACAAAGAATCTTTTCATGTCCCATGTGTTTCATCTCTCTCCACCATTTTTGATTTTTTTTATTTCTTAAACATTGGTAGGTAAAATCTTAGTGGAGAATATGACCCACCAATTACACTTTTAATACGTTCAAAATGCAACATATTGGTCCCACTTTGATCAGGGTCTTCCACAAACGCTCACATATTTTGTGGCAAAAAATATGAACGCCGAACGGTTCGGCATAAAGTCATTTTTTAGAGCGCCGCACTGTTCGGCGTTTCAAATTCGCTGATAGTGAAACTGCGAGCAAATGCTATGAGAGAGAAGTAGCCAAATTGAGTGTTAACTTTTTTCTCACAATTATTTCATGATTTGCAACACTTTTTGGCCAATCTAGCACTCCAAACTCTCCCATAGGACTTATCCTAACCTTAGACGGCCAGGATTTTCCCCTGGGATTGAAGGGAAACCGTTGATTGTTGCACGCCCTCGTTTTGTTAGCGGCGTAGGGAAGGCCAGCATGGTGGCGCGGCTAATTTGGCATGGGGCTATGATGAGGTGCGTTTGGCATGGCGCGGTAGGTGTGGCTGTCATGGTTTTCCATTGGCACAGGGGTGCGGTTAGCATGGTTGGCATGCTTTGGCGCGGTTAGTATGGCTGGCATGGTTTGCCATTGGCACATAGGTGCGGCTAGCATGGTTGGCATGCTTTGGCGCGGTTAGTGTGGCTGGCATGGTTTGACAGAGGTACGACTAGCATGGTTGGCATGCTTTGGCACGGTTAGTGTGGCTGGTATGGTTTGGAATTGGCACAAAGGTGCGGCTAGCATGGTTGGCGTGCTTTGGCGCGGTTAGTGTGGCTCGCATGGTTTGCCATTGGCGCAGAGGTGCGGCTAGCTTGGTTGGAATGCTTTGGCGCGGTTAGTGTAGCTGGCATGGTTTGCCATTGGCGCAGAGGTGCGGCTATCATGGTTGGCATGCTTTGGAGTTGTTTGTGTGGCTGACATGTTTTTCCATTGGCACTAACATGGTTTTCCATTGGCACATAGGTGCGGCTAGCATTGTTGGCATGCTTTGGCGCAGTTAGTGTGGCTGGCATGGTTTGCCAGAGGTGTGGCTAGCATGGTTGGCATAATTTGGCACGGTTAGTATGGATGGCATGGTTTGCAATTGGCACAGAGGTGCGTCTAGCATGGTTGGCATGCTTTGGCGGGGTTAGTGTGGCTGGCATGGTTTTCCATTGGCGCAGAGGTGAAGCTAGCATGGTTGGCATGCTTTGGCGTGGTTAGTGTGGCTGTCATGGTTTGCCATTGGCGCAGAGGTGCGACTAGCATGTTTGGCATGCCTTGGCGCGGTTGGTGTGGTTGGCATGATTTTCCATTGTCACAGAGGTGCGGCTATCATGGTTGGCATGCTTTGGTGTTGTTTGTATGGCTGGCATGTTTTGACATTGGCACATAGGTGCGGCTAGCATGGTTGGCATGCGTTGGCGCGATTGGTGTGGATGGCATGATTTTCCATTGGCACATGGGTGCGGCTAAAATGGTTGGCATGCCTTGGCGCGGTTGGTGTGGCTGACATGATTTTCCATGGGCACAGAGGTGCAGCTAGCATGGTTGTCATGCCTTGGCGCGGTTGGTGTGGGTTGCATGGTTTTCCATTGTCACTGAGGTGCGGCTAGCATGGTTGGCATGCTTTGGCGAGGTTAGTGTGGCTAGCATGGTTTTCCATTGGCACATAGGTGCGAATAGCATGGTTGGCATGCTTTGGCGCGATTAGTGTGGCTGGCATGGTTTGCCATTGGCACACGTGGGAATTAGGCTTTGGCTTGTCGTAGCCCTAATTAACATTGAAAAAGATACCACGGTAATTATTTACAGACACATTAAAGATTTCAATAAATGCGCCTAGTAAATGCTTATTACTTAAATGTCGTGACGTCACTGTCTACTAGGGTTTAGGGTTTTACGATTTTAACCCTAGGCTTAAGACCACCATCAACACAACCGTACCGTAAAGTGAAGACCAAGATTAGTGATATTATGTATATGTAAAGGTAGTTATCTTAGGTAATTTATTTAACTTGGCCTTCACTTCACGTGCCTTGGTTGCACGGTCACATATCTTGGTCTTCACTTCATGGTACGGTTGCCTCATACTTTCTCTGCTCCTCGGCTTCTTGTGTACGCATATGCCTTGACTACTGTTGCCTCGGTCCTTCTTTACATGATGACCTCGGCTACCTTTATATATACATAATATCTTTCTTTATAATATGAGACCCCAAATTTCCACATGTCGCAACCACAATCACTCTCGGTTGTGGTGAAGCCATGTCAGCAATAACTATCCCTGTCATCGCTACCTCATTGGCTATTCGGATCATACATAATCTTGTAGGCAAACCCCCCTCCAACAGTTTCCACTGTTTTAGACATAATCCAAACGGAAGTTTAAAGAGTCACTATTGACTACTCCGATAAGACATAATCTTGTAGACAAGTCTCCCTCCAGCAGCCGTAATTATTTTAGGCATAACCGAAGAGATAATCCAAACAGAAGTTTAAAGAGTCACGATTGGCTATTCCTATAAGACATAATCCAGTAGGAAACCAAGTAGCCCCCTCCAAGAGACGCCACTGTTTAAGTCTAATTCAAGATATAATCAAAATTGAAGCTTAAAGAGTGGCAGGAGATGCTGCATTGAGTAATCCTAACATATAGGAGAGTACCATGAGAGTATATATTGTTCCCAAACCAAGTTATATGTCAAACGCAACTATGTTAGTGACAAGTTACGTGTCCAAATTAAAAATAGACCTAAACCTAGTGTTCCAACCGTCGCAACCCACTAAAATTAAATAATAATCTCAAAACATCACACTGCTTGGTAGCATTATAAGTACACACATTAACCAGTACCATCTTACTCAACAAATCAAACACATTTGCAAAATCCCAGAACAATGGAAACAGACAAAGAATGGCATGAAGCGATGAAAGGGGCGGGTACTTGGGATGATAAGTCATTACGTGAATTGTTAATAGCATTGTTAATCTTTTGCGATATATCCAAAACATAATAAGTTTGAAATCGACACTGGAGAAAACTATCTGATGACATTCTGTATCAACTAGAACAAAAAATAAAACAAAATAAAGATCTTGAGATCGATGATCAACAACTCAAACACGGTGTTTTATTTGAAGTTGAGAAAGCAATGAACCTGATCAACAGGTCTCTCGAAAATTTCCCAAAGATCCATACCCTCATCGACGAAAAAGAAGAAGAAAAGAAACCAAACTCATCCGTTAAGAACTGGTTACTGGGCCACAACAAAACCTAAATTTCTGATGATTTCTTACGGCTGCAGAAACCAGGAATATCACTGTTGAAGCATCGATATATATATCAAATCTGTGGAGACATTTCATACTCTTCAACTTTGATGAAAATATGCGACTAATTTCTGGAGTTTCATCTGCTGGGAAATAGAAAGAAGAATTTTAGTAAATTTAGTACTAGATGAGGACCGCCAGTTGTTTTAATAATAATTTGGTACGATTATGTTATCTGTTAGTAAAGAATTCAAGATTTCGATATTCAAATGCATGTACATCATAAAGCATTGGTTTTTACATCAATCTTATTCGTGAAGAGACCAATTCCAAGATGGTGTCAATGGTATTTATACTGAATAATACGATTTTGGAAGTTAAACAATGAAATATTACACTAGTGGAAAATGGCCTATTTGAGACACAATGAGATGACACCTACGGGAATGTCGCAATTCAACCACACACCTAAAGTTTTGTTGACTAAGGTTTAAGTGTCGTTGTGGTTGGACCTTTGTTGACTTAGACAACAATACTGGCTATAATGTCCTTGACTAAAGTCAAACTATCGTTATTTTAGACTTTTGTTGACTTAATCAACATCACTCACCTAGTTGGTTTCCTTGGTAGGATATTCCACCTCTACGGTCAGGATTTGCTCTGAAAATTGATAAACAGATGGATTAAAATATCACCTCAACCTTATCTATCTCAAAGCAGAAAGAGAAAAAATACAGTATTTTTCTCCACCTCTCTCTCTCATCCCTCACCTTCACAGATGAAGCGAACTTCATCCCACCATTTCCCCTCACCGAAGCTAAACCTATGCCAGATCTGCAACTTCATTTCTCATCCATGGAATCAACAAATTTAGAACAATGAAACTGACTTCAGCCGTCGCTACCCACCAGCAAATCTTACTTTCCTCTAGTTTGTTACCCTAAATCTAATTTCTCACTTCTTAGAGACTCGGACTCTATTCCCTCTCCACTCACTCCAGCCTCTACCACCACCTCCATCACCACGACCATCTTTCTTTCTCACAGTGATTCATGTAACTGACAATTGAAGAATCAACTGACTTGCTTCTCTTAAAAACTGTTGAAAAATCATTAGCAAATTAAGTTTACTGATTCTTTTTGAGTTTAGTTGTTTTGGGTTCAGATTTAATTGAAAAAACAAGCGATTTAGTTTTTCATTGAATAAATTTTGTGGGTTTTCATTAGAATGAAACCTTAGGTTTTTATAATTTGGGCATTTCAAAATTGGGGTTTGTAGTGGTAACAAGTGAGTGATTGTTCACATCTTACATATTTTTGTGTCTGGATTATGGTTTTTTGATTTTGTGTTGTTTGACGTTGAACCAGTAAGTGATAGAGTTGGACGGGGAAACTTTAAACTTCAAAGGTTTCTAATTTTCTCTGCATATTTTTCTTGTTCTTTTTATCAATTTTGGTTTTCCAAATAATCTATTATTTTTTGTATATTATTGAATCCGACAGATTTGGTTTTGTGATAATATGGTTCAGAAGAAATTATGTTTTTACAATTTTTTCTGTTTTTTTCATCACACATGGTGGTAGTCATGGTGTGCCGAGGTTTTTATATCATGGTATGTTATGGTTGGTTTTTGCTAACAAGTGAGGTTGTTTTAGTTATTCAGTGTGTGTGTGATTTGTACATGATTATGTGATCAATGACTACTCTACCTGCCTGCAGAAATATTTACGGATATGTTTACATAGAGAGGAAGTAGAAATTGACTCTGGCTATAGCGCTGAAGTTTGATTTTTGTAAGAAGACAACTCTTGATGTGAATTGATCTATGAATTCAATTGAAATAAATCAAAGAGAAGCAGACACGGTATGGTGGTTTATCCCAAAGAATAATTTAAGTTTTCATCCACTAAGATTTCTAACTCTTTATTATGTGCTTCTCATTTTGTGTTCATATATGTAAAAATCAGAGCCTCGAATTTACGATTTTGCATGTATTTTCATGCGACAGCTTTCATGTGTTTGATGAAATGTCTAAGCGAAATTTGGTGAATAAAAGGGGTTATTTTCTGCATAAGCTATTCGACTTTTGGACTACTGTTTATGATTTGCATGTGAGATAATTAAGGTAAAACCCTCTTACATTTATGAGACTGGTTCTAGCTGGTTTTATAATTATCGATTTGTATTTGGTTAACCAAGATTTGATGCTGATCATTGAACTTTTATGAATGTTTTGGTATATGTATTAGGTGCTCAATTAGAATTAATAAACAACAATTACCAGTCTTTTGGATTGTGGGTTTAACTCAAATTGAAGAGGTGCTCAACTTTAATAATTATATTTATCACTATCTGTATGAACCCATGTACTTATCAGTGTACTCTATGGCCTTAGTGCAAATGATTTTGGATTATATACTTCTCTGTCTGACTTGCAATTCAAAGAGTCGAATGGCATTTTATATTATACATTTTGTTTGATCTCCTGTGTTATATCTAGTTCACTATACATCCATGCTTTATTTTAGGATCATGAGTTCCACATATAGTTGGGATTGAGAATGGAGTGAATTAGGAAACTTGATTTAGCCATGTAAGTGCTTTGATATAATAAATATTTGGTTGAATAAAATGACGTTTAACTTTTCATAGTAAAAGTATATGTAGAATGTGTGTCTTCTAATTTTGCTCGTGGGTTTGTGAGGTTCTTACTAAGAAATGTGAATTTTCTTAAATTTACTACCCTGATGATTAAACTGTCCATCCATTTCCTTTGATGGGTATCCCACTTAGTGGTTTTTATAAATTTCATTGATACTTTAGATAAATTAAAAGATGCATTGATTTTAATAGAACTTGGATTCTTTTGTTGGAAGAGAGACACATCAACCTAATGGATAATATTTTGAGGGATTGAAATGGAGGTAGTATATCTCACAAAGCCAATGAGTTACACTTAATAGATGTAAAACTCTTTAATTGAATTGTTGCTGATTCTAATATGCAGGTGAAATGTTTTGGGTATTTCATTTTTATTAATACGTCGTTTGACGTTTGTGTCAGAGCTTGGCAAACAAAATGAGATGGATTACGGGGCGTTGGTGCTTATGATGTTATAGGTACTTTTGGTTTTCTGCCCTTTTGTTCGTATCTCATTTATGTGATGCCATTCACAGATTCTAGTTTTCACATGCCTGAAGATTGAGTCCGATTTAGTAAAAATAAATGTTTCTTTGATTCATTTTGACCAAGTTATACAAGGATTCTTTGTTTGCAAGTGTTTATGGGTAAAAATCGTTTCTGCCGATTTTGGTAAATTCGGTAGGTGAGTGAGAAACTGGTTTAAACCCTAAACAAATGTATTGCACGTGAGCAATTTATAGATTCGAGAGATCAATCTGTACAAGTCTGGCCTAAACCAAGAAATGGCCGTTCCAGACTTGCTTCGGTCAGAAAGTGGAGGAGAAGGGTTGATTTTGGGAGGGAAGCAAAGAAAAGTGTTGAGACCAGAATAATTCTGGGAGAGTAGTGTCTCGACTTGTATCAGAAAGTGAAAGCTTCGGAAGCTTTCAAGAGATGAAAGCTTTTTGGAGAGCTTGCAAAGTTGCCTTTTCTGAGAGTGTTGTATTTTTCTCCTGACCGAGACTTGTTGTCTGGTGGAAATAGGTAAGACCTATTTATACAAGTCGAGATTGAAACGTAACCTGGCCTCATGAAGGAAGAGGTGGTAACCGCAAGGTGTTTATGGGTGAAAACGTTTTCACCATTTTTTTCTCATTTATTTGACCGCTTTATTCCTATTCACGCTTTCTTAATGTGAGCGTATTGTACGCTGCAAACTATGACCGCCAAACCAAGACCCTGGAAAGCATCCCCAGTCTATGTTGATGTCTCGAGTGTTGGTTGCACCTTGAGTGCAAGTGGCGCTGCTAGGGGCGCGTGTGGCATGTGCGGAATGCCTTTGTTGCGGGTTGCACCTCGAGCGCAAGTGGCAGTGCCAGATCTGCTAGTGGCATATGTGGCATGTGCCAATGGCATGTGTGGAATGCCTTGGTAGTAGGTTATACGTTGAGTGCAAGTGGAAGTTCCAGAGATGCTAGTGGCGTGTGTGGCATGTGCCAATGACATGTGTGGAATGCCTTGGTGGTAGGTTGCACGGTTTGCAAGTTAGGCTACCAGCGTGGTTTTGGCATGTGCCAATGGTATGTGTGGCCATTAGTACCACGACTTGGTAAGAAAATATACTAGCGAGTGTGTTGGCAAGTTCCAATGGCATGCTCGGCCATTAGGGCAACGGCCTGGTAAGAAAAGCTACCAGCGATGCGTGTTGGCATGTGCCAATGGCATGCTTGGCCATTAGGGACACGACTTGGTGAGAAAAGCTACCAGCGAGTGTGTTTGCATGTGCCAATGGCATGCTCGGCCATTAGGGCCACATCCTGGTAAGAAAAGCTACCAGTGAGCGTGTTGGAAAGTACCAATGGCATGCTCAACCATTAGGGCCACGACTTGGTAAGAAAAGCTAGCAGCGAGCGTGTTGGCATGTGCCAATGGCATGCTCAGCCATTAGGGCCACAGACTAGTAATAAAAGCTACCAGCGAGCGTGTTGGCATGTGCCAATGGCATGCTCGGCCATTAGGGCCACGGCTTGGTAAGAAAAGCTACCAACGAGCGTGTTGGCATGTGCCAATGGCATGCTCGGCCATTAGGGCCACGACCTGGTATGAAAATCTACCAGCGAGCGTGTTGGCATATGGAAAAGCTACCAGCGAGCATGTTGGCATGTGCCAATGGCATGCTCGGACATTAGGGCCACGACCTAGTAAGAAATGCTATCAGTGATGCGTGTTGGCATGTTCCAATGGCATGCTTGACCAATTTGGCCTAGGTTGCATGGTTTGCAAGCCTAGGTGAGGGCGCTAGTTTGTCATGGCGTGGCTAGGGCGAAGGTAAGGGTGTTTGGCTTGGCGTGGCGTGACCAGCGTAGCTATGGCCAAGGAAGAGTGTGTTTGGCATGGCGCGGCTAGCTTGAGCTAGGTGTGGCTGGCATGATTTTCCATTGGCACGGAGGTGCGGCTATCTTGGGCTAGGTATGGCTGGCATGGTTTTCCATTGGCACGGAGGTGCGGCTAGCATGGTTGGCATGCTTTGGCGCGTTTGGTGTGACTAGCATATCTAGGTCCAAGGCAGAGTGTGTTTGACATGGCGCCGCTAGCTTGAGCTAGGTGTGGATGGCATGGTTTTCCATTGGCACGGAGGTGCGGCTAGCATGGTTGGCATGCTTTGGCGCGTTTGGTGTGACTAGCATAGCTAGGGCCAAGGCAGAGTACGTTTGGCATGGCGTGGCTAGCTTGGGCCAGGTGTGGCTGGTATGATTTGCCATTGGCACGAAGGGGAATTAGGGTTTTGTTCGTTGTAACCATAATTTGAAAAAATACCCTATATTAATTAATGACTACATGCATTAAATGTCCTAATAAATGTGTCACCGGTGACATTAGCTCATTTGGGGTTTTACAATTTTACCCTTTGTTTAAAAACCACCATCAATACTGTGATTTTTCAATATATTCTAATGTTTCTGGACACAAATACTGCATATTTAGGTACTTCTTACCTTGCCTCTGTATAGATGTATGGACAACAGCTGCGACTACTTCCTGTTTTTGGCTTCAGGTAGTTTCTTACTCTTTTCTTTCATGCTATTAAATTTGATGTTTCAAACTCTTCTATAAGTTAAGGGATTTTTTTTAAGGTAGAGTGATAAAACCGATGATCTCCAAATGCTTTCAAATCGTATAATATAATTTCCTTGTCCTTATATATCTCCTATTTAGTCTTCCAAGGAGAGTTTTTCTTACTGAAACTAATGCATATTTATATAGTTGGTGGAGCAATAAGCAGCTATGGAGCATCTTCGTCATTGGTCCTTACTTTTGGTACCTAAAGATAAGTGGAGAAGAACAATCAGTAGTTACTGCTGCAACAAGGGGGACAAACCACATTTGATCATTTGGCAGTGCAATTTACCATCCAACTAATCAAATGTGAGCAAGGGTGCACGAGCAGCAGTAGAAACAACAGCCGTAGCAGTCTTCAACTTTCTCCTCTTCATCAGCTTCATCCCTATCATCTTTATCCAACACAACCTAACATGCAAGAGCTAATTTCAAGCTTTCGAATATGTATTGGAAATATAGGTTGAACATTTTTAACTTGGTGGAGAAATTTTCAGATTTTCTTTGAACTTCCAAATTTTATGTTGTTAAAATTGTAATTGAATTCTACTTATAATATAAATTATATGTATCAAACTTCAGCTGCGTCACTTTTGGAATTTAGAAGAATCTCAGTGTGATTTGACTTTTGAATCAGAATTATTTCAGCCCCAGTCAGAATGGCTGCAATTAGTCAGCTAGGTCTGATTCTTTTTAATATTAAGTTAAATCTACGACGCAGTTCAGGTATCGTACCTAGAGACATATTAAGAGTATCGTAAATTTGAGTCAACTTGAAAGTGTCGTTCCAGAAAAAGACACTAAATCTACGGCACTTTCACCGGCAACTTAAAAGTGTCGTATTAGAGAATAATACGACACTTTACAACTATCTTAAATCGGCTTTTTCACACTAGTGTTAGCATTGATGGTGAAAAATCAAATGACATGGCTATATATACAGTAATACACAGTTCAAGTATTCTCGAATACCTCTGTAAATATACAATATATATATTCCAAGTTTGAAAATTATATGGTTCAACTACAGTACGAAGAAGGAAAAATTCCTGACTTTGGGTTACGCTAAAATCTATTTTTTTAAGACGATGGAGATTCATATAATTAATAGAATTTTTTGTAGACGCCGTGTGCTTATTTGTCATCAGAATAAAAATATATATGGCGGAGTTGTAATATGTTTTCTGATGTTATAGATGTCATACCAATATACATATACATGATTCTCATTTTCTCATTTTCTGATGTTATAGATGTCATACCCTTATCAGCCACCCCTGGTTGGGGGAAGTAATTTATATCCCCAATTAGTTTGGATATCCCCAATTGCGCGTTCTTTGAAAAGAACAATATATTGTAAGAAACATCGGTGCATAATAATGTAGTTCAAATGCAACATGGTGAGCCACGTTCCTCAACTTGGATAAAGTACCGACACTAAAGGCACCACATGATAGAAACTAATGAATGCTTGACGTATATGGGGATACATAGTATTTAATGAATGTAGATCACGATCACACCACGAGATAAGAGAGTGTAAGCAACTGAATTAGCTCCTACCATGGAGAAAGATTAGAAGCCTCCTTTCTGCTCATGATCGTAACAATGCTTTTTGTGGATAGTTACTTACAACCTTCCAAGTCTCATATGCATTTTCCATGACGCCTAGGTACTATGTCTAGAGACCCAATTTTGTCTTTTTACAATTTAGACACTCTCGAATCATCCGGTGCATATGCACCGGGTTAGATGCTTGTATACTCTAATAAGTAAACTTATCCAAACATTATTGGATAGGGACAAGAGATAAAATGCCCCAAAATCGGAAAATGCCCGGACGTTAGGGAATAGATTAAAATACCCTAATCCGTTATTTTTGGGGCATTTTGATCAAAATTGGGCATCTTGACCAGTCAATGGAGTTTTGAAATTCCATTTTTATCCTTTATAATCAAAATGCATCAATCTGCCACTACTACCGCCACCACCAAACGAATAACGACCACCACCGTCGCCACCCTAACCACTGCCACCACCACTACCAATAGAAAAAACACCACCACTGCCAGAACCACCACCACCACAACCATCACCCTAAATCCTGAACCCCAAACCCTGAACCCTGAATTTTAAACATTCAATCGTAAATTATGAACAATGTACCCTGAAGGGAAATTTCGACTACTCAACTCTATCTAACGGAAAATCATTTTGATCTATTCCCTAGCGTCCGGGGCATTTTCACAAGGTTGGGGTCAATTTTGGGGCATTTTATCATTTATCCCTATTGGATAAGTATCCGCGGCATAAAATTACATAAAAATAGTGATACTATGGAACCTATTGGCTTCATGTTATGCTAGGCTACTCAGTTTAGCCAAGTACTTCTTCGTAATCACTATCAATAAATATAAGTTCACCACTTGAAGTTTGAACTACAGCCCTGTTGAGGTCAGTGTTGTAGTTTGTCTCTTCCGAAAATTGCATAACAAGTTTCACTTTAACCTTATGCTCACTTATTTTCCGGTAATTAGCTGGTGATTTTGGTGGGATCCTAGTCCCACATTGGTTAGATGGGGATTAATTGGTAGCTTATAAGTCAATGGGTTTCCTCTTCTAGTCAACCCGTTTCCAACCGGTTTTCGAGTTGAGTTCTACTCATGGGCTTATGACGAGTTTAGGCTCGGTACCCTAACATTTGGTATCAGAGCCAGCCACTACGATTCATGTCCCCTCCATGGAAGGGGTGACCTATAGGCTAGATTAAAGTGTTGTGGCACCTATATACGGGTGTAGTTGTCACCCGCTTTGAATACTGATAAGGGAATGAATCCGCCATAAGAGAAATGGTTACCTTCGGGTCAGTGTCGATAGAGTGGTTCAACGAGGACGTTGGGTCTGGAAGCGTGGTGGGATGTTGGGATCCTAATACCACATTGGTTAGATGGGGATTAATTGGTAGTTTATAAGTCAATGGAGCCAACCACCACGACCCATGCTCGCTCCACGGAAGGGGTGACCAATAGGCTAGATTAAAGTGTTGGGGCATCTATGTATGGGCGTAGTTGTCACCCGCATTGAATACTGATAGGGGAGTGAAGCCGCCATAAGAGAAAGGGCTACCTTCGGGTCAGTGTCGATAGAGTGGGCCAATGAGGACGTTGGGTCTGGAAGCGTGGCGGGATGTTGGGATCCTAGTCCCATATTGATTAGATGGGACTTAATTGGTAGTTTATAAGTCAATGGGTTCCCTCATCTAGTCAACCGGTTTCCAACCGGTTTTCGAGTTGAGTTCTACCCATGGGCTTATGACGAGTTTAGGCTCGGCACCCTAACAGATTTCTTATCAGATTAATTAAGTTCTTCGGAATCCTTACAACATTCTCGATTCTGAAATGCTCTTTGCAAACTTAAGTGAGGAAGAAATTATGGAGGCAGAAATCTCAATTGAAAATGCAAGTGAACCAGGGGAGATACGTTTTGCAGGAGTAGAAAAGAAAATATCTGACATAGAAAATACTATAAACTCTTCAAGAGAAGTAATGAGCAATGAGACTAGTTCTAAACAGGTAGATGCACTTTTTAAGTTCTCGGCATTGTTAGGAGCATCTAATGGGGCTACAGAAGAGGAAAAAAGGAGCATCTTCACTGAAATAACAGATAAGCACCAGAAATCTAGGAAGGAAAGGGAGCTCGAAAAATTAGGTTTGAATAGTGAGCTGGGCAATGATTTGCTAGGTAGAGGACAAAGGAAATCAGCAAAGAAGAAATATTGAAGGTGCCTATTGTCTCGCCACAGGTTGAATTGGTAGATTGTTTGTTTTATGGCTTGCTTGTTCTTCTTTTTTTTTTTGCTCTTTTCTTGTATGAGCTTGGCTCCTGCTAGGTTCTTGTCTGCTCTTTTATGAGATTTTTTCTTTGTATGTCTTTTTTTTATTTTTCAATATATTAACCTTTCTACTCAAAAAAAAAAAGTTGGTGTTAGCCGTTAGGTTTTAGTCTACCTTCTTCGGAAGTGCTGCTATAGCTGGGACTCGACCAGCCTCAGCATTCCAGATATCATCATGCGTGAACTATATATTCTGTGGTGTATAGCGCAAGATGTTCTTAACGAAAACATTTTTTTATGCTACCGACAAAAGTTGCCTTCAGCTGAATTATGGACCTACGTACAATCAGTCTGGGGTATAGATGGTCATGCTTTGAAAGTGTAGTCGCTAAATGCCTAAACATGAGAACCTTATGGGTCATCCATCCAAGAAAAATTATACCTATAATAAGCTAAAGATCACTTTGTCAGAGTAAATGGAAGGAAATATGCATCTAGGAATATCGCTTTTGTTCGGCTTGGATGGCATCGGACTGTTTTTCGCTTTTTCTTTTACATTTTGTTCTTTTTCATCTTAGACCTTATATAGTTTATAATTTCGTTTGTTAGAATCAAAGTCTTCCATTTGTGGCTTTGTGCCATCAAGAATCCTATTTATACCCCCATTTTACCTACTATTCATCTCAATGGCCAACATAGGTTGGAATATGATCCTGCTCTAACATCTTCTCCCTTTCCATTTTTTTGGGTAGTAACATCTTCCTATTCGATCTATATTAAAATCATTGGTGTTTAAAATCCAGTAATCCACTAGGGAATATCTTTTGATAAGAAATTGTATAGAATACAAGAAAAAGCCAAAGTCAATATTATCTAGCAGGCTAGCTAGGGTGTCCAGGGGTGACAAATCTTGAGATATTCTTAATTGTGGAAAGAAAACCAGTGGAGTGTGATATAGTCAAGTGGTCAACCTTGACACAGCCATATATTATCACAAAAATTTGCAACATGGCTAATAGGGATACCAATGGCCAACACAGGTTGGGAATATATATGGTCACGCTCTGGCTTTCTCTTTGGCTTTTCCTTTTACAGATTTTCAGAATTATTTTCTTAACCGTTTTTTTAATCCACTATCAAAACCTTTTAAACCTCCCTCATACAATCCTCTTTTAGCTTCTATTCATCCCAATGGCCAACACAGGTTGGGAATATATATGGTCCTGCTATAAATTTTTTTTTTTTTTCCTTCTTTTTGATAGTAACATCTTCTCATTCGATCTTATATAAAAATCATTGGTGTATGAAATTCACCGGGGAATATCTTTAGATAAGAAAAACAAAAGGAGCGAAAATTCCTGGAGAAAACCTGTGGAGGATGATAAAAGTCAAGTAGTCCATATATTATCACCAGTATTACAGAGATGGCTAGCTGCAGAAATCCAATATCGGCACGGTGTTATTGGCGTGTACTGCTCTGCAGTACATTGCATCTTGATGAAAATTTAGTGTATCCATAATGTGGATCAGTTTGATTCGGTTTCTGTCGGAGCATAGTTCCTCGAATCAGACAGACATTGGTCTATATATAATACTAAAACGAAACGTCTATTTAAGAGAGGAAATGACTAAAAGTGTGACTGAAAAGTGGGTTTATTCCAAAAGTGTGACTGATCCCCAATATTTTCCAAAAGTGTGACTGATTTTAACTAATACCCAAGGTACCCTTTATAGCACGATGTCTACACATTATAGCCTGATGTCCACATATTTATAGTTGATGTCTACACATTATAGCCAATGCCCACATATTTATAGCCTGATGTCTACATATTTTATGAATAGTGTCCGATGTCTAGATTTATCCAAAATATGATTATGCCTAGATTCTGGATGTCTACATATAATATCTACACATCAAACACTATTCATGGTGGGGTATTAGTGCCCGATGTGTACATATCCTTACACGATGTGTACACATCCTTACCCGATATGTGGACATCTGAGGACAAAATCCGGTATTTCCGTAAAAGACTAGGGAATATATGTCCGTTGACCAGTCATGGTCACACATTTGGAATAAAACCATTTTTCAGTCACACTTGTAGGTAAATTCCCTATTTCAGAGATACGCTAATGCGTACTGATTGATTATATTATTAAAGTAAACCGCTAGTTTGATAGCAGCTGTGTAGGATTGAGCAAGAGAGAGGAAAGCACACGCGGAAGCAAATAAAACGACTACATTGATAATCAAATTCGGTGTACAATTCTTATGGCTCGATAGCCTACTTATAGTCTCACAAACTTGACAATCACTCAAACTACTTTCCGAATAAAAATAAACTCTAAATAAAGCACGCATTCTTAACATAAACCAAACTCTAAATAGAACTCTCTAGAACACCTTGTTTCTCAAGTTAACTCCAACTTCCAAATGTGACACGATGTGTCAACTGTTCCTGTTGATCCAACTTGACTGTGTCAACTGCAGCAGTTGATCCATACTGTTCTTCATACTGTGTCAACAACACTTGTTGATCTATTCACGTCATGTCAACTGTCATAGTTGATCCACAAACCAAATCACCATATCTTGGTTTAACTTCCAACAAGCTGAAATTGTGATTTATATGTCTTAACTTTTTGGCTTTGTTTTGTTTATCTTACTTGAAGCTAAGCAGGACCATGTGTTAGTGGAATGTTCACCAGATCCATGCCGTTTTTTTTTTTCTTCGTCGAGTCGGGCATCTGTGGGCTCTCTCAGACCCAGGCTAAACATAGCAGAGCATATGTCACTATGCTGTACCATCCATGTATGGATATACAGAGCAAGAAGGACAGAAAAAAACTGACCTAATCTTCTACGGAAGCTGTATGATTACAAAGAATGTCGACATGCAAATTACAACCATGGTAGTGCACGTAACTAAATTCTCCATGTCTTATGATCGATCACAGTGGATGGATGATACACGACATGCATTTCGTATTGGCTCTCAAAAAGAGCAGAAAAGAGTGAAAAGAAATGAAACATGACATGAGAAGGTACGTAAAGCAATGGCCACTATGAAACTCAACTTATAGTCTAGAAACTTTTTAAGAGAGAAGTTTTTGATATCCAAAATGAAAAAGGATGACATAATATCGACATTTTTGATATCAAAGTGAAACAGAAAACCTAAAAAGTTATAAAAAGCACATCTTTTGTAGGTTATATGACAACATATGTCAACACCATGCACTACTATACCACCAAACATTTGTTTTTTTAATTATTATTAGCAAAACAAACTTTCAATGTGTATTACTTTCAGCTTTTGAGCCCCAAATTGTATTCATTCACTCTCTTTCTACTTCTGGATGTCCTTATGGATGTCTTCCCTAATGCACTCACCTTTACCGACTATTCTGTTTGGCTGGTTGTAAATGATATACAGGAAATGCCATTAAAGGTTATTATCCTACTGTGTTGGGCTATATTATACTCTTCTAAGTATAAGAATGTTAGAAACACTTAACTTTTGAAAAGCACATCCGAGTTGGAAGCAGCATGTAGAGAATACACAGTTATCTGGCTAAACTCTTAGATTTAGAAATGGTAACCCCATTGAGAAGAGATGGGTGTTATAGGCTATCTAATGGCATGGTGACATGCACGGTGCACCGTCCAAAAACGTCTAGGGTAAAAAGCAGGGGTCTTAAAGCATTTTCGATCTCGACCGGATAAAGTCAAATACATTTTTGAATAATAATTCTTTTTTGATAGAAAAATATTAGTTATAAAATAATAATTCAGTATGCTAAATACTTTTTTTTATTATTAAATAAAGAGTGTTATATTCACTAGTTGGAAGCCTAACAAGTTGAGCTCCAACAATATACTACTCCCTCCGTTTCACAAAAACAGTCCGCTTTGACTTTCTCAAAATATTAAGGAGACTATACTATTTTACTTGACTACACTTAGTTACTTACCTATTTTATTTTAATAAAAATGCTAGCAATAAATACTATCCAACATTGGTTTGAGAATTATAAATACGAAATATAAAAGGAAAATTTAAAAGATATTGAATTTAAGAAGTATAAACTTTATAAGGAATCTAATTTTTAGAGTTAAATGTATATTTCCTTAAAAGGAATGCAGGATATATTTGTTTCCTCAATTATACTAATTTATTTAATATTTTAGATTGGGTCATGTTAAAAATAGATTTATGAATATAAAGAATTCAAGGGTATATTAGAGAGTTCATTGAAAAAGTATGACTATAAACAGAAGCTGGACACAATTTTGAAACTGACGAAAAAAGAATAGAGGACGGTCTTTCAGAAACAGAGGGAGTACTATATTAATTGAACATGTTGTTGTGCTAGCCTACCAGCAAGTCTCTTAGATAACCTAACCAAGGGAGCTGAAGGGGTGGTGGGGCTGAGATTCCATCACAAGGAGGGCAAGCTAACTCTGCCTTACATGTTAATTCGTACAATATTACGTCATTGGGTGTTCGAACCTAAAACCTTCCGCAAGGCATCGAACTTTGGAAAACGTAGATAACCAGCAGAGCTAGGTGCCCGTTATTAATCAAAAAATTATAATAATTCAGTGTGGTAAACAATCAAACTCCAGCCTCAAACTCGATTTGTGAACTCAACCACCCAAAGAGCAGGGTGAAAATTGACTAATCCTAGTTATTCTAGTCGAATCAATAAAGTGATGACATACAAAGAAACAACTGCAGACCCACCGATACAATTATAAAATCTATTCGGTCCATAAAGTCATTAAAAGTGAACCAAACAAACGTATACAGACCCCTCCAATTCAATTATAAAATGTTGATCAATTTTAAACGAATAAATTATTATAAAAGAGAATTTACAAAAAATCAATTTGATTTATTTTACAAGTAAGGAGTATAAAGGAGCTGCCTTCCCATTATGATTCCACTTTGCCCAAAGTTTGTATTACTTTGTTGTATAATCAATCCTCTCTGAATACATTGTATATAAACACCCCTTAGTTTTCTACTCTCTATAACTCTTTCAACTCTTCCCTTTTCTTCTCGTTCTTGATCAGTCAGTCGGTCATGGAAAAATTTCTTACAACCTCTTCATCTTATTCTCGGTTGAAACACAAATTACTACTCATACTACTGGTCGTTCCAGCATTGGTCTCTGCGGAGTGTTCATGTGACTTACAAAATGGCGAAAAACGAAACAGGAAAGAAGCTTTGACATACAAATTAACAGCAATAGCATCAATATTAATAGCAAGCGGGATTGGTGTCTGTATACCGATTCTAGGTAAAAGAATATCAGCATTAAGACCAGAGAACAGTTTGTTCTTTATGATAAAAGCATTTGCAGGTGGAGTTATATTAGCAACAGGGTTTATACATGTATTACCAGATGCTTTTGAGAATTTAACATCACCATGTTTAAATGAGGATCCATGGGGTTTTCCATTTACTGGTTTCATAGCTATGATGTCTGCTATTGGTACATTAATGGTGGATACATTTGCTACTAGTTATTATAAAAGATCACATTTTAATAAAGCTTTACCTGTTACTAGAGATGAAGAACAAATTGGTGAACATGCTGGTCATGTTCATGTTCATACTCATGCTACTCATGGTCATGCTCATGGTTCTTCTGCTGATGATACTACTTCGGATTCTTCTTCTTCCCAACTTATTCGTAATCGGGTTATATCACAAGTAAGATTGATTTTTCTTTCTTTCTTTTCTTTTCTGAGAAAAACTTCTGTGTTAACGGATTCTCGTGAAATTATATTTTTTATTTCATTATTAATTTTTTCTTTTAAATAACTCTGTGTAAGAGTTGTCCAATCTTCAAAATCTACATGGAATCGATTGAATTGGATCAATTTCTTCTGCATTTTTTTTGAAATTGATCGTTGTGTTTATGGAAATGTGTGTTGATTGTAGGTATTGGAGCTGGGAATTGTGGTTCACTCAGTTATTATTGGAGTAGCTTTAGGAGCTTCTGAAAGTCCTTCTACGATAAAACCTCTAGTTGCTGCCTTGACATTTCATCAGTTTTTTGAAGGCATGGGACTTGGTGGTTGCATCTCTCAGGTATATATACTTAACATAACATCCCAATCCAATCCATCGATCCATCTATTTTTATTTTTTATGTCTCAATTTATGTTTGCCGTATTATGAATTCCCAGCCATTTTGGCTCAATTTCAAGTCGATTGCAATATCATCTTATTGTTGAAACACTTTCAAAAACCGATCACACAAATCATTCAAGAATCATTTGTGTGTGTCATGATTTCATAGCCATTTGTTTAATCTAAGTAAGATTCCTTCATTTGCTAGTGACCGGAGTATATTATTGCAGAGTTATTCTAACCAAAAAGAAATTAAATAAAGAAGAATCGGAGTTATGTTTGCTCTTTTTTCACCAACATTGAACGGTATGATATTTTAGGCATGAAAAAAGCAACTAATTAAATGTGTTTTGCAGGCAAAATTCAAGAGTAAAGCAGTTACTATGATGGCATTGTTCTTCTCACTAACTACCCCTATCGGTATCGGAATTGGTATAGCAATATCAAATGTTTACAAAGAGAATAGCCAAACTGCTCTTATAGTCGAAGGTGTTTTTAACTCTGCATCGGCTGGAATACTAATCTATATGGCTCTCGTTGATTTACTTGCAGAAGATTTCATGAATCCGAAAATGCAAACAAATGGTAGACTTCTATTAGGTGCTTATATTTCACTTTTGCTGGGAGCAGGCTGTATGTCTCTTTTGGCTAAGTGGGCTTGAACTAATCTCGTTAGATTTGAATTCCTTCAAAAAAAAAAAAGGAGGCAGTTTTAGCTTTTAGGTCTCCCTCTTGGCACAAATGGGTTTGCCATAAGTATGGTTCATGTTAATACAATAGTATGACGCCAAAAAAGGCTTACATTGAACCACCATTCGGTTAACAAGAAGTTGTGATCCCAGTTTTTTTTTTGTTTCTCGTTTTTTTTCTCGTTTTTTGTTGCGCAGAAAAGTGAACAAAAAGATTGCAAGGAATTGTCGTTTTTTTCTTCTAACTATGTAGCGAATCTTTTGGTTTAGCTAGTCTATATATTAATTGTCCATATGAAAATTCAAAACTCTCAACACTCAAAAGTTGGAAAAAAAAAAACTGTAGCAATTTTAAAGGCACATATCCAGGTAATAAAACAGTAGCAAGTGACAGAAGAAATCTGCAGTGAAACTGTTGGCTTACAAAAGATTTAGGAATTTGGCGAAGTAGAGAGTGCTTGCTCTTGCATGCGTATATAATATAGATGACGAATTTGCTTAGCAATTAATTATGCGTAATCTGAAAGAGCCGTTGTAATAAACTTGTAATGGCATTTCTTTAGATAATATACAATTCTATCTAACAAAAGAAAGATACAGCAAAGAAGTAGCAAAGATAAATGAAAGGGACAGAGTGATCATACATTTAAGTAATTGAGGTTTCTTCGTGGTTGAGCTTGTAGTTTTCTGCGGCAAATCCTTGCTAAATTATACATATGATAATCCTGTTTGCTTCTCTCTGTTCCTTCATCCTCGACTTCATACTAATGCATGCCTATATATGCTCCTAATCCTCGCAACCCTAGCTTCATAGAGAAATAAAATTACTAGTATACGTACTACTGCTATTTAATGGTACACTTCAGGCTCCTTATTTTGGTCTCTACGGAGTGTTCGTGTCATCTAAAAGAGACTAGTACACCGTATATGCTGATGAATATATTGTAGGCAACAAATATACATACTATGTATGTGTGCTTCGTTACGTACCTAGCTAATTAATCCTCTTGTAGATCACATGAACACTCAGTAGAGACCAAAACAAGGAGGCTGATGAGTAGCACCAAATAACATGATATTATGGTATATGATCATAATCATTTAAGTACGAGTTTCATAATGTTAACAATATACATACTAATAATCTACTTGGATTTATTAATTTAAATAGTCTTATCTAAAAACATCTGGCGCCTCTTCGAGTTGTCAGCAGTCGCCCCTCCTGGCCTCCATTGTTAACACAGTTTTTATCTCCCTGTATGACATACTTCTTACATGGTGAAATATTGGATGAATGAATTTAATTTAAGGTGAAGAGAAAAGTTATCGCCAATTTGGATTATATAGAGTTTGAAGAGTGAATAAGAGGTACTGGGAAAAAGGGATAAACCTTTCAGCACCACATATATTGATTTTTGTTTGTTTTCTGAAATACTATTGTTTCTCTATTATTTCGCCACTCATTTATATTCTTTCGCATCCTCTATTGTTTCTCTATTATTTCGCCACTCATTTATATTCTTTCGATCATTTTTCCATGTCGATGAGACACAAACCGAATTGGTTGAGAATATTTTCTTTTATTTTCTCTGGTGTCAACTAGAAAAGATATCGAAATAGTGTGTCTTCTATGACGACACAATCTTTCTTCTTTACATATTCGGATTCTTATGATAATATCAACTGAATTACACATTGCACAGAAACCGTAAGTATGTTTAGTCCATTATTAACTTTTTGAAAAGAATTAAATAATAACTTTTTTTCTATAATGTTTTAAAACTCTAATAAAAGTACCATGACTACTTGAACTAATCTGGTAGATCTTTGTTCTGAGCGGGTCTCGTACGTAGAGTTTATTGCCATGGTATCCTTTCTTCTTCGTCAAGAGAAATCCCCTCACTCGTCTTCTCTACATATACATTTCATGTATTATAGTAGTAAATAACATCAAAACCATAGGCAAATTAAAATCTTCAAAATTATACCAAATTGAATTTAAGAGCTATCATCACTGGATCATTAGAATATAATTAAATAATTGAGATTCATTCATACCAAGGAATTTGCTGCAAAAAAGGCTAGTTAATTTACTGAAGGTTATCCGCCTCACTACGTAGGGTATCACTTTCTTTCTTTGGAAACCAAGAACATCAAAATGGTTGTCCACCTAGCTTCTCATATCTCTTCTTGTTCTTTGCAAACCAAGAACATCAATGTTTTTGTAAATAAAAGTAATTCTTAGAAATAAAAGTGCTAATACATTACTATTAAGAATGCAAGTTAAGGCAAAATACAGCCGTTGATAGACTTTTGGCGCTTTCTTAAATCTCATGTAGCTCGATCGGCTGGTGTGTTTTTGACTGATACTCAATAGACCATTTAGATTTGGATACTGCCACAACAGAACATATTCATGTGGCTGATTTCTTAAATCTGGGTGAGAGGAACTTGCCAAATAACATATCAGATTCTGTACTTCTTGTAGCTCTCTGTACATTCTTTTTTCTTTGATAAATTCCTCCCTTTCAATCAAAGAAATACAAAGCATATTCTGTTTTGATTGAGCACATTACAAAAATTCTTATTTCTACTGAGATGGAAGGCAACCAGGCAAGCTCGTTTAGGTTCAGTAAGATAACACGGAAAGTTTGCAAAAAAAAAAACACGGCCCAACAAGGGCGGAGCCAAGAATTTTGTGAAGAGGTGCAAAATAAATTTTTAGGGGGTGCAAAAATACAAAATTAGGCTTGGGTATTAAAAAAAAATATTTGTTGAGCCTAAATTAGGCTTTGGAGCCAGCTAGGCAGCGGGCCCAATCAACAATCAGCAATGGAGGGAGAGGCCCTTACCAAAAACGCGGCAAGTTTGCAAAAAAAAAAAAAAAAATCAGCAACAGAGCTAGGGAGAGGCCCTGTTAGTTTTGGTTTCAATTCTAAAAAGAAAAAGAAATTTTGTTGGTTGGCTGATTTTTTAGAGCAGGGTGAATGGAATTTGCCTAATAGCATAACACAAAACAGATCCTGTTTTGATTGAGCACATTGTAATTCTTATTACTATAGATCTTAAGATTTATAATAATCACACGATTAATGTAGGTCTTTGTTTAACTATGAGTCATCAAGTTTCACATCACACGATTTACAAACTCAGAGTCGACTTATTTCCCAATGTCCTAAGCTGGGTCATTTAACATTTTTTAAACAACAATGCTTATGTATTAATATGTTACCATTTTAAATCCGTATTTGCACGTACTGATTATTGTTTTTTCTACATTAGTAAGATAGTCTTGTGTTACTACCAAAAATTCACCCATATTGGCAGTTATACGCTACAAATCTATAATTTCATAAAATCAATTAATGGGTTGATACACAAAGCAATTTTAATTAAATAAAAATATCGCTCAATCGATAGCTCATTGAACTAATTCAACAATTTTCATAACTATGAGCAAACGTTTCAAAACACAATCTAACAAAGACACTTCAACACATAACTGAAAACCCAAAGATTACCTGGTAACAATTGTTGAAATTGAAACTTATTTTTTTGTGAACTTACCTTAGATTTTAGACCCTAAAATTCTTGAATTCAAAGAGAACCCTAAAATTCTTGAATTCAAGAGAACCCTATATAGAAGAGTTCATGTAGCAAATCAATAATCCTTAAGACTTAGATAATCTCAGGCAGTTTATCTAGTTCCCGCACCAATCTTCTCTTGGATTGAAACCGTGTTAATTTCTTTCACCTAGGAATTTAAATATAATGGGAGCAAGTGTTATGAGCCTCATCGACCCCAAATGAGTCTCAATTCCTGCCAAATTCATAAACTTCACTCTCATCGAAGGCTTGTGAATGGAAACTCACGGGGAAGTGAACATGAATCTCCACATTCTAATACCTGAATATCACGCAAGAAGAGTTCCTGAGTTGTATTTTCTTGAAAGCCGCAAACATAAATCCAAACGATCCGGAGTTTAACACACACAAAATTGAGAGTTGAAGATCATCATGTTGTCCACGTTCCTGACCCAATGAAAGTCAACCTGGTACAAATGGTATTTAAAGCTGCAGTTGTTGATATTTCCTATAAACTGTTGGAATATTTTCAAATTGCGCTATCCAAGGGGGGTTCTGGGGGGCATATCCCCCTAGACTATGGTCGACAGTTACAAACATATCTAGAATCTTCTTGTCCAACAGACCTCATTGATGTCTGATGGTGAAGAGAAACCTGTTGGTGAAAAGATGTCTATTCCCAACAGATGCGAAAACCTCTATAAATAGCATCTCCCAAAACTCGTTTATATATATCGAAAAACCTCTACCTTGAGATTATAAAATCTGTAGATGTGGAATTCTTTGAGAACTTAAATAGGAACAATTCCCAAATGCAAACCATGGAGAACTCATTGTTACTTAGTCTAGAATCTGAAGAGACTAATGAGAATGATGATCATTCTGTTCCTACTCGAGACATGGAGGATACTTCTGAACCCATAGAAGATATCGAACCTAGAAGGAGTAAGAGATCAAGAATAAAGAAAAAATTTGGTCCAGACTTTATAACATATCTTGTAGAAGGTAATAAGAATAGAATTCTTAGTGTTACCAAATATGTTATGCATGTTGATGATGACCCTAAAACTTATGCTGAGGCTTTGAGTTCCAAATATGCTAGTTTTTGGAAAGAGGCTATCAATGATGAAAAGAATTTTCTTTTGACCAACGGTACTTGGATATATTGTGATTTACCTCCGGGCGTAAAGCCTATTGGATGTAAATGGATTTTCAAGAGAAAGATGAATGCCGATGGTTCTATTAATAAGTTCAAAGCCAGATTAGTTGCTAAGGGTTATAAGCAAAGACATGGAATTGATTACTTTGATACATATGCTCATGTTGCTCGCATCTCATCTATTCGTTGTTTAATAGCACTTGCTTCTATTCACAAGTTAATTATTCATCAAATGGATGTCAAAACCGCCTTCCTAAATAGAGATTTGGAAGAAGAAATATATATGGAACAACCTGAAGGTTTCATATTTCCAGGACAATAAAAGAAGGTTTGCAAGTTAGTAAAATCTCTTTATGGCTTGAAGAAAGCTCCCATGCAATGGCATGAGAAGTTTGACAAAGTGGTTTTGTCATATGGTTTTGTGGTGAATGATGCGGATAAATGTATCTATAGTAAGCATGATAGTCCTGGATGTGTAATTATATGTTTGTATGTTGATGATATGCTTATTTTCGGATCTGACATATCTATTGTGGAAGAAACAAAGAAGTTTCTTAGCTCTAACTTTGATATGAAGGATTTAGGAGAGGCTGATGCAATCTTAGGAATTAAGATCATAAGAAAGGGAAATGAGTTGGCTTTAACCCAATCTCATTATATTGAGAAATTTATCAAGAATTATGGTCAGATGACAATCCAGTACCTACTCCTTTAGACCATACTATCAAGTTAAAGAAGAACACCGGTCGTACTCATGCGCAACTTGAGTATTCAGTGTCATTGGAAGTCTTATGTATGTTATGCATTGCACAAGACCGGACATATCCCAAGCCGTGGGAGTGTAATGTCGTTTCTCAAGTAATCCAGGATATGAAAACTGGAAAGTAGTTTCAAGAGTTATGGCTTACTTGAAAGGTACAATGAATTTTGGCTTGCATTACCAAGGCTATCCCGCTTCACTGGAAGGGTACAACGATGCTAACTGGAACGATGTAGAGGCCAAGTCCAAATCAACGTCTGGATGGATCTTTATATTAGGGGGTGCTGCTGTGTCTTGGAGTTCCAAGAAGAAGATTTGTATTTCTGATTCATTAATGTTATCAGAACTAATAGCCTTAACGGATGCATGTAAGGAGGTAGAATGGCTTAGGAACCTACTTATGGAAATTCCATTTTGGAAGAAGCCAACTCCGAAGGTCTTGATTAATTGTGATAATCAAGATACCATCTATAATGTCTCAAATAAGACTTATAATGGAAAGTCTAGACATGCAAGTCTTAGACATCAAATGGTTAGGCAACTACTCAAGTGGGGAGTGGTTACGGTTTACTTTATTGAATCAAAGAGGAATTTGGCAGACCCATTTACGAAGATTCTACCAAGTTCGGTGGTTTCAATAAAAAGTAAAGAAATGGGACTAAGGTCTGTGAAAGAAGTTTGATCTCCCATAGCAGAAACCCAACCTATGTTTTGAAAAAGATAAACAAGGATCAATGTGGTACCAACAATTTATGGATGTAGATTATGGAGCACTAATATAAAACTTCCCATTTCTAATTAGTGGTAGGTTCTGCAAGAAAATAGGATGGATGTAAATCCTTAATGTGTCTGTGATTAGTAAAAGGTGTATCGCAAAAACATCTTCGAGACTTACCTATATGAGTGTGTAAATCAGGCCGTTTCCTAAGATAAGAATACCGTTCTCTAAAGAAGACTCATGAATCAAGGATATAAGCACATGGCCATTAACACGCTTGGCTACAGAACACATGATTTATGAAATCAATATGTGTGGAAACTCCGATTTTATCATAAGGGATACTTGGTTCAAGAGTGGTTTCACCATAGAATCTCGATAAGGCTTTGAGTTTCTTACACTAAGTGAAGGTTCAAATCCAAAAGATACCTATCATTTATGTGTTGATTTCAACGATGATGCTTAGTCTCAATAGTGCTTGAACTACGATGGCTTGATCCCACTTGGGTACGTAGGCAGTCATTTCGGTGATGCAGCCACTCTGATTTAAAAGTTTTTAACTTTGTTTTATGGTTTTTGAAAATAGGAGGAGAATGTTGGAATATTTTCAAACTGCGTTATCCAAGGGGGGTCTTGGGAGGTGTAGCCCCCCAGGCTGTGGTCCACAGTTATAAACATATCCAGAATCTTCTTGTCCAACAGACACCATTGATGTCTGATGGTGAAGAGAAACCTGTTGGTGAAAAGATGTCTATTCCCAACAAATGCGAAAACCTCTATAAATAGCATCTCCCAAAACTCATTTATATATATCGAAAAACCTTTTCTATTCTATCTCTTTCTAAAGCATCATTAGAAATTTTGTTTACATGTGTTCTTGATTGGATCAACGGGTACAAACCTTGAATTCAATTTCTGTTGTAGGGCTTTTATTGTATCCTGAAGGCATTATTTCACATACCTGTTGTAATCGCCAATTTATTGGGAGGGTAGAAATAATTGTCTAAAATAAAACTTATGAGCCTTGAAAGTTTGGAGTACAACAATCTCTTCCTGTGTAATTTCATATTCTATTGGAACCCAGTTTTTATAACAGTTTTAGACAATTAGTTTCTGGAAATGAAGGGTGAATCTTCAACTTCAAATGCTACTGCACAAACCCTACAAGTGATGAACCAAACCCTGACTCGACTGGAACGTTTTGATGGTGAAAATTGTACTCGTTGGCAAGAGACTGTGAAGTTTTTCCTGATCACCATCAAGTTGTGGTACATACTTGAGGATGGATTGGAGGCGATTCCTGCACCATCAGACAAAAATACTCCTGATTTGATTGCCAAACGAAAGAAGCTTCAGGAAGATGATTTCATGTGTCGTGGTCATATTTTGAATGCCCTGGAAACTCCTGTTTACAATGCATATCGGAGTATTGCGACTGCAAAGGAATTATGGACTGCGCTTGACAACAAATACAAGATTTCTGAAGCAATCAACAAGAAATTACTGACTTGCAACTTCATGGATTTTAAGATGGTTAAAAGTAAGTCAATCATTTCCCAAGTCAGTGAACTTTTAATCATTGTTAATCATCTTAAGGATGCTGGAATTGATCTTCCTTATGCGTTTGTTGTAGGGGTTATTATTTCTCGTCTTCCCCCTTCTTGGAATGGTTATAAGAAGAAACTTAAGCATGCTGAGACTGACTATGATTTAGATGCCTTACATCGTCATATTCGCATAGAAGAAGACTCTCGTAAATGAGAACTTAAGGATAGTCCATAGTCTAAAAACAATTCTAAGGTGAATAGTGTAGAAGAATATAAGACACCGAATTCCTTGAAACCTAAGAATGATACTCAGTTTAAGAAGCATCATCCCAACAAGAAGAGTAAGAAGAAGGGAAATTGCTACTTATGTGACAAACCCGGCCATTTTTTTCGTTATTGTCGTCTCAAAAAGAAACAACAGCAGAATCAGAAAAAGGAGGCAAATATGGTCGATGACAAACTTGTGATCGTGGTGCAAGCCACCAATGTTGTTGCTGAAACTGGGGTTGGATGGTGGTACGACAATGGTGCAATCGTCCATATATGTAAGGATAGAAATATCTACAAGACATACGAACCGGTTAGCGGAGAAGAAAACGAAGTTGTCTCCGCAAATGGCCTACACAACAAAGTCATTGGGAAAGGCACTATTAAACTCTCGTTTACCTCGGGAAAGACTGTTACTCTTACTAATGTGTTACATGTCCCTGACATTGTGAAGAACCTTGTTTCTGGCGACCTTGTTATGAAGGCTGGATTCAAGACGACCTATGAGTCTAATAAGTTTGTATTGTCCAAAAATGGTGTGTTTGTTGGACAAGGATATGCTTGTAATGGGATGATTAAGCTTAATTTAATAAATAATGGTTCTGCTTATATTGTTGACTCTATTAATTTATGGCATGCTAGGTTTGGTCATGTGAATTATGGTTCTCTTAGAAACATGAAATGATTAGGTTTGATTTCTGATTGCAATTTTGATCATTCTTCTAAATGTGAAATATGTGTTCAAGCAAAGATAACTAGAATTTCCCATAAGTCTGTAGTACGAAATTCTTCTTTACTTGAATTAGTACACAGTGATGTGGGAGATTTGCATGGTTTTGCCACTCGTGGTGGAAATAAGTATTATGTCACTTTTATAGAGGATAGTACTAGATATGCTTATACATATTTGATGAAATCTAAGGATGATGTTTTTGACATATTCAAAATATACAAAGAAGAAGTAGAGACACAATTAGGACTGAAAATTAAGATTTTACGTTCTGATCGTGGTGGTGAATATTTTCCTAATGAATTTAAATTCTTTTGTCAAGATCATGGTTTAATTCATCAATTTACTTCACTTTATACACCTCAACAAAATGGTGTGGCTGAAAGGAAAAATAGAACTTTGATTGATATGGTTAATTGCATACTTATAAGTTCTAGTTTGCCTAATTTTTTGTGGGGTGGAGCTATGTTGTCTGCATGTTATATTTTGAATAAAGTTCCTTTGAAAAAGAAGAATGTTTCTCCTTATGAATTGTGGTTTAAGAGGAAACCAAATTTGAAGATACTTAAACTCTGGGGTTGCTTAGCATATGTTCGAAAGCCTGATCCTAAAAGACCAAAATTGGGAAACAGGGCTTATAAATGTGCTTTTGTGGGATACTCTCTTAATAGTATCACCTACAGATTTTTAATCCTTGACACTTTTGAGATTATAGAATCTGTAGATGTGGAATTCTTTGAGAACATAAATAGGAACAGTTCCCAAATGCAACCCATGGAGAACTCATTGTTACCTAGTCTATAATCTGAAGAGACTAATGAGAATGATGATCATTATGTTCCTACTCGAGACATGGAGGATACTTCTGAACCCATAGAAGATATCGAACCTAGAAGGAGTAAGAGAGCAAGAATAAAGAAATATTTTGGTCCAGACTTTATAACATATCATGTAGAAGGTAATAAGAATAGAATTCTTAGTGTTACCAAATATGTTATGCATGTTGATGATGACCCTAAAACCTATGCTGAGGATTCGAGTTCCAAATATGCTAGTTTTTGGAAAGAGGCTATCAATGATGAAAAGAATTCTCTTTTGACCAATGGTACTTGGATATATTGTGATTTACCTCCGGGCATAAAGCATATTGGATGTAAATGGATTTTCAAGAGAAAGATGAATGCCGATGGTTATATCAATAAGTTCAAAGCCAGATTAGTTGCTAAGGGTTATAAGTAAAGACATGGAATTGATTACTTTGATACATATGCTCATGTTGCTCACATATCATCTATTCGTTGTTTAATAGCACTTGCTTCTATTCACAAGTTAATTATTCATCAAATGGATGTCAAAACCGCCTTCCTAAATAGAGATTTGGAAGAAGAAATATATATGGAACAACCTGAAGGTTTCATATTTCCAGGCCATGAAAAGAAGGTTTGCAAGTTAGTAAAATCTCTTTATGGTTTGAAGCAAGCTCCCATGCAATGGCATGAGAAGTTTGACAAAGTGGTTTTGTCATATGGTTTTGTGGTGAATGATGTGGATAAATGTATCTATAGTAAGCATGATAGTTCTATATGTGTAATTATCTGTTTGTATGTTGATGATATGCTTATTTTTGTATCTGACATATCTATTGTGGAAGAAACAAAGAAGTTTCTTAGCTCTAACTTTGATATGAAGGATTTAGGATAGGCTGATGTAATCTTGGGAATTAAGATCCTAAGAAATGGAAATGAGTTGGCTTTAACCCAATCTCATTATATTGAGAAATTTCTCAAGAAGTATGGTCACTTTAATGACAATCCAGTACCTACTCCTTTAGACCATACTATCAATTTAAAGAAGAACATCGGTCGTACTCATGCACAACTTGAGTATTCCAGTGTCATTAGAAGTCTTATATATGCTATGCATTGCACAAGACCGGACATAGCCCAAGCCATGGGAGTGTTATGTCGTTTCTCAAGTAATCCAGGTTATGAACACTGGAAAGCAGTTTCAAGAGTTATGGCTTACTTGAAAGATACAATGAATTTTGGCTTGTATTACCAAGGATGTCCCGCTGCACTAGAAGGGTACATCGATGCAAACTGGAACGATGTAGAGGCTAAGTCCAAATCAACGTCTAGATGGATCTTTACATTATGGGGTGCTGCCATGTCTTAGGGTTCCAAGAAGCAGAATTTTATTTTTGAGTCAACAATGTTATCAGAATTAATAGACTTAACGGATGCATGTAAGGAGGCAGAATGGCTTAGGAACCTACTTATGGAAATTCCATTTTGGAAGAAGCCAACTCCGGCGGTCTTGATTAATTGTTATAATAAAGCTACCATCTATAATGTCTCAAATAAGACTTATAATGGAAACTCTAGACATGCAAGTCTTAGACATCAAATGGTTAGGCAACTACTCAAGAGTGGAGTGGTTCCTGTTAACTTTATTGAATCAAAGAGGAATTTGGCAGACCCATTTACAAAGAGTCTACCAAGTTCGGTGGTTTCAATAAAAAGTAAAGAAATGGGACTAAGGTCTGTGAAAGAAGTTTGATCTCCCATAGCACAAACCCAACCTATGTTTTGAAAAAGATAAACAAGGTTCAATGTGGTACCAACAAGTTATGGATGTAGATTATGGAGCACTACTATAAAACTTCCCATTTTTAATTACTGCTGGGTTCTGCAAGAAAATAGGATGGATGTAAATCCTTAATGAGTCTGTGATTAGTAAAAGGTGTATCGCAGAAACACCTTTGAGACTTACCTATATGAGTGTGGAAATCAGGCCATTTCCTAAGAGAAGAAGACCGTTCTCTAAAGAAGACTCGTGAATCAAGGATATAAGCACATGGCCATTAACATACTTGGCTACAGAACACATGATTTATGAAATCAATATGTGTGGAGACTCCGGTTTTATCATAAGGGATACTTGGTTCAAGACTGGTTTCACCATAGAATCTCGATAAGGCTTTGAGTTTCTTACACTAAGTGAAGGTTCAAATCCAAAAGATACATATCATTTATGAGTTGACTTCAACGATGATGCTTAGTCGCAATTGTGCTTGAACTACGATGGCTTGATCCCACTCGGGTACGTAGGAAGTTATTTCGGTGATGCAACCACTCTGATTTAAAAGTTTTTAACTTTGTTTTATGGTTTTTGAAAACAAGGGGAGAATGTTGGAATATTTTCAAACTGCGCTATCCAAGGAGGGTCATGGGGGGCGTAGCCCCCCAGGCTGTGGTCCATAGTTACAAACATATCCATAATCTTCTTGTCCAACAGACACCATTGATGTCTGATGGTGAAGAGAAACTTGTTGGTGAAAAGATGTCTATTCCTAACAGATGAGAAAACCTCTATAAATAGTATCTCCCAAAATTCGTTTATATATATCGAAAAACCTTTTCTGTTCTCTTTCTTTCTAAAGCATCATCAGAAATTTTGTTTACATGTGTTCTTGATTGGATCAAGGGGTACAAACCTTGAATTCAATTTCTGTTGTAGGGCTTTCATTGTATCCTGAAGGCATTATTTCACATACCTGTTGTAATCGCCAATTTATTGGGAGGGTAGAAATAATTGTCTAAAACAAATCTTATGAGCCTTGAAAGTTTGGAGTACAACAATCTCTTCCTGTGTAATTTCATCTTCTATTGCAACCCAGTTTTTCTAACATAAACATCCATTTGAATTATGCCATATCTAGGTATCATAAAAATAAAAACAAATTTTCATTTGCTTTACACCTTGGTTTGAGCATTGCGATTATGGATTCACGACAACTTGTGCATTTGTAATATTTTTCCCTCTAGTCACTAAAAAAAATAAAATGAAATGAAATATTTAACACAACTTGAATCTAAAACTTCTCAAAATATCGATATATGGTTCTCTTTTACACTTGACTATAAAGTACTGGAAAGAAAGAAACATTACCTTAATTTCATTCGCCAGTATCCCGGGATTTTTTAAAGTAGCTTAATTGGGGGCCCCGGGTTTTAATTAGGGGCCCTGAACATTTTAAACCCACACCACAATTTATAAGGGGGTTCCAAAAATGGGTGAAAATACCTTTATACCCTTTCTGCTTAATAACCTATTAACACTATCCTTAAGGCCCCCAATTCATTCTCTAAAAACCAAAAAACTGTTTCTATTCCCCTCATTCTTCTCCGACCTCCCACTCCTCCGTCTCCTCCATTAACGCTTCTATTTTTTTTTTCTTCGTCGATTCATCGTTGTAATCGACGATACAAAAAACTTTAATCGACGATTAAATTCTTCTACAAAGATGGCTCGAACCAATGAGTACAAAGGAAAGTTAGTAACCCTAATTTGGTAGAAAAACCGAAATTAAAGATTAATCTCAAAATCAACGTTGCGGTATCAAGCCGGGAATAATTAGAAGAAGAAATGACGCCTATTAGAAGGTAAGTCACTCAAACCCACTTATGATTTTGATTTTTTATTGAGCACTGGAACTGATTTTTTTCAGTTTCAGTGTTAGGGTCTTTATACTGTGTTATGTTAAACTCTAACGATCCTTTAATTGCATGTGTTGTGTATGAAAAATCGTTATAGAATATGTTTAGTTTGGTAACGACCCTCATTCTGCTAATACACTGTTGTTTCCATTGACTCGAGTCGTTATAGAATAAGACAACTTATATGACAACCCTAACTATATTTGATGACGACCCTAGTTAGATAACAAAAATACCCACTGTCTAAAATATTGAAAGGGTCGTTATATTTCTAATTAGAGTCGTCATTATTTTGTTTGGGTCGTAATTTTTTTAACGTATATTATGACGACCTTAGTAATGAGATAGCATAAAATATTAAAGTTATTTGTGTGTATGTTACCATTGTAGTAAAAAGAAAGACAAGGAACACATGCCCACTCCACCTTCCAAACTCCACGACACGACAAATACTTGGCGGCAGGTGAATTCCGCGGAAAACGTCCGATTGAGGTTGCCTTTTCTATCCGCGAAATGATAAATCAAGGTAATGATTCGTCTGATTCATCATTTGCTTCCACCCCAGTTATATCTTCTTTCGGAAGCTATGAGGAAGAAATTATTGAACAAGAACAGATTTACGATGATGCTGGCGATGGTAATGACGGTGGTATTGGTTGTTCTGGCCTTGGTGGTGGTGGTGAGGGTGGTGGTGATTATGATGATGATGAGTAGGAGGAGGAGAAGGAGGAGAGCGATGAAGGTAATGCTGGTAAGGGTGTTGGTGGTGATGAACATGAAAGAGTGATAGAGGAGGCGAAACCGTCGAGACAAAAGGATGGAAATCCAGTTGCAGAGAGCGCGAGACATATTCCCCCCAAACATTTGCATCTAGAACGTCTCTATGGTGGTAAAGCTAGAGGAAAACCGAGAGATCGGTGCGGAGTTTTATTTGGATATAAGGGCATCTGGGCTCATACCATTTACGAAACAATCTTAAAAATTTAAACTTTTCATTTAAATTTGATTTGTTGATGTTCACTTGAATTTGTTTTTAAGAAATTTGTTATTTATTTTGTAGGATCATAAGAATGCCGTACGTCTTTTCAGGCGACAATCTTCTTATGTGAAAATGTCCATGTGGGAGCTAAAAGATGAATATGAAAGAGTCAAGGAGATTATTGAAAACTCGGCTCTGTATACTGCCGTTGTGAACTCAGTGATTACATATGACAAGGTTGCAGTTTCAAGTTTTAGTGAGAGGTTTTACGGTGAAACACATACATTCCAATTTCCTTTTGGTGAGATGGAATTGACACCAGATGATGCAGATCAGATATTAGGGTTGCCGGTCGAAGGAAAATCCACCAATGCTAAGTTCAAGAAAAGGCTTAGTTAGGAAGAAATTTATGGATTCACCGAGAGATTGTTTGGCTGGGATCAAGAGACTACATATGGCCTTTTCGTGATGGGAAATAAGTACCCGAAGAAAAAGTTCAAACTCGTAGATATTAGGGAGATGTTTGCTGGAACACTAATCAAAGAAAGAGTTGATGGTCTCTCTGATGCTAAATGTCGTTATGCGGCGGCTGGGTATTTTTTGTACACACTTGCGTCGGTCATATTTCCCAACAGCAAAGGTAACCGGGTGAGTGTCAACCTACTTCAACTGTTGGATCCTTTGGATGATGTGAACAAGTACTCTTGGGGTACTGCCATGGTAGCACATTTGAATTGTCAGTTATCAAATGCATCTCGGGAACGAGATTCTCAAATTCATGGCAATACGGCTCTACTGCAGGTAATTGGATTGAACTTAGTTGTATCCCCTATTTTTGTTAATTTTTTGTTTGAAATTTTTTATACCTATCGGATTGTTTTGTTTTATTTTGTTTGATGTCAATATAGGTGTGGATTTATGATCGTTTCCCTTCATTGTTCAAAGACAATCCCGACGTCAAAATAAACCCAGAATGGAACAAAACCAAACCAAGAGGGACTCGATACTTGTACACTGCGTCTGCGGATAGGGAACAGAAGGATGCGTTGGTCGAAATGCGGTAACAATTGGACAACATCAAAGCTGAAGAGGTAATCTTTGATCCTTATAATAAAGATAGGGTGATCTCAATGGAAGATGTTGTTTATTACGACGGCCCTCTGTTTTACCCTTACGGATTTTCAATGTATAATCCAATGACAATCATGCGTCAGCTTGGGTTTATTCAAGATTCACCCGCACCGGATTATAAACCACGATTCAAGCACAAGTTAGACAAATGCGAGTCTAACGAGTCGCAATTAGTGGTGGTTTATGAACCTCAACCATTGACCAAGCATTGGGATGATAGACACAAGCATGATAGCAAGGTAGATGTCTCTTATTTGGAGCATGTGAATCAAGTTCACGAGTCCACAGATGATTACTTGGAATGGTATGGACGCTTCTATCACCCTCAGGTCATCCGGATAGATGCTCCGGGCACTCGAAGGACCAACAAGGCATCTACATCTGATACAAGAGATGATTTGACTATTCTTAAGCTTGTGGTAAGTTTTATTTTGGGCATTGCATTATTCACAAACAAACAAATATGCGTTATTTAATATGAAATAGTATTTAAATGCCAATAGAGGGAGCGAATGAAGATTCTTCTCAAGGAATTTTGTTGATGGGCCGAGAAAGGAAAAGTGGCATAACCTGAGCGACATCGGAAGTATGCTATTATATTAGTCACATTGAAAATCCATCAGCTAAGAAAATGTTTGCTGATCTGGCTAAGCAATTGAAGAGGCCCAGGAAAACCCGTGAACAAATGAGACAACAACTTCAACAACAAGGTGAAGCATGCCAAGGTGAAGCAAGCTCGGAGGAAAGAGAAGACGATGAATCCCAAATATCTAGTACAAGTCAAGGCCTTCATAAGAGAAGCCGATCATCCGCTGTTGAAGGTAGTCAGGAAGGCCGAGGTGGAGGTCGAGGCCGAGGTGGTGGTCGAGTCCGAGGTGGAGGTCATAACCTTGAGTGAGGAGATGTTCTTCAAATGTTACGATGAATGACTTTAGTATTTCGCAAACTGAAACTTAACTTTTTTTTTTTTGTTCATGGTTTGATACCCCTATCTCGGGCTTGTTAAACTCGGTTAGTTTACATATGTTAGTATTTTTGGTTTTAAAGTCTTAGTGTTAATGTTGTGATTTAATACCAAACCCAACACATGATCCGGCCTAGGCTTAGTATTTTTGGTTTTAATAACTTCTGCCATAGTGTCGTTACATTTAAAATGGATTTGTATAACGACCCTGTTGACAAAATCATATTTGTCTTTTAGAGTCGTTACCTTGTCGGTTTTGAGGAATGACGACTCTAAGAAAAATTTGAACCGAGATGTTGGTAGAACTTCTGCAATAGAGTCGTTATTATTTAAATGAATATGTAGAACGACGCCTTTGAAAAAAATCATACAGACCTGGTAACTTATTTGTCTTTTGGAGTCGTTACCTTGTCGGTTATGAGGAATGACGACTCTAAGAAAAATTTGAACCGAGATGTTGGTAGAACTTCTGCAATAGAGTCGTTATTATTTAAATGAATATGTAGAACGACGCCTGTGAAAAAATCATACAGACCTGGACACTTTTATTTCTTTTAGAGTCGTTACCTTATTGTTGTGATAATTGACGACTCTATTGCAAGTGGAGTGGAACTGTCTGATTTTTTGAAATACACCTCAAGGGTCGTTCATTTACTTAATAAATATAATGACGACTATAACTGAAAAATTACATGTTAATGCGTGATTGAACTACCAATGCGGCTTCGATGTGATAAAACGGCTCTCCTCTCCATTTGGTGTAAGCATCTTGGGCAGCACGCCTATCCCCTTTGAGCCCAGCGATAAACTCGTTGTACTTGATGCACCATTTCATAACAACAATCGTCCTATCCGTAATGTGAGACGGCAAATAAGGTTATCGCTTTGGACCCGAACCAACACAGCTCTAAAATATACTATCTTCTGGATTATATTTGTGAAGATCCTTGACGATATAATAATTTTTAACCCATTCGGTCTCTTCGTCGACTTGCTTGAATCTTTCCCGGAGTTGGGATTCTTCTTTGCCCCATTTATTTTCCTCGCTCAACTCTTCTTCTTCCTTCGTAGGATATGGCGTGATAGTGTATGGTTTTTTACGAGGGGGCATGCTTCTTTTGCGTAGTTCTTCCTCCATTGCCAAAATTGAGGAGGTTGGTTGCTTGCATCTTCTAAGTATGTTTTCAATTGAATTGTTTGACATCATAGTTTTTTTTCGGTTGTATTGGACAATTCATGTTGAAAGATATAAACCTAACATATCCCAACGGCTATTTTTATTGGGAAGAGTGTATTCAGAGAGACACATTAAATACATGAGGTGTTAGAGTCGTTATTATATGCTCCTTAATAAGGTAACGACTGTGTCCGGTGTTAGAGTCGTTACTCTAAAAGTTTTTTAAAATAACGACCATAGGTTACAAAAACATCCAGGAGACGAATAATATTTCAACAAGAAGGTCGTCACAGAATAGGGTCATATATATAACGACTCTAATCTTAAAAAAAAAATATTCAAGGATCGTTACAACTTATGTTTAAGAAATAAACGACTTTTTTTTTACCAAAACTTCCTGGAGATCATTTTTTTTTCCTTCGGTTAGAGTCGTTACCTTATATTGAGTCATATAATGATGACGCTAACTGAAAAATGAGAACGACATTAATATATATAATAGTAAACAACATTTATGCGGAAAGATGTAATGTCTATTCAATAAGAATTCTTCAAAATACAACCATCTACCAATAAAGGATGTTTCATAATAAAGCTCAAAATAAACAGTCATTCCTTCTTGCAATTGTTCGCCCATGTCAACATGAGCCGGCATCCGGTCCAAAGCATTCCACAAGTTCAGGCCGTACTCATACTGACTTGTCCACTCCTTAGCGAAGTCTCCCCTCTCAGCATAGACTACCCATGGCAAAGGACATTCCTCTGTTATCTTCAACCCTATGTAATGGTTCATATTGACATGTGCCATTACAATTCTTCTTTTCTTTAACGCTGGATCACATCTAGTTCTTGAGGGTACATACGTATAAGATCCTCCGGGGAACCCTTTGCTGAATACATGAACGACACAAGAGAATGTGTCCGCTAACAGTTAGGCACCAAAAGGCATTTGCATCCAAAACTTATAACCGGCCTTCTTCGACCCCTTTCTCCATTTGACGTTGGATACCAACTCCTTGAACTTCATTTCTTTCTCTTTTGAATCTCCTTCCATGATCATTGTTAGATAAAGTTGTTTGTCCTGAATGAGTTTAGAGGCCATTTGTCTCCTTGCATATTCGATTTGGGTGAGTTTTAGTTTGTCCGCTTTATTGAAATGGCCTAACTATTCCGTTGCAACATTGTAACCACAATTTCCATCCGCGTCCACGTCGTCGGTGGAGATAAGGTGATCCCAGATGACGTAAGGAAGTTGATCGGTATACTCTTTATACAAAGTGTAAGCAACACAGAGCGGTCTTCCATGAGAATCTCTAGGGGTGCACGGATGACCCTTTATTCCTCTTATCGTCACCATTCCGCTTGTTTGGATTTGTTGGGTGCCGAATGTATAATCAACATCATCCATATGACTTAGGGTGACTAGTTTGTTTTTTGGCCGACCCTTTTCTTGGTAATGAAAGAGTTTTCATACTCACTATATTCCGCCTGCACCTTCTCATGCCCACACGGGTCCCTTGTACAGCTCTTCTTTTCATTCACAGTTTCTCTAAATGACAATTTAGTTATCGGATGCCCTGGTGGTTTTTGTTTTATAGGCTCTTCTTCTACCGCCAAGCTCTTCTGGGCCGCCGGCCACAAGTTGGAAACCAATATTTGTCTTCCTGCACAATTCATTTTCCTGTATTTTTCGTTGATGTACTTTCCAATTTCCAAGTCTCCAAACTCTTGCTCAGCGTCCCCTGTGGGATTTGGTGTGAATGAGACTTGCTGCCAGAATGGATCGATATCTCTAAGAGGAATGATATATTTGTACCCACCAAGTTTATGTCTACAAGGGAGGCCGAGCCATGTCCCTGTTGTACAATAACACTTCATCACCTTCCCAGCGGCCTTCTTTTCTCTAAACTTTATAAGTTCTTCCATCATATGGGTTATTTCCCACCATGATACTTGATGTGCTATCCCCCGTAACAAATCTTTGTCTCTAACGTATGCCATTTGAAAACGGTCTTTACTTATCTCCATCTGGGCCAATATTTTTCTTAGATCATTGTCTGCATGCTCGTGAATAGCTTCATGTACCATAACTACCCCACTAGTATTCTCTACCAATTTTTTTTCCAAACGGCCATGAGACTGCTCTGCAATACTGGTAGACTCATTTTTGAAGTTCTTGTATCTATTGGTCCATGCGTAAACAAACCTCTCCTTCCAAGGATTCAACCATGTATTCTGGCAATACTCGACAACCTTCTTATGTTCCGTGGTCCAATCATCAATAAACTTTTGCAAGTTTACATAATACTTAACCTCAGTCTTCGAATGAACCAAATGGTCCCAATCTTTGCAAAAAACTTTCCGTAGATCCCCATCTTCATCGTATTTTTCCTTTTCTTTCCTTTTCTCTTCCGCTCTCTCTTCTTTGGACAGTTCACTAAGACGCTCGTCTTCCTCCTTAGAACGTTGATTACCCTTCTTAGTATGTATTTTTTGGATTTGGTTCTTGCAATTTGAAAGAATATTGGTTTGGATGTGCCAAGTACAAAGAAAATGTTGAGCAAGAGGAAAAACCTGACGAACGACACTCATAACTGAAAAATCCCTATCAGTAAATATAACCTGCGGCATCTCATTTCCACGGTAAATCAACCGCACTTGCTCAAAGGCCCAAACATAATCCTCTATTTCTTCTTTATCCATAAAGCACCATGCAACTGTGAATGATTGTTTATCCGAAGTATGACCAACAACGTTCAACAAGGGCATGTTATACCTGTTTGTCTTGTAGGTGGCATATATGAACAGAACCTGGTAAAAACACTGTGCCAAATCGACCATCATAGGGTGCGCAAGAAAAATGTGAGTAACTTTATCTCCGGGACCAACTTTTGTTTGCATGGCGTAGTTATGTTTTTCTGCTAACCACTCGGATTGTTGCATAATTATCCTACCATCCCATTCGGTTCTCTTCATCTTTTCTTTGGCCGCATAGATTGTTGAAATGGTAGACAAGTTATCCTTATCTTCCGCCCTTATTGCATTTAGGATCTTAAGAGGCCTACACCCCTTCATTTGTCGAACCCTCTCCATTTCATGCGGCTTCAAGCGGGCATATTCAGGGTGTCCATATAAACTTTTAGGTGGAGGATGGTTGTGACGACCGTCCGGAATACTATCCAATCTCCATCGATGGGTTTCATGATGCCTTTTGAAATAAATCCTGAACGGTCAACCGCACTTCTTCGACGCAGTTTTTTAGACCTTACTTGTTTTCTTCTCATATTTGTAATTCTTACCTTTGTGACTTTCCCCTTTTTTCCCCGCTCTCTCGCACACCATCTCCATCTTATAACGATCGACGTGTTTTCTTTGAACAACAACGCACATCTTCTCTTTTCCCTTATAGATAAGCCATTCTTTGGCCTCAACCGTGTATTTCCATGTCTACATTCACCAAAGAAATTATACATCCATGTGATCAAATAATTTAAAATTAAATATAACTAAAAGGTTAAGTAAAACCTACCAAATCAGTCATATAGTGTTGGGAGGTATCCGGACCAATCGTAGAGACTGGTTCTGTTTGAGAGCTTGGATGCACCACCATCTACAACATAACATAAAAAGTTAAGCTTAGAGTCGTCAATAAATAAAAACAACACATAACGATCCTAAAGTTTTTTTCACTACACATGTGACGACTCTATATCAGAAAATGTTTGATGGTTAAGTCATTATAAAATAAATAATAAATGGACGACTCTTTTGGTGGGAGTGAGTCGTCACATGATAAATAGGAAAGATAACGACTCTTGTGGCATTTAATGTAAAATTTGAATTCAACAAATATGGTTGAGTTGGGCAATGGTAAATAATTCAAAAAAAACAACTGTTTGCCCTTTAATCTCTATAAAAAGAGAACCATATCTCACCACTTCTTCACACAAACCATAATTCTCAAACTTCACATTCATTCTCATTCATTTATCACCCAAGAGCAAAAACTAGAGGTAATACCATGGCTACTCCCTACACTTCCGAAGAGAATTGCGCCGTTGTGAGAGCTTGGTTGACAGTCACAAACCACTTTGAAAGTCTAGAAAAAGACATTGATGAAACATCGGATACTTGGTGGAACCGTGTATTCATCGTTTTTGTTGCGTTGGACGGAAATCGCAACTCAAGGTCTTTGAAACAAGTCAAAGAACGGTTGCAAGAGATAAAATTAGAATGTGATGCTTTCAAAAGATAAATTTTTGCCTAAGGAAATCCATGCCCGATATGATCGGCGTTGTAAGAGTAAGTATTTAAACAAGAGGTAAAACTTATCGAAAGCTTTGAACAATACTAACTAAGTTTTTGTTTTGTGTTTTCAGTTGGGTAAGGTGTATAAGCGATACGAGGTGCTTCGTGGGAACAAGTTTGAGTTCGACAATTTCTACCTCATCTTGCACGGCACTACCTATAATTACAACATCTATGGTTGAGTGTATAAATGCACCGTTATTTTCTATTGTATTTCATTTCCTTCAATGCAATGCTATGCAACATGTATGCCTTTTAAGAGTAGCTTTTAAGATTCAATGAAATGATTCTGTGAAATCAAAAATTATGAAAATCCGCTGAAATGTCGTTATTAATTTTACATATAAATATAACGACCCTAAAAACAAATTTGCAATTCCTCTTTAGGATTGTCAACTAATATGACTACAAATATGACGACCCTTAGTGTCATACTGACCAGCGAGTTTTGGTTTTAGAGTCGTTATAGTGTAAACAATAAAATTAACGACTTTACGAGAACTTCCTAAAAAGGGTCGTTAATATATATAACGCTACCTTAACGATTTTTCATAACCTGGATAAGTTGCAGGTTAGAGTCGTTAAGATTAATGGCAATAAAATTATGACCTAAGAGGGTCGTTATAGTATAAATACTACGACAATGATGACCCTTACACTGAGCTGTTGCATAATGGGGATGAATCGACCACTTGGAGCAACAAAAAAAACAAATCGAAGAGTGTAAGATGTTTACCTCATTGTTTTCAGCTCGGGGTTCTTCATTTTGAGGGTTGGTTCCTTCATTTTGAACAATGGGATCTTCATTTCCATCAATATTCATGGCTTCATCTATTAACATTTCTTCATAAAACATCCAATCCATAGGATTAGTTGACACAATCTCACCATCAACACAATCATGGTTGTAATTAGAAGCTTCACCAACATCATTTCCTACACTAGAATCATTCATTTCAAATAACCTAAATTTTTTACCAAAAAACTCTACTTCTCCCTACCCACAACACCAAAACACAATTTTTTCTTTAATCCAAAAAGTAACCAAAAAAATGATTTTAATCTAACCTTATTACTTAACACATTAATTAACTAATTTAATTTAATTAACACTAATCACTTAGGGGTATTTATGGCATTTAGAAAATTAAAGGATAAGGGATAACCCAAAAGGGATATTTCATGTCCCTTTTTATCACGTAGTGAAGGGCCCCTAATTAATTCTCAGGGCCCCCAATTAAGATACTTTTTTTAACCTTATCTCCTCCCTACCAAAAAAGGTACAAAGATGCATCAAGTACTTGCCAAAAGAAAGCTTAAATATATGTGAACTAAGCTTAAATAAAATGACGTACAATACTTAAAAGCGAAATGAGCTGTAATGAACTTCAGATACTTATTAGCTTCATATGTCAAGATGTACAAATGTTAAATAAGAGGATAACCAAATTTACCATAATGAATGTTGGTTCCCCTGGAGCAGGAGATTAATTATTACTTAGTAACTAGGGTCTTGTTAACTTGTATACCCGTATACATGTAAAGGTTCATTAAAACAAAAATTTCTTGCATTAAAAAACAAGAATCGTTTGTTTTATTGCATTGAAAATAATAATTCTTTGCATTGGGAACAAAAATTGTTGTTTTTAGTGTAAGAAAAACCAATTTCTAGTAGAATAAGACAAAAAAATACAATTTCCAAAGAAATAAAATAATTCTTTATTAAACCTTAACATGTATACGGCCAAGTTAACAAAAGCCTTTAAAAAAAACCTTAACTTGAATGGCAACAACCCACAACACTTGTGAAGACCCATCACAAATGTTAACGCATACAGATATACTTGTTCTGTCCAACAACTTTGATCGTCATGTCGGTTATGAGTATTGTATATCAGAAAAATGGGGTGGTACTTCTATCAACAACTTAAATCTCATAATCATCAAAAATTACAGCACCCACAACAACTTATAGTAGTGCGACAATGGATGGTTTGAATTTGCAACAATATCCTTTGTGTTTTCCTGTTCAGAAATGGGGAAAGAATCAAAAAAACGAAAAAACAAAGTGACACAAAGTCCAAAGAGATATTAGATCTTGGTTTGATACTTGGTAAAATTGTCACCACCTTCAGATTGGTATTTACTCAGGCTTAATTTATGCTAAATGTATGATTTGTAAGTGTTCTTAAACCACCTCTATTAAATTTACGAATACAGTAGCCGTCGATCCAAATGGATGTAGGTACAAAGAAATACGACGTAAGCAGTATGAATTTTGTGCATACATACCTTAGGTTCTGTTGAGTGAGGTCCCGCATCGTGCAATGACCATTGGCTCTATTCATTTCCAGTAAATTTGGAAAAATGATTAGCACCCGCACATCATTTCTTGAGAAACAGAAACAATCAAATTTCAGCACATATTTTGATTTAATAGCTACATTCAAAGAATACCCATAAAATAAGAATTTGCAGATCGCGATTCCAAATCTTCATACTGGGTAAAATTGAGCTCGTTCAACCGAAGTGCAGCGCAGAGTAAGCATACTGGGAGGGGAGGAAGATCACCGCTAGTTAGAGAAGCCGGTATATCCTGACCGCTGGGTGACACAACAAACACTACTGTGGTGTAAGCATTGATGAGAAGCCATTGGATCAATACGTTATTCTAGGAAGGGAAGGAAGATCTCAGCCAATAGTTAGAATTTCCTATGTATCCTAGCCGCTGAGTGATACACCGAACCCTCATGTTGTATAAGCATAGATGTTATAGTTTTTACCCGGTAACTTGTAACTTCCAATATTACTTGGGATGGGTATATCCATACGAGTCGACACATATATATCTTTCTTTATTCCCCTTGGTAGAGGTGTAAATTGGGCTGTGCCAGCACGAGCATAGCCCAGCACAGCACGCTAAAATTTGAGCACAGCTCAGCCCAGCACGTGACTTAGCACAGCACGGCATAGCATGTTAGTTAAATGGGACGGGCTGGGTTTGACTAATTGGCACAATAGTTCAGCACAACACGCGACACAGATTAGCACGTGGCACGACACATCACATCACGTTAAGAAAGCACGTCAAAATATGTATAAAATACTACAAAAAATGGCACAATACTTCACATTTTGTGTATATTTCAATAAAAAACCTTTATTCTAGCTAATTATTGACATTTCATCATCGTTTTGTTGACTTATTTTCATAATAATACATATAATACCTACATATTTGGAAAACATTTATATCGGAAAACATAAAATAAATGTGCCCGACACAGCACAGCACGACACAACACGTTTATTTTTCTGGCACAGCCAAGCCCAGCACGCCTTCTAGCACGGCACGTTATAATTTCCGGCACGACACATAGCACGCTAAGCACGTGATTTCGTGGGCTGGGCCGGGCCGGGCCGGCACGTCTTACACCTCTACCCCTCGGAACCAAACCCTAAATCTTGGGGATTTGGAGAAAGTTTGAGAGAGTGTAGGGACTTTGAGAGAGTTTGGTGTTTTTAAGTTTAGGGAGTTTGGGGGAGGTAGGGAGTTTGAGAGAGTTTTTCTTCTTTTTACTGCGAACCCTAACTTTTCCCATTACTCTCTGAAATCTATTCTCCTTACCTAAGATGAATCATTAGGCTCTCTTTGAGTTACAATGGGAAACTTTAATATGCTTCCATCAGAGATCATGCTAGAAATCTTATCTCGTGTGCCAGCGGAATATGTTGTTGACTGCAAATGTGTGTCTAAGCCATGGAGAAATCTTTTTCAGTATCCATCCTTATTACAGTTGCACTTGAATCATCTCAATGGTCCTGGTCCTGCTCATGAATCCATTAAGTCGAGTTTCATATTTTATACTGTAGGTGAGGTTCAAAATCAGTTTCATTATACCGAGTATGATGATAATTTAAATCGTTTTAGTGGAACAACAAGGATCGATTTAAGACTTCCATGTGAGAATTCTTATCTTGTTGGTGCAGATAATGGTTTAATCTGTTTCAATAAACCCGATATTGAAGAACAACCTGCTTATATCTGTAATCCAATCACAAGAGAATGTATTTTCCTCCCAAAAGCTGAAGGAATATATGTGTTGAGTGGATTTGGTTACACTCCTTCGACCAATGAGTATAAGGCTGTTAGAATATGTATCTCTAGGGAAGTCCTAGATTTAATTGTCCATGTATACACTCTTGGTAGTGGCGTTGGGTGGAGAAATGTGAGAAAGTACATAGACTATGAGATGGTTACTTGTTGGCAATGTACCGTGTCTGCGGATGGAGCTATTTATTGGTTGGACGACGAACAAACCGTTATTGCCTTCGATTTGGCTAATGAAGAGATTCACAAAATTCCACCACTACCTTTTTCTCCACAAGATGGTTGTAATTTATCTTTAGAACTACATGTTTTAGGAGATTTTCTATGTGCGTATTATCACTATAATGGAAGTTGGGAGTTATGGTCGTTAAAGAAGGGTAAAAATTATCAGGATGCAATTTGAGTAAAGAGTTTAATGACTTCAGTGATACCAGGATCGAACTGATCACCTTAACAAAGAGTGGTGGGCTTCTATGCTACGATTATGGTGATAATAATGTCTATCTCTACGCTGCAAAAGCTTCATCTTCTAGAATGCTTGTGAATTTTGGTGTGAATTTTGATTTTGTAGTCCCTCACAAGAACACCTTGGTGTCATTGAAGGCATTAGGTGAAGAAGAGACGAAGCAAATGAATTCCTGTGAAAGAGCAAGATCTAGCGAGGAGACAGAAATCAATGACTATTAGCCAAAGCAAGAGAAGAAAGAAAGAGATCATTAGACATTGAAGTAACTGGTTTCATTTCTTTCCCTCATAAAAGCTTATGGAACAAAAGAATTCCACAAAAGGTGTTATTCTTCACTTGGAATTTATGTTACAATGCAGCTCCAACTCTTGATACATTGCATAAATCCATTGTGATTAATGGTTACATCATGTGCAAAAAAGAAGCTTAGTCTAACTCTCATCTTTTCTTGCATTGTGATGAAGCTAGAAAACTTTGGAATTTTTTCTTCACATGCTTTAAGCTGGTTTGGGTGTTTAGAGAGGATGTCAAGGCAACAATTTGGGAATGGAATAGAAAGAGAGGTAATACTTGGAAACAAAAGCTATGGAGTATGATTCCTTTTGCAATTTGGTGGGTAATTTGGAAGGAAAGGAATGGAAGATTATTTCAAGGAAAATACAATCAACATACACAACTCTTGAATGAAGTAAAGTGCTTGCTTTACAATTGGTCTTTAGGAACAAAGATTTTTGAGAAAATCTCCATAAATGACTTGTTACACAATTGGAACGGTGTGTTGGGCATATCTTAATTTCCGTTTTTTAGGGTTTTTTTTGGGAATCAGTTTTTGTCCCTCTTTTGTGCTTTTTTAAGTTTGCTCTGTAAAAAATTTTCTCCTTCTTTGTGGTAACTTGCACCTTGTTTGTTTGCAGCTGACTCGGCATCTGGATCTGAGTCAACCCCTGACTTGGGCCGAGTCAGCAGTCAGACCGTTTGTTTTGCATTTTGAGTCAGATCTGACTCGACCTCTGACTCAGACATAACCCCTGACTCGGACCCATTTGAGTCAGATAACAAAATACCCCTGACTCGTGGGATCAAACCACTGACTCACATATTTTTGAGTCAGATGACTCAGATCTGACTCAAAACAAACATATCGAGTCAGATCCAGATGAGTCAGGTGATTTCACTCAGATCCATACGACTCAAATGAGTCAGGAGTAAACAAACATGATGTTGGCTTTCTTTTTAATACATGGCCCTTTTTGAGTAAAAAAAAAAAGAGATCATTAGACACATTTTCAGCTTGCATACAGACAGAAACAAAGATCACCGGATCCTTCGAACATAACTCAACTGGCAATCAATGTGAATTACTGTTAGCTTTTAAATTGCTAAATTTCTATGTTGCCATGTTATTTATAATCTTCTGTAAGAATAATGTTATATGCAGTGAAAACCATGAAAACTGGAATCTTTCTTCTCGGTCGTTTATATTTAGTTTATATATACGGCTATTATCAAGGATATATAGCATGTCAGCTAACATCCATATTTTTCACGCATATAATCTATTCAAGCAGTGGATAAATGTCAATTGTTGGTATGTTACGGAGGAAATTCCAAGTCCAACTTCTAAATTTACCATTTACTGAAGCGGCTATGGCCTTCAATGTGTGCTAGAAATTCCATAAAAGGGTAACCAATTTGATATCTCCAGAGCTGGTTCTCTTGAGGCACTAGTTAGTAAATGAACATATATATGAATGGAGAAGGGACTCTCCCATTTGATATCTCCAGAGATGCAGAATCAATTCTATATCTCCAATTTTCCATGGAAGTGGAGAGTGAGAAGATAGTTCTGTGGAAATAAAAGGTAGGAACTAGGAAGGAAGATGGTCCTCACGGGGTTTGAAGTGGTAATCTCGAGGAGGAGAAGGGGGTTAACTTTGAATTGTTGTTGTTAAGGATTGCGTTAGTTCAAATCCTCTCGCCTGAAGAACCTAAACTATGTCATGTTTTGGATATTAACATTTACCACTATTAATCTTCAAAATTGATGAAAACAAAGCGCTATAATTTTCAAAATACAAATCGGAGCTTTACATTTATTCACTACTTTAAGTCTAATATCCCAAACTTATACCCGACTCCCCATCAAGGTGTTTCTGTAAGCACGTCTCACTCTAAGACCTGATACATTTTACCATCAACGATTCTATCCATTTCTCCAACGCCACTAACGAAATGGACCTTTCCAATATCACGATCTGTAACTGACGTCGCCTCTCTGAAGAAGAAGCTGGACAGTAGTAGGTTGTAGCTGGTAACAGTGTTCAAACAGTGATCCACAGCAAAACTCTTACAGCCCAAGTCAGCACGAGACATGGCGACAATCAATCTTCTAACATCACGAACATGCCCAACAGCACAAGTACGGAAAAGAGACGGTAAGATGAAGTGTGTCTGCTTACCTTGAACTTGTCAACTGTGGTAACCTTGTTAGGTGATGGTGGACCAATGAAGGGATCTGAGCAACGTTGTACATTGTCAATATGGAAATCGTGCTGGATAACCCAGCAACAGCATATAGATGAACACACTTAACCCATACTCAGATTCTCCTTCATTTTGAGAAAACCAAGGTGATGGATCACTTTCACCTCTCCCATTCATACGAAAAATATCTTACTCTCGCACAATTATCTGGTCTCCAACATCCCTATATTTCCAGTTATACAGCTTGGATATATTTATCCCGGCTCTACCTTGGGCGTTAAGCACAACTAAACCCCATATGTGGAGAATAGTTCGTCTGGGTATAAATTCATCTGCATTATATATTTGGGTTGCATTGGCAGCCAAGAAAATTTTCAGTTGGGATGCTCACTCATTAGTCATTACCACACCAGCAACCACATAATAAACTACGAGGCTATTGTTGAGTAAACTTGTCAACTAAAGTCGACTCCAATTAAAGAATTAGAAACTACAACATCTGACCATTTCAGATATTCTGTTGTGCTCCTACATTATGCATTGGAATTGGATTCAAACTGTTGAAAATTTTAACTTTTCCTTTGATTATTCTTGAAATCTTCTGTTTCCAAATTATATTGTTCCAAAACTTAGTCGGCAATTCCAAATCAAATTCATTATTTATTGTGGTGACATAAGGAAAACCATATCAACTTTGTTTACTTATAAATATATCTTTCTTTATAATAAGAGACCCCAAGTCGCCACATGTCATCGCCATAGTAATTCTGGTTTGTAATTAAGACACATCATCAGATGTTGCCATGTCATTTCCATGTCATCTTAGTCAATCAAAAATGCAGAAATATCCCATTAGTCACTTTTGAAAAGGTACATATGTAATCTCATAAGTTACGTTTGAAAAGGTACATTTGTGAAAAGTTTTTATGATCAAAGTCGCATCATTACTTGCACCTTTCCAAGTCATTTCCAGATCAGCCTGGCTAACCAAATGTACACAAAAACCTAATCAGTCACCTTCAAGAGTCACATGTTTAAGGATAGGTTCTCTTCCAAGAATCATCAGTAACTTAAGTGCATATTTATTTACACTAACCACCGTTTCTCTTCAAATTACATATTAATCGATTGCAATCATAAACTATAAATTCAGATTCAAGCTCCACACAACCATGCAAGTCAGGTTTTGAAATCTAAGGATATAATGAAAAGAGGCTAACGTAAAAACTCATTCCTACATTTCAATCTATCCCAACTAATAACTCATTCCTACATTTCAATCTATCCCAACTAATAATACTCATATAGATATAGATCTTTATGGTAACGTTTTTACCAACAGCCATAACTCTTGGTCGATAGCCACAACTCTTCAAGCACTACGCATATATATTAAGGGTATACGGTTAAAGGGGAGCATTTGCCCAGTTTTAGATGAAGGTTGGACAGCTTTTTTCTTTTCATAAAAAATTGAGATGCATGGCATCAAATTTATGAACAGCCAGAAGATTCTATAACTTCACCACATTGCCGGAGATATCAATGAGATACAGATTCAGAATTTTTATAAATTTTAAGAACAAAGTCCATCTTTTGCAGCATGTCGTTTGGAAACGAAGAGACTAAAAAGAGTTCAGGACGGTAGGGAATAACAAAGTTTGATGAAACATCATCATAAAGTTCTGAGGATTTGAGCACTTCTGCAGACCTCCGAGAGTCTTAATCTATCCATGTTGCCTCCTAATACTGCACAGGTAAGAATCCTATTCCTGATTCTCTTCTTCTTTCTTCCTATCTAGGGTTTAACCAAGGAGAAGTGCGAAAAGGTAAGATGGTGGAAGATCGTTATACATCTGACGTAAGATGCAATTGCAAGTGAGTTTTTTTGGATTATTTAGTATTTCATACCTAGTTGAATTCATTGTGCTTTTTAAGTGAGCAAATCGATGCACTAACAAATAATACGAACATAAATAGAATTTTGGGTTTCAGAATGGTCGTGGTAACATTAGGGAAGAAACTTTTGAATTTTCGATTTCTCTCCGTTTTGGATTTGATTATTGCAGAAGAAGATCTACATGTTGCACCGCTTATGTGCTTTGGTAGGCAACGAAGTAGATCTTCGGGAGATACATCAAGTAGTCAGGTATGTCAAGCTCCTCTTAGAAATATTATTTTACTTTTAATTATATGGCTTATGAGTTCTTTAAAAAAATTATTCCACCGATCGCGTATATATCAGATTTCACCCACATACACTAGCAGGAAAAAAAGACACAAAGATGCCATATATTACAAAAAGAGTCACCTATTGTAATAGGACAATACAACACCAACAGAAAGTGCTTGCTTCTAAAACACCATTTAGAAATTTCGAAGATTCGAAAGAGTACTGCGATGAAAGTCGCTTTGAGAAAGAACAAAGAAAATATTCGTGAATAATATTTTATACAAGGGTTAATTAGTATTTGTGTCGTAAGTTTTGGTATGTCTTTGAGTTTGGGTTGTAAATTTGTCCGATTTTGAGTTTGGGTCGTTGACCCCGTTAGTCAACGACGTCACTAGTCAAACTGTTAGTCAAAGTTAACTTCAGTTAGCCAATGTATTTACCCAGTTTGTCGAGGCTCTCCAGACCTCGTTAGAAGTCGGAATTAAGAGGTTGACCCCATCTTAGAAAGACGAAATAACCACCTTCCAAACGCACTTTAAAAATCTAGATTCAGAGTTCAAATGGTCAATCAAAAGTATGCGCAAACTAGGTCACAAAACTGCGTAGCTACAGATTTCAGCTCAGGACAGCTAGTTTCCGGGGAACAGATCTTCTAAACGATAAATCTGATTGCTAAGACCTTTTAACTCATTAAATACAAGACATAGTGGAACGTTTTTCGTTAAGAAAGTGTCGCCTAAATCCCTACCTGTTGGTGCCAGTTTCGCAGACAACAAGGGGCAGAAAACTGTGGCAGAAAATCCAGATTCCGAGAGTTTGGGGAATTTGAGAGAGTTCATTTCTAACTCGTTCTCTTTTAAGAAACGACAAATCCTCATTTATTAATCAAATAAAAAAAACAAATAAAAATGATACAGTTGTTGCTCCAACTAATAAAAATGATACAGTTTTTGCTCCATCTTACAATCATCAGGGAAAAAGGATTTTCAAATCTTTGGTAACGTAACATACTTACACTGCTTATAAATATATACACACAAGGAAACAGATTACGATCCCATACAGTGAATTAAGCAAAATCTAGACCTTGTAGCACGCTTTGGCTTCGAAATTATTTCAAGTTTGGTGAAAAGTTCCTCGTCTATGCACACATAACCCGCCGAATTCAAGAACACATTCCTTCGCAAAGGCGGTGATCATAATCCACTTTGTTCTTAATCGAAGTCGAACCCCGTTACATCAGTGAATTTACTAAGAAGCTTATCAGACTTGGGCTTCGATACTAGTTGAATTATCTACAGAAGTATTCCAGTGATTTTTAAGTATTAATGTCTTTTTCGTGATCGAGTAGATATTAAACTCTATTTAGCTCCTCATTTTTATATACTAGTAACTGAACAAATTATAAGAAAGGTATCGATTTTTCCTCTACGTAAGACCCTATTTCTATGAGATGAGCATTAGGCTCTCTTTGCAAGTACACAGGTGGAAAATATTTTATTTATGGACACATTACTTGCTTATCATCTCGACTCTCGCTATGACTTCTTGAGACAACTAAACATACAAGCATATTTATGGACACAGTACTAGCGGAATTGCGTGTTGGCACTACAATCTCTACAGTTTCAAGAGGCTTTACAATCTCTAGTTTCAAGTTATGTGTCTAGTCATGCTTATGCCTTCAGAGTCTTTTGTGTTTTGTCCGATTCAAGTTTCCAATTACCTAAAAAAGGAAAACCTCAAAATACACAGAAGATACCATCAGACTCCACCATTAAACTAGACCCTCAAACCTTTGCAAGTTAAAAATCAATATATGCATGATGATCTTGAGCATGAACTAACAGTTGCAGTAAGGTTTATTAAAAAACAAAAAATACCACACATGTACACAGATCTATCAAGCAAAGTTATCAACAGTTCAATGCATAACGGAATCACAATCAAAAGTTAAAAGAAATACCCATAAAAACCAACCATCATAGTGATCAAATAAGGAAAATAGATGGAAAAAAATATGCATACCTGAAGTTGAAGCGTTTCCTCTTCTTTCTCTTGTGTTTTTCTCTGGACAAACTCCCTCCCAAATCTCTACTATTTTGAGAGATTTGTGTACAGGCAAAAATACACTATCAACTCTCCAGAACTCCCCAAAATAACCAACTCCCTAGCATTCTAGGGTTTTACGACTAACAGGGAGTTCAAGGGTTTCTTTCAAACTCCCCCACGACTAACAGGTGTTTTGTAGGGAGTTTGGGAGACTCTTCTAAACTCTCCCACGACTAACGGGGATTTTGAGAGACTCCCTCGAACTCCCTCACGACTAACGGGTAAAACCCAACTACACTGAACTCCCCACAAATCACTCAAGGACTAACCCCCTGTAAATCTTTTCTTCTTTTTTATTGCGAACCCTAACTTTTCCCATTACTCTCTGAAATCTATTCTCCTTACCTAACGAGTTACAATGGGAAACTTTAATATGCTTCCATCAGAGATCATGCTAGAAATCTTATCTCGTGTGCCAGCGGAATATGTTGTTGACTGCAAATGTGTGTCTAAGCCATGGAGAAATCTTTTTCAGCATCCATCCTTATTACAGTTGCACTTGAATCATCTCAATGGTCCTGGTCCTGGTCCTGCTCATGAATCCATTAAGTCGAGTTTCATATTTTATACTGTAGGTGAGGTTCAAAATCAGTTTCATTATACCGAGTATGATGATAATTTAAATCGTTTTAGTGGAACAACAAGGATCGATTTAAGACTTCCATGTGAGAATTCTTATCTTGTTGGTGCAGATAATGGTTTAATCTGTTTCAATAAACCCGATATTGAAGAACAACCTGCTTATATCTGTAATCCAATCACAAGAGAATGTATTTTCCTCCCAAAAGCTGAAGGAATATATGTGTTGAGTGGATTTGGTTACACTCCTTCGACCAATGAGTATAAGGCTGTTAGAATATGTATCTCTAGGGAAGTCCTAGATTTAATTGTCCATGTATACACTCTTGGTAGTGGCGTTGGGTGGAGAAATGTGATAAAGTACATAGACTATGAGATGGTTACTGGTTGGAAATGTACCGTGTCTGCGGATGGAGCTATTTATTGGTTGGACGACGAACAAACCGTTATTGCCTTCGATTTGGCTAATGAAGAGATTCACAAAATTCCACCACTACCTTTTTCTCCACAAGATGGTTGTAATTTATCTTTAGAACTACATGTTTTAGGAGATTTTCTATGTGCGTATTATCACTATAATGGAAGTTGGGAGTTATGGTCGTTAAAGAAGGGTAAAAATTATCAGGATGCAATTTGGAGTAAAGAGATTAATGACTTCAGTGATACCAGGATCGAACTGATCACCTTAACAAAGAGTGGTGGGCTTATATGCTACGATTATGGTGATAATAATGTCTATCTCTACGCTGCAAAAGCTTCATCTTCTAGAATGCTTGTGAATTTTGGTGTGAATTTTGATTTTGTAGTCTCTCACAAGAACACCTTGGTGTCATTGAAGGCATTAGGTGAAGAAGAGACGAAGCAAATGAATTCCTGTGAAAGAGAAAGATCTAGCGAGGAGACAGAAATCAATGACTATTAGCCAAAGCAAGAGAAGAAAGAAAGAGATCATTAGACATTGAAGTAACTGGTTTCATTTCTTTCCCTCATAAAAGCTTATGGAACAAAAGAATTCCACAAAAGGTGTTATTCTTCACTTGGAATTTATGTTACAATGCAGCTCCAACTCTTGATACATTGCATAAATCCATTGTGATTAATGGTTACATCATGTGCAAAAAAGAAGCTGAGTCTAACTCTCATCTTTTCTTGCATTGTGATGAAGCTAGAAAACTTTGGAATTTTTTCTTCACATGCTTTAAGCTGGTTTGGGTGTTTAGAGAGGATGTCAAGGCAACAATTTGGGAATGGAATAGAAAGAGAGGTAATACTTGGAAACAAAAGCTATGGAGTATGATTCCTTTTGCAATTTGGTGGGTAATTTGGAAGGAAAGGAATGGAAGATTATTTCAAAGAAAATACAATCAACATACACAACTCTTGAATGAAGTAAAGTGCTTGCTTTACAATTGGTCTTTAGGAACAAAGATTTTTGAGAAAATCTCCATAAATGACTTGTTACACAATTGGAACGGTGTGTTGGGCATATCTTAATTTCGGTTTTTTCGGGTTTTTTTTGGGAATCAGTTTTTGTCCCTCTTTTGTGCTTTTTTAAGTTTGCTCTGTAAAATTTTTTCTCCTGCTTTTAGTTTCCACTTCTTTGTGGTAACTTGCACCTTGTTTGTTTGCAGCTGACTCGGCATCTGGATCTGAGTCAACCCCTGACTTGGGCCGAGTCAGCAGTCAGACCGTTTGTTTTGCATTTTGAGTCAGATCTGACTCGACCTCTGACTCAGACATAACCCCTGACTCGGACCCATTTGAGTCAGATAACAAAATACCCCTGACTCGTGGGATCAAACCACTGACTCACATATTTTTGAGTCAGATGACTCAGATCTGACTCAAAACAAACATATCGAGTCAGATCCAGATGACTCAGATCCATACGACTCAAATGAGTCAGGAGTAAACAAACATGATGTTGGCTTTCTTTTTAATACATGGCCCTTTTTGAGTAAAAAAAAAAGAGATCATTAGACACATTTTCAGCTTGCGTACAGACAGAAACAAAGATCACCGGATCCTTCGAACATAACTCAACTGGCAATCAATGTGAATTACTGTTAGCTTTTAAATTGCTAAATTTCTATGTTGCCATGTTATTTATAATCTTCTGTAAGAATAATGTTATATGCAGTGAAAACCATGAAAACTGTAATCTTTCTTCTCGGTCGTTTATATATAGTTTATATATACGGCTATTATCAAGGATATATAGCATGTCAGCTTAACATCCATATTTTTCACGCATATAATCTATTCAAGCAGTGGATAAATGTCAATTGTTGGTATGTTACGGAGGAAATTCCAAGTCCAACTTCTAAATTTACCATTTACTGAAGCGGCTATGGCCTTCAATGTGTGCTAGAAATTCCATAAAAGGGTAACCAATTTGATATCTCCAGAGCTGGTTCTCTTGAGGCACTAGTTTACTGAATCTGCCACAGTTTTCTGCCCCTTGTTGTCTGCGAAACTGGCACCAACAGGTAGGGATTTAGGCGACACTTTCTTAACGAAAAACGTTCCTCTATATCTTGTATTTAATGAGTTAAAAGGTCTTAGCAATCGGATTTATCGTTTTTGAGATCTGTTCCCTGGAAACTAGCTGGCCTGAGCTGAAATCTGTAGCTACGCAGTTTTGTGACCTAGTTTGCGCATACTTTTGATTGAACATTTGAACTCTGAATCTAGATTTTTAAAGTGCGTTTGGAAGGTGGTTATTTCGTCTTTCTAAGATGGGGTCAACCTCTTAATTCCGACTTCTAACGAGGTCTGGAGAGCCTCGACAAACTGGGTAAATACATTGGCTAACTAAAGTTAACTTTGACTAACAGTTTGACTAGTGACGTCGTTGACTAACGGGGTCAACGACCCAAACTCAAAAACGGACAAACTTACGACCCAAACTCAAAGACATACCAAAACTTACGACCCAAATACTAATTAACCCTTTATACAATGAAAGCATCCGTAGGGTGAAGTTTGATAACTTCCAATATAACGAAGAAGAAGAGAATGTCGTTATAAACATATAAAACGGTTACTAGCCATTGCTCTTTAGTAAGTGGAAGTATTCAACTTGTGATTCCTACTTTACAGTTACAGGGAAAACAAAATGGTCCTAGAAGAAGAACCTTGACAATAGTTTCAGGAATTCCAACACATACGAAAGCAATTAATTTACGTGTCATCATATTTGGATTAAACTCACATCTACACACCCTTATACACAAAGTATGTGGCACTTCATCGTGTAAGGGAAAAAGCAACGTTTGAAAGGGGCATGTATGGATAAATAGAGATGAAAATAGTATGAGCATATGTTATATCAACGTAAATGTAAAATGACTCTAATCAGGATTAAGCCTTGCGCAATACGATTACTCCGGTGCGTATGCACTGGGTTAGGGGCTTGTATATATATATGTAAGCAGTTGGAAGGATAATTTATAGCTACAAAACCTCAGCGCTAATAATAATTAGCGGACTAAATTCTTTCTTCTTTGATATTAAACAATCCACTCGATTTTTTAGTCATGGCAATATGTACCAAATTAAACTTGGTTCGTGTTTTGATCACGTTTGTGTTTGTAACTTTAGGGACAGAGGTGGTAGATGCGAGTTTTATGGAGGTGTGGAGTTTACCTGGATGCAGATAGGTCAGTTAGAAACTTACAGTAACTGTGGATGCTCGGCCATTCATCAAAATGGTGATTATCGATTCATATACCAAGGACAAGACGTCTTCTTATACAATGAAGAGGGGTGCCAAGGCGACGTTCAAACTCAACTTGGTTGTATCACTGTCGACTGCAAACCATTTGGATGGAAAAGTCTCCGTATTCAATGTTGATTAACAATGAGTGAAATTTGGTTGTGAAATCCTCCTTTTTTGGCTAGTGTCTAATTCACCGTGTAATGTTTTGCAAAAACATGTTTTTTGTTTTCTTGATCGGCAATCATGCTTCGATCAAGGAATACATGTTACTACTCTCAGTCTAATAGAAAAATTAGCATAAAAATACTTGTACGCAAAGCTCAAATGTATAGAGTTTGTTGCAATCCATCCCTTCATTATAATCTGTTTCAACATGTTGCACAGCCTCATTGGCCACCCTCTCCGCTAATTCATCAATAAGATTATTTGCTGCAACATCTATAACTCCTGAATGTTCTTGCCTCAAGCCTGGATGTTCTTAAAAATATGGACGGAACTGAGGCAGATGATGTGATGGGCGACAACCAAGAAGGTGAGGGTGAAGAAGTTGATAAACCTATAACTCCTGAAGATGGTATCTATAGTCACCAATTGAGAATAATCCCCCCGGTTCTTGAAGCTGATGGAGTTGTTGTGAATGAAACCATACCTGAAACTATTGTATCGGAGAGCAGTACCTCAGTCACGCCCCTACTACTAAAAACTCCTTAGTAGTAGTGGATGATCCCACTATTAATGAAATTAGACAGGGGGTTGTTGTTGATAACAATAAAAGATGTAAATGTACGAATAAATCTAAAGAGAATCTCTCGGAAGAGGAAATACGTATGTCCAAGTTCCCTCAAGAAATTATAGATGTTGCAGCAAATAATCTTATTGATGAATTAGCGGAGAGGGTGGCTAATGAGGCTGTGGAACATGTTGAAACAGATTATAATGAAGGGATGGATGCTGACATTAATCGATCAGCGCCTTTTATTCCAGGGGGGTCTATAATAAACTCCCCTATCAAAGACAAAGGGTTTGACCCTATTGCGGAGGAAGAAGCTCGGAGAGTCTTGAATTTTATAAATATGAAGTTGTCTACTGCATCAGTTAAGGGTAATACATCGAGGAGTAGTAACGTGCGTGGACCTTTACAATCGCATAAACGCAATTTTAAATGAAGTTATGTCGCTAGAATGATGATTGCTACGGACATGAGTAGTCTGTAGGGTGCTTGGAGCTCATGTGATATTAATGCTTAAAGTTTAACGGGTGTTATAGGTTTTTACGTTTTCATGTAAGGGCCTGTTTTGCCCATTTCTATTCCTTAGATTTTTAGAGATTTTGTCTGCCCTTTAGCTCTTTCAAGGGTCTAGGATCCTCGGGTCCCCTGATAATTATATGTAATTACTTTTTTTGGCTTTAATATTATGACTTAGCTAAAAAAATTGTTGCAATGACAAGCCAGTTTCATAGAGCTTCGTTTGTTGTCATAGACTCGATCCGTCATTTATTTCCCTCGAAATTGTCTACCAGATTGGAAGAAGGCATGCATATGATTTTATTACTTCGGCGTAGGTTTAGGATTAAAAGTCCCTTGCAATGAGTGGGCGGCCTAAAACAGCATCACCTCCTTGGGGCATCCTTGGTACAATATTATAAAGTAGGAATTATATAAATGCCCTCAATTCTGACGGGCTGTACAAATACCCTTATGGGACAATAAAAATATATCTCTCCAATTATAGGCCCATCAGGGGTCCATCAGTATTTTTCTTCTTTCCACATTTATCCTTCCTCCTTTAATCTTCGATTTCATCTCCATTAGCTTCTCCATCACCATCTCTATTCAGAGATAAAAACTGATCGAACTCCTACACCGCCGTATCCATCGCTACCACCACCATCTCCATCGTCATCACAAACCAACACTAGTGCCACCGCCATCACCATCATTACCACCTACCACCACTACGGATGAAGAAGACAGTGGAAAATCAATAACAAAATTTGATTTCGGTTGAAGAATACACTGAAAAATTGATTTCGGATCTGGTATATATATTTCATCCATCTCCACCACCGTTTTAGTATGATATTAATAAGAAAAGTTTACCTGAAGAATCATTCTTGTTTCAGATATGGAAACTAGCCTGTGTTTCTTATGAATTTGATATCGATTCAACCGGTCTCGCTCTAATCTTCGATAATATCTATTTGATTTTTTTCAAATTTTCACCGGTAATTGATTTCAGTTGGTTTGTTTGATTTGGTTTTGATAATTATTATGCTTGTTAGTGATTTTAATATATTCTGAAAATTCATCTTTGATTTGGTTTTGATAATGATTTTGCTTGTTACTGGGATTGATTATTTTGATTTTAATTGAGAACTTAATTATTGATTCATCTCTGAAATATGCAAATTATTCCATGTTCTGGTCATTCCATGGGAAGGTGTTGTTGGTGGTGGATATTGTGGCACTGGTGATGGTGGCTGTTGGTGTTGTGGTTGGGGTGGATGCTTGTTGCAATGGAGTGGATGATGGTATCTTTTCTGTAGTAGTAAGGTTGCATCATTAATTTGGTGTTGGTGGTCTTGAGGTAGGAAGATTACGCGTTAGGTGTTAAAGGTAAGTCCTATTTACCATTGACTAATTTCCTGGTAACTTCTGTGAGATTGGCATTTTTTGTTAATTTATAAACATGGTATATTGATTTATTGTTTTGTCTATATTATAATGTCTGGAAATGAAAATATGTTTCATCTTTAGGTAACTCTGCTGCTAGTTATGCACCCTTCGCAATATCAAATCAGGTTGTATCACGAGGTGGTTCTTAAAGTTCAACATTTTTTAAATGGGTTAACATCAATGAGTTCTGATCTTTTCCAAATTGTGGTCATCCATGGGAATTCTGTCATTCATTAGGTAGGTGTTATGGAACTAAAATTCTTGGTGCTGCTTTTGTATTTGTATTTTGCGGCATTTGATGCATGGTGTAATTTGAACACTGGTCTATTTTCTCTAGGATGCTGTTACTTTCTTGGGATGCTTATTTTCTACGTTCCTTCAGGTATACTCTTTCGTGATGTATTTACTGTTTGTATTTGTGTATCTTCATGCATTTAGTGTCTGCATTTAAGTTGACAGGAGTCTAATTGTTAATGACTAATGTGAATGTTTCATTTCTGACATGTTTTCGTCGTCTTTGTACATGCTTATAATTCTGGATGGAGTTTTACGTTGGCCTGCACTTACCCTTGAAGCTATAATAGTGAGTCCACTCCTCCACTCCTGTTTACTTGTATACTAATAGTTACATTAGATGAACCTATGGTGTAATGGTATCACAACTGACTCTAGTCAGAAGATGCATGTTTGATTCACGTTAGGTTCACTACTTTTAGTATATTTATGTATCAACAATAGGAATTGACCTTAGTTTAGGAAGTCAACAACCAACGTTTGTGTATCAAAAATGGAAAAATGGAATCAACAACCAATATTTGTGTATCAACAATAGAAATTGATCTTAGTGTAAGGAGTCAACAACAAATATTTGTGTATCAACAATAGAAACTGAACTTAATTTAGGGAGTCAACAACCAATGTTTGTGTATCAACAATGGAAAAATGGAATCAACAACAAATATTTGTGTATCAACAATAGAAATTAACCTTAGTTTAGGGAGCCAACAACCAATATTTGTGTATCAACAATGGAAAAATGGAATCAACAACCAATATTTGTGTATCAACAATAGAAATTGACCTTAGTTTTAGGGAGTCAACAACCAATGTTTGTGTATCAACAATGGAAAAATGAAATCAACAACCAAATTTGTGTATCAACAATAGAAATTAATCTTAGCGTAAGGAGTCAACAACAAATATTTGTGTATCAACAATAAAAATTGACCTTAGTTTAGGGAGTTAACAACCAATGTTTGTGTATCAACAATGGAAAAATGGAATCAACAACTGTATCAACAATAGAAATTGACCTTAGTTTTAATCAATGTTTGTGTAACAACAATGGAAAAATGGAATCAACAACCAAATTTGACAAATATTTTTGAACTTTTGAATTTTTGGATCAACTTCAGTTATTGACACCTAATATTATGGCGGCGGTGGTGGCGGCGGCGGCGACGTTCAGGGTTCAACAGCGGCGGCTGCGGCGGCAGGGGAGGAGACGGCAACAATGGTGGTGGTGGTGTGTGACGGTGGTGGAATATTATTGGTGTTTGTATTTAGTAAGTGGTGGTGGTGGCGGAGTGGTGGTGGTGGAGTGGTGGTGGCGGAGTGTTGGTGGTGGTGGAGTGGTGGTGGCGGCGGTGTTGTTGGTGGTGGTGAAATGGTGTTGGTGGTGGATATGAAATAATATAAAAAATTATTTTTTAATGGATAAGATTGTTAAATGGAAAATAATACCGTAAGTGAGGGTATTAGGGTAATCTATTTTTTAATAGATAAGATATTTAAATGATAGAGGTATTTATATTGCTTTATAAGGGTATATTTGTTGGGTGTCAAAATTAAGGGTATTTAATAAATTATAAACTGATAATTTTGTTCTGCCTAATAGTGTTTCTCAAACTGACAGCAATCTAAGACCTATTAACACTAAAAAGGATTTAAGGGGGGTTTTTATCCCAAAAATGAGAGGTGGTCTAGGTTTTAGAAGTCTTAAGTTTACTAATGAAGCCCTTTTGGCTAAACTGGTTGGTTGCTAATTTACTCTGAAGATGAACTATGGTTCAAAAGTTTGAAATGTAAAAATTTCAAAAATTGCCACTCTTTGCAACATAAAGCTATTAAGGACACCTCGTGGGTTTGAGAAATTGGAGAAGCCCGAGAGATGTCACAAATGTACGTGCATGGAAACAAGAAGATTTCTACAACATATACGGTCCTTGCTGATTTAGTGGGACAAGAACTAATTTTGTGAATATTCTTGAACTTGTGGTTAAATCTGGTTATTGGCTAGCTTAGCCAACCTAGTGGCACCGGTTTTACCTTCGTTTTAATAGTCCCGCATGAGATAGCAAGGATGTTGAAAATCCTATATATACCGTTACCTCCTTTCTCCCGAAAACCCTATACTATTCTTTCTTTTATAATTCGTCTATCGTAACTGCAGCCATAACTAATCTGCAAATTGCTTCTTTGAACAAGGGTGTCAATGACCAACTTTATTAATATCCTCACTCGGAGATCATATTTGAGTTTACCTTATCTTATCTTATACTAATATAAGGAAAGGAGGAAAGGAGGTAATTGTTTGGTGATTGGTGAAGCCTTATTTTGGTGAAGCCTTTTCATATGACAATAATACCTCCATTAACTAAGCTTTTAGTTAATATTTGTATATTTACAGGAATGTCATTGTTTTAAAAATACATCAAAAAAATTAAAACTTAGATATCATTAAAAATACCCTAGCACATTTAGGGGCGACTCAATCGCAATTAAGGGCGACATTAAAAGACAAAATAGGTCACCCAAACGTAAAACTGAGCTACCCCTTATCCGTAATTTTTCAAAATGGCAACTATGCCCTTACATAATCGGTAGCCAAAACCACAATCGGTAGGTTACAAACAATCGGTAGTTTAAAAGGAATCATTAGCTACCGATTAATGTATGGATATTTAGGCTAATGTTCCCTTTTATAATCGGTAGTTAATTGGACCTGTAAAACTACCGATTATAATAATCGAAAGTTTAACTGGTTACATTACCTTCATATTATAGGTTGCCCCAAAATGAGTTTTTTTCTAAAATCCATTTTCTCCAAAATTTTGAAATCTTCCATAATCGGTAGAATATTTGGCTACCGATTATAAGTAGCCCACATCGTACCTTTGCCAAATTCCCACTTGGCTCTGGGTGCAGAGCCACCCGTGACTATTTGGTTCGTATTTGAGACGTAGACATAATCGTAAGTTTAACTAGTTACATTACCTTCCGATTATAATAATCGGAAGTTTAACTGGTTACATTACCTTCCGATTATAGGTTGCCCCAAAATGAGTTTTTTTCTAAAATCCATTTTCTCCAAAATTTTGAAATCTTCCATAATCGGTTGGATATTTGGCTACCGATTATAAGTAGCCCTACATCGTAACTTTGCCAAATTTCCACTTGGCTCACCTAACCATTTGGTGTGAGCCATAATCCCTAACCATTTGGTTACCTTCCGATTATAGGTTGCCCCAAAATGAGTTTTTTCTAAAATCCACAAATTTTTGAAATCTTCCATAATCGGTAGGATATTTGGAAGTTTAATCGGTTACATTACCTTGAAGATTATAATAATCGGAAGTTTAATGTTACATTACCTCCGATTATAATAATCGGATGTTTAACTGGTTTACATTACCACCGATTATAATTTCCCGATTATAGGTTGCCCCAAAATGAGTTTTTTTCTAAAATCCATTTTCTCCAAAATTTTGAAATCTTCCATAATCGGTAGGATATTTGGCTACCGATTATAAGTAGCCCCACATCGGACCTTTGCCAAATTTCCACTTGGCTCTGGGTGAAGAGCCACCCCTAACCATTTGGTTCGTGTTTGAGACGTAGCCATAATCGGAAGTTTAACAGGTTACATTACCTTCCGATTAAAATAATCGGAAGTTTAACTGGTTACATTACCTTCCGATTATAGGTTGCCCCAAAATGAGTTTTTTTTCTAAAATCCATTTTCTCCAAAATTTTGAAATGTTCCATAATCGATAGGATATTTGGCTACCGATTATAAGTAGCCCCACATCGGACCTTTGCCAATTTTCCACTTGTCTCTCGGGTGCAGATCCACCCCTAACCATTTGGTTCGTGTTTGAGATTTTGAAAGCCATAATCGGAAGTTTAACTGGTTACATTACCTTCCGATTATAATAATCGGGAGTTTAACTAGGTTACATTACCTTCCGATTATAGGTTGCCCCAAAATGAGTTTTTTTTCTAAAATCCTTTTTAATCGGCATGCAAAGGTTTTACAAAGCTTCCGATTAAGTTTTAACAATCGGACACAAAATACCTCCCGATTATGAAGGGGCATATAAGTATTGTCAACCTATTTTGTCTTTTTGTGTCGCCCCTAATTGCGATTGAGTCGCCCCTAAATGTGCTAGGAAAAAATACACATCGTATTTTTGCAAAATTAACATATTTGGAAAGCTCTTTAAATTTTCTACGTAATGAGTACAAACAAGGATATTAAATTTTTATTTTAAGATTTTTTTTTCCATTATTATCAAATTTGGTGTTGTTAAAATAATCCAATTCAAACATGTGCATCGCACATGTGACCTTACTAGTACTAATATAAAGAAAATAGGTAATTGTTTAGTAAATCTTTTTCACATGACAAGAATACCCCCATTTAATAAACTTCTAATCGGTGTTTGTATATTCACAGGAATGCCATTGTTTTAAAAAGAGATCAAAAAAATTAAAACTTAGATATCTTTAAAAATACATATCGGATTTTTATAAAATTAGTATATTTGGAAAGCTCTTTGAATTATCTACATAATGAGTATAAACAAGAATATTATTTATTTTTTTAAAGATTTTTTTTTTTAATTATTATCAAATTTGGAATTAATTGTTGGAAAAAGAATCCAATGTCCCAATAGCAATTCTAGGTGACCCCTATCGTAATTTGTTTTTAATTCCTAATCTAGTCACTAATATGTTTAAAGAAAATATGTAATTGTTTGGATAGAAGTTTTTATTTTTTTGGTGAAGATTTTTCACATGACAAAAATACCCATCAAATTTAAGTTATAAAATCCGATATTCTTACAAAGATACAGGTTGAAAATTTGATTTGTTTCCTTTGAATCCCACCATTGAGGACATATTTTCGTGAAGGATATTTTTATTTGTCGGAAATTTTCAAAAATTTCACATCATCGGGGGGTTAATCGATCTCATCATCTTTGTTTTTAGATCTTCTGTTGTTTTTTTCCCTCGAACAAAATCGGCATGGTAATCTAGAAAAAACAATGTTCAAATTTTGCTTCATTTCCCTCTCACCGATGAAAAGTATCTAGAATGTTCATTTTTTTTCCTCCTTTCTTTCATTGATAAAATCAATTTTGGCCGACAACATGTTTTGTTGGTTTCATGAATTCCCCATTTATCATCTCTCTTGAATTTTTCCGCTTTTAAAAACTGAACTTTTTAGATGTAAACATGAAATCAATAGGCAACACAATTAAAATAAGATAAACATTGAGATACTTAATTTTGACATTTACGCTTTTAATTTTGAAACGAACGCATAAAAAGACATAGATTTATTATGGCTTCTCTTAAATATAGCCCACACTTTTATTAACCATAACCCATTTTAACTATAACCCGTAATATTTTTCAATTTATAAACCATAGCCCATATCATAACCCAAACCGGGTTAGCAGAAATCGGTAACTAGTTAGAGGTGAGTCGAGTTAAGTCGATCCAATTGAGTTGATTCAGTTGTTAAAACTAAATTCTAAATATGATGTTCACAAACCTTTTCTTCTAAACAGGCTGACGACAACCCTAACCATAAACCCTAAAAAATTATTTTCAAAATTTACTGCAAAATTAGTAAAACAAATTATCATGAAATAAAGTAAAGGAGAAAGATTCAAATCAACTTCACAAGATAATTCAATTTTAGTTGTAGCCGTGAATTCAAACCAACAGAGTCTTCGAGAAAATAATATCGGGGGAATTTTTTTTCATGGAGGCTCTGGTATACGACCACTATGATGAACTCATTATGATGAACTCACCATGATGAACTCACCAATCAAGCATGTATCATCCCACCATACATTCATCTCATCTCAATGTATAAAACTGACGTATTTTCCTTCTTAATATTTGTTCTATATGTGTTCCAACCATCTATGCCATGCAATGAAGCCATGAAAAAAGGTTTATTGAAAGAGATAATGCAGATTCAACTTAATCGTTATGCTTGTGATGGTCTTGTAATTTGCCAAACATGCCATCATCATGTGGTTGATGGTCAATCCATGAGTTCTTTCTACTTTACATGGGCTAAATTAGTACGTGCAGCTGGTTTGGCCTCAAAAAAGAAAAATCCATCAGGACCCCATAATCCTTCCTTATCGTGATCGCGCTTCAGTTTTGGAACACCCAGACAATGCGTGAATTCTCAAAGTCATGGGAAAAAAATCACGATGGGTCTGGTTTACGTGAATTCAATGAATTCTCAACCATCAGACACTCGGTGAATTCTCAAAGTTAGGGGAAAAACAAAGGCTTCTCTCCAATCTTGGTAAAGGGGCGTCATGAATTGGTAGAGGGGCGTCAAGTGTGATAGAAATGTCCCTTTTATTGGTTAGGGGGTGTCCTATAGGTGTGTAGAATGACTAGATTACCCCTTTCACCTTAAATTAACCAAAATCAAATCAATTTTTTTAAATTAACCAAAATCAAATCAGTTTTTTTTCCATCTTTCTTCTCATCCATCAACCCTAACCTCCATTAAAACCGAAAATGTCATCGTCTTCGATTAATCTACGATTTGAAAAATGTTTGGAAAAACCTGATTAGGGTTTAGTTTATTGTGTTGGATTTAAGTTAATTTTGTATCAAAAATTAGGTTTTGAATGAAAATTGAAATTGAAAATTGAAAGTTTATGCTAGTTACGGTTGGTAATAACTCAAATACGAACCGAATCGAGATTGTTGATGTTACTGGCTTGGTTTAAACTCAAATACCAACCGTAAGTTCTTAGTTTTGGGAATATGTTCAGTTACGGTTTTTATTTGCATCATATTTATCAACCGTAATTGATTTACGGTTTGAAACTCAATTAAACTTACCAACCGTAATTTAGTTACGGTTGGTAACTAAATTAAATTACCAACCTTAACTGGGTTTACGATTGGATCTTCCCCAAATTTAACCAGTTACGGTTGGTATTCGATAACTTACGAATCAGAACTAAGAGTTACTATTGGTCACGAGCAAAAATTGCAACCGTAAGTTCTTCCTCAAAATTCAAAATTTTGATTTTGTTATGTAATTTAGATAATTTTGAGCGAGAAAAAGCTAATTGGAACTAATTTAGAAGTATATCGGTCACCTGGACTCACTCATTTTGGTAGAGTGAATCAAAATCTAGGGTTTCACAAATATCACGTAAGTTTTCTTCCTCAATTTTTTTTTTTTTATAACTCTAAAAATCTGATTTTAGAGTTATAATACACTAATCTTGATTATCAACACTAATCTTGATAATCAACACTAATCTTAATTATCATTACTAATCTTGATTATTAACAATAAGGGCTAATTAGTCATTTACAGATTTTTTTATTGATAAGGGGCACTTGAATTTACTTCTAATGACTTTTTTTGTCTTATTAGTTTGACGCCCCTCTACCAATTCATGACGCCCCTTTACCAAGCTTGCTTAAATATAGCCTGCGCTTTTATTAATTATAGCCCAAAAAATTTAAGTAAAACTGAAAAGCTAAAATTACCAAACATGTCTTAATTATTTTTACTAATAATCTCACTTCTTCCCCAAAATCAAAATATAAACCCTAACTTTTTCTTTTTAAGATCCAAACTAAATTATACTTCAATCTATTTATAATCGTTCTATCATTATTCGTGCAAATTTCCTCATTATAAACCTTACTTTTTACTTTTTCCCCAAAACAAATTAAATCCAATTTTTCATCTTTTCTCTAAAATAATATACTTATTTTTCCTAAATCATGATTATAGTAATATCCATTGATATTCTTTTATCCCAATAATGATTAAGTTAAATTGACTATTCTAAATAATCATCTATGCCATAGATCTTAAATAACTTTCATTATGAAATTTATATAACTAACTAACTAACTTTATTTTATTTTTTTGATTTAGGGATTTGAGAATTTATTTTGGGCTATATATAAAAATTTTGTATACTTTTATGGGCTATGTTAATAATTACAAGGATCTGTTTGGTTAGATTAATGACTTATTTTATGTGGGCTATAGTTAATAAAAGCATGGGCTATATTTAAGAGAAGCCAAAACAAAAGGTCATTGTAGGTCTGGTATACGAGAAATAAATGAATTCTCAACCATCAGACCGTCCATGAAATCTAAAGATTCGGGGGAAAAGTGTTGGAATATTTTCAACTGCGCTAAGGGGGGTCCTGGGGGGCGTATCCCCAGGCCGTGGGTCGGTCGACGATTCTACGACAGTTACAAAACATATCCGTAAAGTTCAAATCCAATGAGACACCATTAATGTCTGTTGATGAAGGGACTCATCGTTTCAGAGAAACCTGTTGGTGAAAAGATGTCTTTTCACCAACAGATGCAAAACCCTCTATAAATAGCATCTCCCAAAACTTGTTTCATAAAATAATCAAAAACTTATTTCTCTATAAGCATCTTCAGAAACAAATACTATGTGTTCTTGGTTGGGTCAAGGGAGTACAACTCTTGAATTCAACAATGTTGTTTGGGATTCATTCTATCATGAAGGCAATATTTCATTGACCAATTGTACTCGCCATTATTTGGGAAGGGTCGAAATAATTTCTGAAAAGAATCGTAAGGGCTTGAAGCTTGTGTAATAGCATTCTTTTCAATATCTGTTTTCATCCTCTATTACCCTGTATTTTCCAACAAAGCAAAGCAATTGGAATGATGTAGAATCCAAATCCAAGTCGGCTAGTGGATGGATATTTACATTAGAGGTGATCTTGTGTCTTGAGTTCCAAGAAGCAAACCTCGCATTTCTGATTCAACAATGTTTTGTCAGAATTGATAACACTTACAGATGCATGTAAGAAGGGAGAATGGCTTAGAAACTTACTTGAGGAGATCCCATTTTGGAAGAAGCCAACTCCTGCTATCTTGATTAATTGTGATAATAAGGCTACAAGTTTTAATGTCACTAACAAGACATATAATGGGAAGTCAAGACATGCAAGTCTTAGACATCAAATTGTCGATAACTACTCAAAAGGGGAGTAGTTTGGTTAACTTTATTGAATCAAAGAAGAACTTGGCATACCCATTCACAAAGAGTCTACCAAAAGCAAGTGTTTTCAATAAAATGTGGGGAAATGGGACTAACGTCTGTGAATGAAAGTTGACCCCATAGCAGCAAAACCCAACCTATGTTTTGAAAAAGATAGACAAGGTTCAATGTGGTACCAACAAGTTATGGAAGTGGTCATGATGCACTAATAATAAACTTCCCATTTCAAATTAGTGCAATGGTTCTGCAAGAAAATTAGGGATGGATGAAAATCCTTAATAAGTCTAACTTTTACAAGGTGTCTCGCAGAAACACCTTCGAGACTTACCTATATGAGTATGGAAGTCAGGCCGTTTCCTAAGAGAAAAAGACCGTTCTCTGAAAGACTCATGAATACAGGATAAACACATGGCCATTAATGTGCTGGCTACAGAACACACAATTACAGGAATCAATATGTGTTGAGATTACGGTTTTATCATATGGGGTACTTGGTTCAAGACTGGTTTCACCACTGAACCCCGATAAGGTTTTGAATTCCTTACACTAAGTGAAGGTTCAAATCCAAAAGATACCTATCATTTATGTGCTGATTTCTACGAAGATGCTTATTTCCCAACTACCCTAGAACAACAATTTGATGATGGGTACGAAACTGTTACGACAGTTACAAAACATATCCAGAAATTTCAAATCCAACAGACACCATTAATGTATGTTGATGAAGTGACTCATCGTTTCAGAGAAACCTGTTGGTGAAAAGATGTCTTTTCCCAACAGATGCAAAACCCTCTATAAATAGCATCTCCCAAAACTTGTTTCATAAAATAATCAAAAACTTCTTTCTCTCTAAGCATCTTCGAAACAACATCGTGTGTTCTTGGTTGGCTCAAGGGAGTACAACTCTTGAATTCAACAACGTTGTTTGGGCTTCATTCTATCTTGAAGGAAATATTTCATTGACCAATTGTACTCGCCATTATTTGGGAAGGGTGAAATAATTGCTTTAAAAAGAATCGTAAGGGCTTGAAGATTGTGTAACAACATTCTTTTCAATCTCTGTTTTCATCCTTTATTACCCTGTATTTTCCAAGTACATTACCTAAAACGTTACCTAAAACGTTTTTCATTGATTCACCGAGTCACTGATTTCTCAACTAGGGCTTCTTCAAAAAAATATGACTTAGGGTTTTGTTTATAGTAGATTTAAAACACAAACCTCTTCTATTTCTTGTTTTTTTTCTTTTTGGAGATTTCTAGTGAAAAAGATTAGGGTACCGATTAAGGTTATGATTGATTTCAGATTTTGACAGAAAAAAAAAAGGTTTGGTTTCAAAAAAATTAATGAGGAAAGTTTGAGGGAGAGGAGATGGAGGCGGAGAAGAAGAGGGAATGAATTAGATTAGGTTTTGATAACTTTCTCTCTCTTGTATAGGTTATATAGGACCCTTTGGTTAAAGCGCATCAGAGCTGGATGACTAGTACATACAACACTAATTTGATTGGTTTCTAGAGATTAAATGGGTAATCTTTAACCACGTGTCCAAAACAAAGGTTTTGAACGGTTGTCCTTGTTTTCAAAATTATGTGCTATTTTATAACTTAGAGAACCCTGTGACAACGTTACGCAGGTGTCCATAAGGCTTAGTTTGGTATTGCTGCAGCTTTTGTATAAGCACTTTTTTGTTGTGCGATGTTGTGTTGTACTGTGAGAAAAAATGTTAGACGTTTGGTAAAAAAATAATTAAAGTTAAACCCGATTAAAAAAAACTATCAAAGTATGTTTGGTAAAATATCAAATTCAACTATTGTTGTTGTAGCAAATGACAAAAATGACATATCTCTGAAAATAATTTTACTTAATTTTATTAGGCTTAAAAATAATTAACTTTTTTATTATTAAATACTAGGTATCACCAGGGCCTTACGGCCCGCTCAACTGTGATCATTGTCATGTGTCATGAAGTTTTCGCTTATATAACTCGGGGTTTTAACCCGATATGTTCCTTGAAAGTGTCTTTAAAAATCACTAATATGCGTATGTTAATATACGAGATATCACCATTGATTGTTTCTTACTATAGTTAGACCCTGAAGTTTCTCTTTTGGATGAACCGGAGAAGAAATATATCGAATTGAACATCATGGGTTCACAGATTTAGAGTTGGACCTTAGTTTCTCTTTTGGATGAACTTGAGACGAAATATGTCGAAATTGAACATCACGGGTTCAAAGATTACTAGAGTTGGACCTTAGTTTCTCTTTTGATGAACCAGAGAAGAAATATATCGAATTGAACATCGGGGGTTCACTGATTACTAGAGATGGACCTTAGTTTCTCTTTTGGATGAACTGGAGACTTAAATATATCAAAATTGAACATCACGGGTTCAAAGATTACTAGAGTTGGACCATAGTTTCATTTTGAATGAACCTAGGAGAAGAAATATATTAATTGAACATCACGGGTTCAAATATTACCATAGTTGGACCTTAGTTTCTCTTTTGGATGAACTAGACTAAATATATCGAATTGAACATCACGGGTTCAAAGATTACTATAGTTGGACCTTAGTTTTCTTTTGGATGAATAGGAGAAGAAATATATCGTAATTGAACATCACGGGTTCCTAGACATCGGAGTTGGACCTTAGTTTCTCTTTTGGATGAACTGGGGACTAAATATGTCGAATTGAACATCACGGGTTCAAAAGATTACTAGAGTTGGACCTTAGTTTCTGCTTTGAATGAACCAGGGAGAAGAAATATATCGAATTGAACATCACGGGTTCAAAGATTACTAGAGTTGGACCTTAGTTTCTGTTTTGGATGAACCGGAGAAGAAATATATCAAAATTGAACATCACGGGTTCAAAGATTACTAGAGTTGGACCTTAGTTTCTGTTTTGAATGAACCGAAGAAGAAATATATCAGAATTGAACATCACGGGTTCAAAGATTACCATAGTTGGACCTTAGTTTCTCTTTTGGATGAACAAGAGACGAAATATATCAGAATTGAACATCACGGGTTCAAAGATTACCATAGTTGGACCTTAGTTTCTCTTTTGGATGAACTAGAGACGAAAATGACCATATTATGCAATAAATATCATAGAGACTATGAAAATGACCATACTACCCTTATTGGAAAAAAGTAAAGTAATTCTTACGGACTGTGAAAAAGACCATATTACCCTTATTGAAAAAAAGTCCAATAAATATTATAAAAACAATGAAAATGACCATACTACCCTTATCGAAAATAAGTAAAGGAAATGTTATGATCGTGAAAATGACCATATTGCCCTTATTAGAAAAAAGTGCGGTCCAATATTATGGAGACCGTGAAAATGACCCTACCACCCTTATCGGAAATAAGTAAAGTAATTCTTACGGACTATGAAAATGACCATATTACCTTATTATTAAAAAAAGTCCAATAAATATTATGGAGACTGCAAAAATGACCATACTACCCTTATTTTAAATTAGTAAAGGAAATATTACGTAGATCGTGAAAATGACAATATTACCCTTATAGGAAAAAAGTGCAATAAATATTATGGAGACAATGAAAATGACCATACTACCCTTATCAAAAATAAGTAAAGGAAATGTTACTGACTGTGAAAATGACCATATTACCCTTATTGGAAAAAAGTGCGGTCAATATTATGGAGACTGTGAAAATGGCCATACTACCCTTATCAGAAATAAGTAAAGTAAAAGTTACACACTGTGAAAATGACCATATTACCCTTATTAAAAAATGTGCAATAAATATTATGGAGACGGTGAAAATGACCATACTACCCTTATCGGAAATAAGTAAAGTAATTCTTACAGACTGTGAAAATGACCATGTTACCCTTTGGAAAAAAGTGCAATAAGTATTATGGAGACTATGAAAATGACCATACTACCTTTATCGAAAATAAGTAAAGAAAATACTTTGAAAATGACCATATTACCTTTATTTGAAAAAAGTGCAATAAATATTATGGAGACTGTGAAAATGACCAAACTACCCTTATCGAAAATAAGTAAAGAAAATACTTTGAAAATGACCATATTACCCTTATTGAAGAAAAAAAGTGCAATAAATATTATGGAGAATGAAAACGACCATATTACCCTTATCGAAATAAGTAAAGTAATTTACGGATCGTGAAAATGACCATATTGCCCTTATTAGAAAAAAGTGCAATAAATTTTATGGAGACTATGAAAATGACCATACTATCCTTATCGAAAAATAAGTAAAGTAAATACTTTGAAAATGACCATATTACCCTTATTGAAAAAAAAGTGCAATAAATATTATGGAGACTATGAAAATGACCATACTACCCTTATTGGGAAAAAAAAAGTGCAATAAATATTATGGAGACTGAAAATGACCATATTACCCTTATTGGAAAAAGTGCAATAAATATTATGGAGATCGTGAAATGACCATATTACCCTTATCGAAATAATTAATTAAATGTTACAAACTGTGAAAATGACCATAATGCCCTTATAAAATCAAAAAGTGCAATAAATATTAGAGACTGTGAAAATGACCATACTACCGTTATCGGAAAAAAGTGCAGTAAATATTATAGAAACTGTGAAAATGACCATATTACCCTTATCAGAAATAATTAAGTAAATGTTACAGAATGTGAAAATGACCATATTGCCCTTATTGGGAAAGTGCAATAAATATTATGGGATCGTGGAAATGATCATACTACCCTTATCGAAAATAATTAAGTAAATGTTACGAGACTATGAAAATGACCATATTGCCCTTATTGGAAAAAAGTGCAATAAATATTATGGAGATCTGTGAAAATGACCATACTACCCTTATCTAAATAATTAAGTAAATGTTACAGATCCAAAATGACCATATTGCCCTTATTGGAAAAAGTGCAATAAATATTATGGAGATCGCGGAAAATGACCATAATACCTTTATCGTAAATAACTAAGTAAATGTTATAGATCGCGGAAAATGACCATATTGCCCTTATTGGAAAAAAAGTAAAATAAATATTATGGAGACTTTTGAAAATGACCATACTACCCTTATCGGAAATAACTAAGTAAATGTTGCATCAGAAAATGACCATATTGCCCTTATTGGAAAAAGTGCAATAAATATTATGATTCCATGAAAATGACCATACTACCCTTATCGAAAATAATAAAGTAAATTTTATTAGACTATCAAAATGACCATATTGCCTTATTGGAAAAAAGTGCAATAAATATTACGAGATCGTGAAAATGACCGCATTACCTTATGAAATAAGTAAAGTAATTTACAAACTTTAAAATGACCATATTACCTTATTAGAAAAAGTAATAAATATGATGTACTCTCAGAAAATGACCATACTACCAATATTGGAAATAAGAAAAAATAAATTTACAGACTCGTGAAAATGACTATATTATTCTATTGAAAAAAGTGCAATAAATATTAGAGATTTTAAAATGACCATATTTACTCCTTATCTTAAATAAGTAAAGTCTTAAGGATTGTGAAAATGACCATGTTACTTTTATTGGAAAAAAAAGTGCAATAAGTATGGAGACCGTGGAAAATGACCATAATACCCTATCCAAATAAGCACAGCAATTTTACATAGAAATGACCATATTACTTTTATTGAAAAAGTGCAATAATATTATTGAGACTATGAAAATGACCATAATACCCTTATCGGAATATGTAAAGTAAATATTAGCGATCCGTAAAAAAATCACCATATTTTTATGGAAATAAGTGGCATAATATTTATGCCATTTATTTCAAGGAGGGTCATGGTAATTTTTACTTTAGACTTATTTCCAAATATGGTAATATGGTCATTTTTACAATCGTAATTTTACTTTACTTATTTTGATAAGGTAGATGGTCATTTTCAGCCTCCATATATTTATTGCATTTTTTTTCCAATAAGGGTAATATGGTCATTTTCACAACTGTAACATTTACTTAATTATTTCCGATAAGGGTAGTATGGTCATTTTCATAGCTTCCATAATATTTATTACTCTTTTTCCAATAAGGGTAGTATGGTCATTTTCATAGTCTCCATAATATTTAGTGCACTTTTTCCAATAAGGGTAATATGGTCATTTTACCTGTGATGTAACATTTACTTAATTATTTCCGACAAGGGTAATATGGTCATTTTCACACTCCATAATATTTATTGCACTTTTTCTAATAAGGGTAGTATGGTCATTTTTACAAACCAGTAAGAATTACTTTACTTATTTCGATAAGAGTAGTATGGTCATTTTCATAGTCTCCATAATATTTAGCACTTTTTCCAATAAGGGTAATATGGTCATTTTCACTAAGATGTAACATTTACTTAATTATTTTCGACAAGGTAATATGGTCATTTTCTAACTTACATAATATTTATTGCACTTTTTCCAATAAGGGTAATATGGTCATTTTCACAATCAGAAGAATTACTTTACTTATTTATTATAAGGGTAGTATGGTCATTTTCACGCCTCTATAATATCTATTGCACTTTTGTCCAATAAGGGTAATATGGTCATTTTGAATATTCAGAATATTTACTATATTGATTTTTAATAAAGGTAGTTTGGTCATTTTCACAGTCTCCATAATATTTATTGCACTGATTTCGAATAAGGGTAATATGGTCATTTTCACATTCTGTAATATTTACTTTATTTATTTTCAATAAGGGTAGTTTGGTCAATTGCCAGACTCGATAATATTTATTGCACGTATTTCCAATAAGGGTAATATGATCATTTCCCCAGTCTGTAATATTTATTTTACTTATTTTCGATAAGGGTACTCTTGTCATTTTTATAGTCTCCATAATATTTATTGCACTTTTTCCAATAAGGGTAATATGGTCATTTTCATAGTCTATACGAATTACTTTAATTATTTTCAATAAGGGTAGTTTGTCATTTTTACATACTTCCATAATATTTATTGCGATTATTTCTAATAAGGGTAATATGGTCATTTTTTACAAATTTAATATTTATTTTCAATAAGGGTAGTTTGGTCATTTTCACCGTTTGTACTAATTACTTTACCTATTTTCGATATGGGTAGTCTCGTCATTTTCATAGCCTCCATAATATTTATGGCATTTATTTCCAATAAGGGTAATATTGTCATTTTATTAAAGATGTAATATTTATTTTATTTATTTTCAATAAAGGTTGTTTGGTCATTTTCACACCTCCTAATATTTATTCTATTTATATTTCCAATAAGGGTAATATGGTCATTTTCACAACTGTAATATTTACTTTAATTATTTTCGATATGTGTAGTCCGTCATTTTCACGCTCTCCTAATATTTATTCCATTTATATTTCCAATAAGGGTAAATATATGGTCATTTTCAAAGATGTGTGTTTACTTTACTTATTTTCAATAAGGGCAATCCTGTCATTTTCATTGTCTCCATAATATTTATTCCACTAAATTCCAACAAAGAGTAATATGGTCATTTTCAATTTGTAATATTTAATCTACTTATTTTCGATAAGGGTAGTTTGGTCATTTTCTTTCAATATCCATAATATTTATTGTACTTATTTCTAATAAGGGTAATATGGTCATTTTTCCATTGTATTATTACTTTACTTATTTTCAATAAGGGCAATCCGGGTCATTTTCATAGTCTCCATAATATTTATTGCACTTATTTCGATAAGGGTAATATGGTCTTTTTCAAAGTGTGTAATATTTACTTTACTTATTTTCGATAACTTGTTGTCCGGGTCATTTTCACGTCTCCATAAAAATTATTGCGTTTATTTCCAATAAGGGTAATATGGTCATTTTCACACGTAATTTTTACTTTATTGTTTCAATAAGGGTATTCAGTCATTTTCAAATTTCATAATATTTATTGCATTTATTTCAGTAAGGTAATATGGTCATTTTCACGTTTTTCCTAATTTTTATGACTTATTCCTATAAGGGTAATATGGTCATTTCCACGTTCTTCAAAAGAAGATAAATTTTTGTTGTGGTTTTGCTTTTAGAAAATCGAAAGAAAAGGTTGGTATTTGTCCAAGTCAAATGTCATACAAAGTCATGACTTGTTGACTTGGTCTTGATCCTTTTTCTAATATTAAGAAAATTTAAAATTTAAAATAAAATAAATTTTGATATTTAGAAATTAAATAAAATTGTTATTTTTGTATAATTGTTATGAAAGTAGTGACAACCAAAATTTTAAGAGTGATTAATTTGGGGTTGTTTTTGATGTGGTGGAATTTTTGGGTGAAATATCATTTTAGATTATAATTGTTGTTGTTCAAATAATTATCAACAAATATTTGTGTGACTAATAAAAAGTCCTAATTAT
>JAJJWX010001781.1:0-55957 GCA_023529315.1 Papaver bracteatum
ATATTTATTATTGCGAGCAGCAAGGGTATTCACGAGCTGATTCTTCTCATTTTCATGATGTGGCACCTTCTCTTCATGTTAAACATTTATATTTTTCTTTTCAGTACTTAGCTCTTACAGTTCTCAGCTATTTTTTGGCTAGTTTTATTTGTTGATTCTATTTTTATTTTATCTATTTCAGGAAAAATCTCTAGTAAGTACTCCACTAGGTGGTTCACAATCTCATTCTAGCGCACAAAGTGGTCTTACTGGGTCTGGAAAATCTCGACCTGTTACCCCCAGTGAGGAACTTGTCAATAAGAAGGTTAGTAAGCTTCAAGAAGTGGTCTTTCCATTACCTTGACGTGAAGAAAAAGAACAGATTGTCGCGAAAGTACATGCCATCATTGACTTTAATACGTAGCTATACCCAGCAAATAAATTTCAGGGCTTGCTTATTTACCTGCGATGTTGTATCTTATCTAAGTGAACGCATTGAAGCATGCCTTATTTTCATGTTACTTATCGTCTTATCCCTGCATAGAATGTACTGGATTGTAAACTTGTAATGTATTTACCTGCAAGATGTCTAGATGATCCTGTAGCAGTAAGAAATCATAGTTGATTTTACTTTTATTATTATGTATTCTGTAGCGACTATTAAACTTGCTTTACTTTGTAATGTAGGTGCAGAAAGGAGATGCAAAATGTGAAAGTGGCGAGAGAAGACCTTCCAAACGCCCAGATTTAAAGGAAATAACTAAGGCAAGTGTATCTTTCATTTATTGGACATTTATCTGGTGAGGCTAACAATTTGTAATTCAATATAGGTTTTGCACAGTTTGTTTAGTAGAGTGATAGAAAAGCACATGGTCACAGACTAGTAGCATAGATATACTTTGGTGGTCCTTTATACATGCAGATCCTATATTTTGTCAACTTTTCCAATCCCCCATATTGTTGTCTAAAGGAAATGGAAGTTTAATGTTCCTATCATTTTTATTTTATTGTTGTACATGAATGATATAGAGTATGAAAGTGTATACCAATCCTTTGTATGGGTTTATGATTGTTCATCTATTATACAGGTGCAAAATCAGTATATATTCAGGAGCAGAAATCTGCCGGAATTTTGTTCCGGTGGTTTTTTTTTTTTACCTGAAAAATATTTTGCAACGGATATAAACGTTGTACAGTTATACGTTGCATAATTTACCGGAAATGTGCAACGGATGTAACGGAACCAAATAAATAAAACGTTGACAAAATCAAAATGGGACCCACAAAAGTGTTATTCTATAAATTATATACGTTGCACAAATAAGAAAATCTACAACGGTTGTGCAACGTTTATAAGCGTTGTACAAATTAATTTGTGCAACGGATATTATGTGTTGCACATCCATGCGCAACGCCGTTTTGCCAACGTTTATTTCCGTTGCACAAATTATGCGCAACGTTTATAAACGTCCCTAAATGGCCGTTTTGGTGTAGTGTTATGACACAATAGGTCATGAGTTCGAACCTCCCTGTTATAATTTTTGAAATTCCATATCTTGACTTGAGTATTCATTTTTAATTCATAATATTGGAATGAACACCACGTGTGCGACTCTTAGGGTGTGGCACGGAGAACCACAGCCTTTGATTTATCTTTGCCAAGGATAAATCCTGACCACCACACAGATAGGCAAAGTTAGCTAAACTCTGCTTTATACTATTGATGAAAATATAGATTGAAAATCTTAAATATGTAGCTCAATCTGGACCATTCGTTTTCTTCGTCATTTATTTTCACTCCATGTAAATCTCTGATTTTGGCCTGAAAAAGTCAAAGTCTGTTTGGACAATTTCCTGTCCATAAAAAATAAAAAATAAAAACAAAGAGAAATTAAATGGTATGATACTAAAAAAAAAAACTAACATAAGAATAAAAATGAATAGATGGCAATCATATCTAATCAGTATCTTTTGACTGCAAATGAAAAAAAAAATACAATATTAATGAAACGAATCAAAGAGAAATTAAACTCCATGAATCCATTGATGTTAAACAAAAAATTAAAGGGAAAAGCTAACAACAATTATCTCAGTCAACCAATACAATAGTGAATCATACCTTGAGAATAGAGTTATGCAAAGGATGAACATCTGACAAACGACAAGGTCCAAATTAAACTCATTCAAATCAATGAGATATTATTGTCATCTTAAAGAGAATGAAAAGACGAAAACAACGCAAAAAGAATGTGGCTATTCCGATATCGGACGAAGAAGTTATGGCCAAAATAAAATCTAAAAACTTTAGTGTATAGAGATAAGTTTGGCTGATAACTCATCATCACGAGTTAGCCGAACCTGGAGCCTACAAATCAAGATTTTCGAAGTGTTTACAGAGATAAGTTTGGCTTAAAAGTAATCTAATCGAGTTAGTCGAACCTGACAACCACCTGGGGTAAATTTCACTTGTCAGGTTCGGCCGGGAAAGGTTGGCAAGATATTAGCCGAACCTGACACTGTTCTGGGACATGTTTGGACATAAAATTGACTTTTATCTCAAGGAGAAACGGTTTCGGAAGGATTTTAAAGACTAACTTTGAGAGCTCTATATATGAAAATGTTTAAGAAGAGATCTTTCAATCTTTATCATCTCTTTACACCACATTTTATCATTCATATTACCTTCCACGTCATAAAAAATACATCCAAATCTCTAACACGACATGCATCAATTTTGAGAAGAAGAATCAAGTTAGAGGTTCGCGATCACCACCATATTCATCTTCCCATCCTCCCCTCCACCACCATCTTCATGATCACCTCATACTACACCCTTGTTTTCATCATTATCATCCTCTTGCTCTACAGGCAAACATCCACCCGTGTCAGTTTCCCTTTTTCCTGCATGCAAGTTTTTGGTGCCACCACCTAGAGGTTTGAGAGTTTTTGAATTATCTATTAGAAGGAGTCACTTCCATTGTTCTCCTTTTATGCTTCTCTTTGAATTTTCCCGGATGGGTGCTTAAACAAATAATACACCTTAATTAACTTTTCAAAATAAATAAATATGACTCTACTAAACAATAATGTGATAAGTCACCTATAAACGGACAAGTTTATAGGAAGCTATTAGCCATACACAGAGTAAAGTTCGGCACATTCGATATTTATCAAAATGAGCCGAACAATATGCCGAACATTGTATGATGGATATTCAAGTTCGGCTGATTATCATAAAATATATTTATAAGCCGAACATGTAGGTTCGGCTTATTCGATATTCAAAACATAACATGTTTTCAGCCGAACTGTTCTTCATCTGTAGAAAAAAATTAAATTCGGCTAATGAATATCAGCCGAACACTACTCTAGAACTACCAAAACCTCGACGAATCATCCATTAAATGTCATGAAATCAACGAAATACGAAAAAATAAGCAATGGGTTTGTAGGAAATACCTTTTATGTGCAATTTAATGGAATCGGGGTCTATTTCTAGCTCTCCAACACCAATCAATCCACTATCCTCTTCATCTCCATTTTTTCCAAAAACCCTAGATTGAGATGCTACAGAAGCAACACCAAGATTCGGCATCGCTTAACACGAGGTGCCATATATGTTTTTAATCTAGAACTTAATCGAAAAATGAGATTTTGTGAATCAAAGGGGGAGAGCTCGGTTGGGTTTCTTCTTTTTTGAAGAAGAAGAAGAAGAAGGGAGTTAAGTTTAAGTTTAAGTTTTATTTTATTTTATTTTTAAATTAAGTAACAGTTTAATTAGTGGGTGGTGTTAATAAGTGGGAGGAGTAATTAAGTAGTGAATGCTTAATTAGTGGGAGGGTTTTAGGATTAGAATTTAATTAAGTGAAAGGATAGTAATGTAATTTAAACTATGCAGGGATATTACGGTAACTTAAGGATCATTAGGACACCCCTTATAATTTTGCACTGGGTGCCATAACAAGGATCATTAGGATCAGTATGCCCCAAAATTTCTTTGTATGCCCCAAATGAGGGTTCTTGTTAAATGACTATAAACACCATCCAAATTTTCCTAGCGTTTTTTGTTGCTCATATACCAGTACCCATCTGAGCATTGTGCATTTTTCGATAAAGCGAATTGATTCTTAGTTCTTTGACACAAGCAAACAACTGAGAATCATTGTGCATTTTACCGTGAACCTTTTGGCATAAGGAAGGCAGAACAGTACAAAATCTTCACGAATTTCTCCAAATTTCCAACTCCATCCTATCCTTTCCAGGCCAAGTTGTTTTGGATGTTTTTGTTTTGTAGTATGTGTGCAGTTGTTCCCGGTGCTAACAAAGGAATCGGGCATGAGATCGTTAGAAGATAATGTACCAGTTATTGGTTTTGTAGACCGGCGGCTACTTAAAAGTTCGTGTGAAAATAAAGAAAGAAAAGGAAAATACAAAACTACTTAAAAGTTTAAACCAGAGCCGACTTCAGCATTTTTGCTTGGCAACTATGTATGCCGCGGTTCTTCTTTAACATGCTTGTCAGTATCTGCAGCGTTCTGAGAAGTAATCTCAATGTCAATCTCGAGAGTGTCATCCAAAATATATCCCGAGTTATGCAGTCGTCTAAGAGTCACAAATTCCGGAAAACCCCATCCGTCTTTGGCATTATTGAATTTACCTTCACCTACGGCATAACCAACAAATCAATGGTGGCTTACAAAAATAAAGAATAAAATAATCAAAGGTCAGGACTGCTACTTCAAGTTGTTCCCTAAAATACATTTACATTTACATAATAATTATAGTACGTATTAGAGAAAATAGTAATTTTAGGACCCAAGTTATAACTGAATTTATGATAAGGTTCCTCGCGTGGATGGTCTTAGGTTATGCTTGGATCAAGTCAATTGACCAGTTGACCCACCCATGCCCGTTCCTTGTCTATACAAGAAACTAAACAAGTGGTGCATATTAAATAGCAAGTTCAGAGGAAACACTAATTTTTGGGAGGGCAGTTTTTACCGCACGGTAAAATTTGTGTAAGGGAGGGTAACAGCAATTTATTAAGATTGAAGATTAGGGTTTTGGCATCAGCTGTCATTCTCAGCAATATAAACAATTCAGGTATTTCTATCTGCTTAGAGTTTGAAAACTAACCTGATGAATACAATTCAAACAGAAAATTTTGTATCAACAGATATTCATTTTAGACACCAATAGTTGGAGCAAATCAACACCAAGTTTCGTTTCAAACATTATCCAAGCATGTTTCCCACATTTAGCAATTAGATAGATGATCATTTCAAGAAAAAGAAAGATATTAATAATACCATTATCACTTGTGACAAAGGTGTTGGTTTGACTAGTGATTGTGAATCTGTACTTGGCATCCACCGGATATTTGTTCGACTCTGCACAGCAAAGGTATATCGACAAGTGATCAAACACTTTCCCGCTTCCCTTAGGATAAACCTGCATCCTCCTATTGAAACAATATTGGTGAGAGGGTTGTTAATCATAACCGGAAATATGAAGACAAACTAAAACATATATACCATTTAGCACCGCCAGCACTGAAAACGTCTGAGTAATGGATCACTTTGTTTTCCAAGTACAGCTTTGAAAAGTTGTCAATCTTCCAAACAAATCTGAATGTTGATGTTGATGCAAGTCCAACTACCTTGGTTCCCATTGGAGGAGGCTGGCTAGATTAACCCTTTTTCATTAGTAATAATTAAGAGATCTTATATATGCTTCAAAATAAAATGAACTGCGAAGAAGTATACTCTTACGAATCTCACCTTGGTTGCTCGGAGTCCAGCAGAAACCTTTGATTCTCTTTAGGGTTTGTCTCCGACGACGGTAACTTGCTTCGGAAATACGGTGAATATATACACCGATCAATAATGGATAAAAATAAAAGCATGTGAAAAAGTGACCATATGCAGGCCCAGATATGAAAAAGTAAGCAATACCTTGGCCCATTACTGGTCCCGATTAATTGGAGAGGAAAGGGAGATTCATTTGTAATTGTAATTGTGTGTGTCCTCCTGTCTCCCCTGCACTTTTCTGAAAGTCTAACCGGTAGATAGAGAGGGAGAAGAGACTGAAGCTGCTGAACAAGGAAAAAAGGTACACACATTTATAGATTTTCAGTTATCTATTGATTATTGAATTCATAATCTTGTTTAATTAAGATCGATTTGAAGTATTATTATTATCTTAGGCCAAGAAAACAATCAATGTATTCATGAAACCCTAAACTAAAATGAGTTATTTTTACAATGTTGCATTTGAATACTACTCATTTTCAAGTTGAGTTGAAGCATTACTTGTTGAATGACTATAAACGTCATCCAAATTTACCCTGAACCTTAGTTCTTCGCAAACAAGTGAGAATCATTGTGCATTTTACCTTGAACCAAATCTTGGTTGTTGAACAGGTCTCTACTTCGAGGAGCTATATACATAAGATCTCCCTCCATAAGAATTATCATTTTTTTGGATGAAAGATTAAGATTGATTCAAGGATACATATGAAGAACTTTGACCCTCATTTGCCCACAAGTTCATCCAAGAAAAGTCTGTGTCGGTAATCAGGAGAAAAAAATTTATCATTATAATCATGTTGTCTTTTGGAGGTGGCTACGTTTTGAAAGAATCTGCTGTTTCTATCAACCCACAATGCTCACATTTTGGCATAAGGAAGGCAGAACAGTATGGAATCTACAGGAATTTCTCCAAATTCTCAACTCCAACTTTCAAAAGCCAACTTGAAGCTCCAACAAGGATTAATCATCAGCTACCTCAGATCAAAAGAACAGTGGGAGATGTTTCTACAGATAGGTACAGTTTTTGTCGCACTTTACTTCTACTGCCTCTTCAAATGGAGACTGATACTAAATGTTATAAGTTATTTAAGTTTGTTTGCGTTGTTGTAGTATGTGTGCAGTTGTTACCGGTGCTAATAAAGGAATCGGGCATGAGATTGTTCGGAGATTGGCTCTTGAAGGTGTGACTGTTGTATTAACAGCTAGAGATGAACAGAGAGGATCAGACGCAGTATCATTGCTTGTCAAATCGGGGTTGGAGAATGTCGTTTTCCACCAGCTTGATGTTCGAGATCAATCAAGTGCTGATTCCTTGGCTAAATATGTCCAAACCCAATTTGGGAAGCTTGATATCCTGGTAAGCATTTGTTTCAAATATGCCTTGAAATTTTGCAAAGTAGTTGATTCAAATTTCTGAATGCATTGGACCAACTCCACTGAGCAGCGACAGAAGCAGAATTGAAAATCTAAGTGGGCTAAAACTGCATCATGAGCTAAAACTCAGATTTCTAGAGGGGCTATTATTTTTTTCCCCCAAAAAAGAGCTTTGACAAAGATGAATGTTAGACTGGATTTATAATTTTGGGGTTGGCTGGAGCACCAGCCAGCCACCCCCTAGCTCCATCGCTGCCACTGAGAGTTAACAAGTTTGCTGAACATCATCTACTGTAGGTAAACAATGCTGGGGCATCAGGGGTTGTAGTCGACGAAGAAGGATTGAGAGCCCTAAACATTGATCCAGTATCTTGGGTAAGTTTATTATCCATTATATATAATAATTCTGTATGATTTTAAGAAGTATACCGATCAAAGAAAAAACAAGAGATAACTGACGAGTCTAAGAATTGATGGCAGCTCTCTGGTAACGCTACCAACATGGTGCAAGGAGTGATGCAGCAATCATACGAAAAGGCAGTAGAATGCCTCGACACGAACTATTATGGTTGCAAAAGGGTCACAGAAGCTCTCTTGCCTCTCCTAAAGCTGTCTAAATCAGGTGCAAGGATTGTAAGCGTGTCTTCACTTAGATCAGAACTTAAGGTAACTCCAGTCTCCAGATGACTTTCAAGCGCATATTCAACTTAATGTCTTTTTCATTGTTATAGAAGCTAACTTGAGTACACTATCTGCTGGTAAAGGTGTTCACCATATTAACATTTTTTTTTTCTTGTATAAAATTCAGAGGATCCCGAATGAACAACTTCGGAGGGAACTCGGCGATCTAAAAAATCTAACAGAAGACAAAGTGGATAAAATGGTAGAAAATTTCCTGCATGATTTGAAACAGGGGATGGTTGAAGAAAACGGATGGTCTCTCATGCTACCATCGTATAGCATCTCAAAGGTTGCAGTTAATGCATATACTAGAGTTCTTGCAATGAGGTATCCTAATATGTTCATAAACTGTGTTCATCCTGGTTATGTCAATACCGATATAAACTGGCACACAGGGACTATGAATGTCGAAGATGGAGCTAAAGGTCCAGTAATGTTGGCTTTGCTGTCTGATGGGGAGTTCACAGGATGCTATTTCGATCAGACTAGAATGGCAGAGTTTTAATCGACCTTTTTGATTGAGTAACAGTTGCTAGTCGAGTTTCATGAGATTGTTTAGCTTAGGTACTGCTGGAAATAGTCCAGCATAGACGACGAGGGAGGGAGTAGTGACTCATAAAATCATTGATCCTGGATCACTCTGCAATTGGCTTTTGAGTTAGATGTCCACGAATCTAATAGTTAATCATTCAGTTTTAGCTTCCTAGTAACTTGAGTTCTGATTTTATTCTATTTTTGCCATGCTTTTTTATAATCCTGCTTAGTGTGAATCATAGCAATAGCAATTCAATGTCTTAGTAGAACTGTGAGTGGTTTTTAGAATTTTGTACATGTCCTCGGTAGACACGAATTTGGCCATTCTTCGTCCCAAATTGGAAAAGAAAGTGATTCATATATGTATGGAAGCACTCAGAATTCCTTGGTTGGTCTATATGAAGGTGGAAATGCGGAAGACAGCAAATTGTTGCCACTTTTGATAAAAACTTCTTCTTTTGTTTGTTGAAATCAGTCGTAAAGATGAAAATTCCGAATGGGAATTTCAAGAATCGTTGTTTAATCCACCTTGCTCTTTTACCACAAGTCCTTGCAAGTTGGAACGGGGGATACCAAGCGGTCCATTCATTGCACGCCATTATTAAATTGTAAGGTTATTTTAGGCATTTTGAAAAATGATAAATGACCTAGAAGAATTTTCCTCTCCTCAGTCTCACTCACTGTTACAGCAACAAGAAGCAGTAGGGGAACCGGAGAAAATGTTAAGCTTTTTGCATCCACTCTCACTCTCACTCACTGTAAGAAGAAGAAGAAGAATGAAAATGTCAATCTTACCTGATGCCAACTCGAAAACTTTTACAGCAAGGAGAAGAAGAAGGAGAGTAAGAAGTAGGAAATTACCTAGATTCTTACCGGAGGAAATCATAGAGAATATATTTACAAGGTTACCCGTCAAGTCCATTGCAAGATTCAGGTGCGTTTCCAAATATTGGCGTCATCAATTTCAAAACCCTAATTTCATCAAAAATCATCTCAACCATGCTGTTCTCATGAACAAATTCAACATCTTGCTTACCCACTTCGCCTACTCTGGGGTTCTATGGTCAACATCATCACCATTTTTAAGTCGGGATCTTAATATTGAATTTCCACTGATGTCCGAACTATGTATGCCTCAAATTCTAGGTTCTTCAAATGGTTTGGTTTCCATAGCCATAAATGAAGCCATAAATGAAGAAATTTGCATCTGGAACCCGGCTACTCGAGAATATAAACTAGTGCCCGGACTTTCACCAGCTGTTGTCAATACTTGGTGTGTTAGTTTTGATCCACATGGGTTTGGTTTTGATTCCAAGAATAATGATTATAAGTTATTGAGAATTTTGACTCGTGGTATTCATGCAACTTTCGAAGCTCTACTTTACTCATTAGCTTCAAATTCATGGAAGAATCTTGGTTTCATTATTCCTCACGCATTATTTTTCACTTACGAAAAGGGGTTTCTTCTTAATGGTGTTCTTCATTGGATTGCTGCTGATACTCTTTCTGACTCTGCTGTTATTGTTTGTTTTGATATTGCCGATGAGACATTCTTTGAAGTGCCGTTACCACCTTCCGGCGACCCTTTCCAGTTCTATTTGGGCGTATGGGAAGGAAAACTTTGTCTACTTCATGAGAATCATATGGAGAAGGATCCTGATATATGTACACATCAAAACGATCACACCGATGTGTGGGTAATGATGGGTAACAAGTGGAGTAAGCATTGGAAGATTACTGCACATATGAGAGAGATGCGTTATAGAAGACCAATTCAAACTTTACAGAATGGTGAGATCCTGTTTGAAGGCGATTCAAGGGTGGAAGTAGAAAAAGAGAGCTTTGATTTGATATCATATGATCCTAAGCTTGAAAGAGCTAGAGCTCTAAAGATGGATGGTTTCCCTGAACAACTTGCAGACACTCAAGTGGAGACTTATATTGAGACCTTGGTAGCTCTCAACTCTGGTACTCATGTTGGTCAATAACAAGATAATAACAAAGAAGTGAAAAAAAAAAATGTAGAAAGGGATAGTGTCAATCTTTGATATGCTTTTGCACCAAGGAAATGGAAGTGGAAATGGTTCGTTGTGGGGAATGATTTGTTATATGTAGCAGTGGATTATGCAAGAACCTAATGACGGCATTTTGGGTAAATTCCGGACAGTAATTTCTGCGCACCTTGCTTTTTTAGTATATGCGACTGAATGTTGTAGAAACCAAGCATATATGTCTTCATCAACTTGAGTTAGGCCTGCTTTCTTTAAGTATTTTGTATTAGTGTTTCGAGCTTTCGTATGCTAATGAATGTACAATCCAAGCATCACATATATTTTCTTGTTGCAACTCAGGTACGGTCCTCTCTCATTAAGCAGCCTTAATTGAAATTTTATGCATTTTGAGATTAGATAACTAGAGGTCTTTCCTGAACCTAAGTAGTTGACAATATGTGGTGATATTATGTTCTTGTAGCTTTTTATTTTATGTTTACGGTTCATTTTTTGATTTACTTTTGCTAGATTCAATGGAGAATGCGATGCAAACTTTAGTAAACCTATTTCCTTTACAAGAAATAAAAAACAGTGACTGAAAAGTATATGCAGAGAATATCGTGGGAAATTGAGAGCTTTCCCAGCGATCGTATGCTCCTAGCCTTCTAGGAAATCTATTTGATTCTTAGTTCTCAGATTATATTTGTTTACTGTTGTCATTTCAAGATTTAGTGTGTAATTTTCAATCTTTTGCATGATCCAGAGCGTGATACTAGTAGAATTCTTTAGTTGAAGAGTTAAAGGCTTACTCTGTCAGTAGTTCTGTTTCTGGGGAGAGCCTTGTATCGGTCGACTCAGAAACTTATGTGGGACATGCAGAGAATGAAAACTCAGAAGGTATGGTTGATCTTGGTAACAACAAATATTTGAAAAACAGATTATTTTGTACTTGAAATATATGTGTCTACTCTCTATGTTTTGTGGCCAAGTATGTATAGAGCATTCTGGCTAGAGCTTGGAAATGTGAATATTCAATCTCTGTTCTTTGAGATGCAATAATTTATTACTTATACTAGTAGCTCTTATATATTTTTTTGTTTTGTTTGAGATATTTGCTCTTCTGGTTGTGAGAGTCGTCTTAGTTGCTGCGGATCTGTGAATATGGCTGTTGATTATGCTCTCCATTTTATGATTGTCGAAAACTCGGCTGTTTTTCTAATGATATTCTTTATCTTTTGTGGCCGAAGCTTGAGATTGAGTCAGAGATGGATCTACTTAATCATTTGGAAATAGAGTTTAGCATTATTCGTTGACGGCCACACATTTCTATCAAATTATCAGGGCAGAAAATCTCAGTGAAATATTTTTACATTGGCCTGAGTGCAGATAGGGAATGTAAGTATGAAATTTTTTGTGTTTTGTACGGAGACCCTATGAATTGTCGAAGGTGGAACCTATGCTTATTTTTCTTTTTAGTATTATTCTTTTTTTTTCTTTTTTTAGTATAAAAAAAGTTATTTATAATAATAATAATAATAAAACAAGAACTTATGATTCGTACAAGCCTTTGGTTGATGTGTTTAAAGTTTCAAATTGTTCGCAGTTCATTATATGAAATGTTTGACTGATCTTTCTAGTTGTCTACTATTGGTTTCGGCATTAGTTGACCCTCTGTGGGAATGGAGCAGTGATGGGTTACTATTGCTCAATCTCTGGAGGGGCGAATTGGAGACAATCATCAGATCATTTACTGCCGTGGATGTTTATATGGGGCTGAATTAAGTAAAGGTAAGCTGTTAGCGATCAGAGAGAAGTTAGTCAAGTCATTTCTATCTAGGTAGTCTATTGGTTATATAGTTCGTCAGTATTTACAAACACCCTAATTATATCAGCTCTTCTTGAGCTTGCGTCTTACTACGCTTCAACCTTGAGCTTGTCCTATTGCCGGCATGTACAACTATTGCTCTTAGTAATTGACGAGCAAAGTTAGTAATAAATAAGAGATCTTATATATGTTTCAAAATAAAATGAACTGCGAAAAAGTATACTCTTACGAATCTCACCTTGGTTGCTTGGAGTCCAGCAGAAACCTTTGATTCTCTTTAGGGTTTGTCTTCGACGACGGTAACTTGCTTCGGAAACACGGTGAATATATACACCGATTAAAAATGAATAAAAATAAAAGTATGTGAAAACGTGACCATATGCAAGCCCAGATATGAAGAAGTAAACAATACCTTAGCCCATTACTGGTCCCGATTCATTGGAGAGGAAAGGGAGATTCATTTGTAATTGTGTGTCCTCTTGTCTCCCCTGCACTTTTCTGAAAGTCTAACCGGTAGATAGAGAGGGAGAAGAGACTGAAGCTGCTGAACAAGGAAAAAAGGTACACACATTTATAGATTTTCAGTTATCTATTGATTATTGAATTCATAATCTTGTTTAATTAACATCGATTTGAAGTATTATTATTATCTATTCTTAGGCCAAGAAAAACTATCAATCTATTCATGAAACCCTAAACTAAAATGAGTTATTTTTACAATGTTGCATTTGAATACTACTCATTTTCAAGTTGAGTTGAAGCATTACTTGTTGAATGACTATAAACATCATCCAAATTTACCCTGAACCTTAGTTCTTCGCAAACAAGTGAGAATCATTGTGCATTTTACGTTGAACCAAATCTTGGTTGTTGAACAGGTCTCTACTTCCAGGAGCTATATACATAAGATCTCCCTCCATAAGAATTTTCATTCTTTTGGAAGAAAGATTAAGGTTGATTCAAGGATACATATGAAGAATTTGACCCTAATTTGCCCACAAGTTCATCGAAGAAAAGTCTGTGTCGGTAATCAGGAGAAAAAAATTTATCATTATAATCATGTTGTCTTTTGGAGGTGGCTACGTTTTGAAAGAATCTGCTGTTTCTATCAACCCACAATGCTCACCTTTTGGCATAAGGAAGGCAGAACAGTATGGAATCTACAGGAATTTCTCCAAATTCTCAACTCCAACCTTCAAAAGCCAACTTGAAGCTCCAACAAGGATTAATCATCAGCTACCTCAGATCAAAAGAACAGTGGGAGATGTTTCTACAGATAGGTACAGTTTTTGTCGCACTTTACTTCTACTGCCTCTTCAAATGGAGACTGATACTAAATGTTATAAGTTATTTAAGTTTGTTTGCGTTGTTGTAGTATGTGTGCAGTTGTTACCGGTGCTAATAAAGGAATCGGGCATGAGATTGTTCGGAGATTGGCTCTTGAAGGTGTGACTGTTGTATTAACAGCTAGAGATGAACAGAGAGGATCAGACGCAGTATCATTGCTTGTCAAATCGGGGTTGGAGAATGTCGTTTTCCACCAGCTTGATGTTCGAGATCAATCAAGTGCTGATTCCTTGGCTAAATATGTCCAAACCCAATTTGGGAAGCTTGATATCCTGGTAAGCATTTGTTTCAAATATGCCTTGAAATTTTGCAAAGTAGTTGATTCAAATTTCTGAATGCATTGGACCAACTCCACTGAGCAGCGACAGAAGCAGAATTGAAAATCTAAGTGGGCTAAAACTGCATCATGAGCTAAAACTCAGATTTCTAGAGGGGCTATTATTTTTTTCCCCCAAAAAAGAGCTTTGACAAAGATGAATGTTAGACTGGATTTATAATTTTGGGGTTGGCTGGAGCACCAGCCAGCCACCCCCTAGTTCCATCGCTGCCACTGAGAGTTAACAAGTTTGCTGAACATCATCTGCTGTAGGTAAACAATGCTGGGGCATCAGGGGTTGTAGTCGACGAAGAAGGATTGAGAGCCCTAAACATTGATCCAGTATCTTGGGTAAGTTTATTATCCATTATATATAATAATTCTGTATGATTTTAAGAAGTATACCGATCAAAGAAAAAACAAGAGATAACTGACGAGTCTAAGAATTGATGGCAGCTCTCTGGTAACGCTACCAACATGGTGCAAGGAGTGATGCAGCAATCATACGAAAAGGCAGTAGAATGCCTCGACACGAACTATTATGGTTGCAAAAGGGTCACATAAGCTCTCTTGCCTCTTCTAAAGCTGTCTAAATCAGGTGCAAGGATTGTAAGCGTGTCTTCACTTAGATCAGAACTTAAGGTAACTCCAGTCTCCAAATGACTTTCAAGCGCATATTCAACTTATTGTTTTAGAAGCTAACTTGAGTACACTATCTGCTGGTAAAGGGGTTCACCATGTTAACATTTTTATTTTTTATTTTTTTTTGTATAAAATCAGAGGATCCGGAATGAACAACTTCGGAGGGAACTCGGCGATCTAAAAAATCTAACAGAAGACAAAGTGGATAAAATGGTAGAAAATTTCCTGCATGATTTGAAACAGGGGATGGTTGAAGAAAACGGATGGTCTCTCATGCTACCATCGTATAGCATCTCAAAGGTTGCAGTTAATGCATATACTCGAGTTCTGGCGAAGAGGCACCCTAATATGTTCATAAACTGTGTTCATCCTGGTTATGTCAATACCGATATAAACTGGCACACAGGGACTATGAATGTCGAAGATGGAGCTAAAGGTCCAGTAATGTTGGCTTTGCTGTCTGATGGGGAGTTCACAGGATGCTATTTCGATCAGACTAGAATGGCAGAGTTTTAATCGACCTTTTTGATTGAGTAACAGTTGCTAGTCGAGTTTCATGAGATTGTTTAGCTTAGGTACTGCTGGAAATAGTCCAGCATAGACGACGAGGGAGGGAGTAGTGACTCATAAAATCATTGATCCTGGATCACTCTGCAATTGGCTTTTGAGTTAGATGTCCACGAATCTAATAGTTAATCATTCAGTTTTAGCTTCCTAGTAACTTGAGTTCTGATTTTATTCTATTTTTGCCATGCTTTTTTATAATCCTGCTTAGTGTGAATCATAGCAATAGCAATTCAATGTCTTAGTAGAACTGTGAGTGGTTTTTAGAATTTTGTACATGTCCTCGGTAGACACGAATTTGGCCATTCTTCGTCCCAAATGGGAAAAGAAAGTGATTCGTATATGTATGGAAGCACTCAGAATTCCCTTATGTGTACATCTGCTGGTGTCCTTGATAGTTGGGCTGTTCATTGGATAGGTGTGAAATGTGATGCTGTACCTGGTCGTTCAAATCAGACCACTGTTTTAGTCCAGTGTGAAGGAGTTTACTGCGGTCTGTGCCTCCAGATTCACATAGGCTTTTAACGGATTAAGGGCCTTGGAACATTGATCCAGTATCTCAATTCTTAAGGCTTTTAAGACCAACCAGTTTAACTGTTTAATTACTAGGTGAGTTTTGGAAAATGAAGATTTTTTTGTCTGAGAAACCATGATTGATAAGGGCTGATACCGGAATTACCGGGGGCTGATACCGGAATTACCGGGGGTTGATACATTCAGCCGATCCAATGGTCAGGATTGGTTAAGATTTTTTTGTCCTATATGAAATGATATCAGCCCCTAACAATTTGGTATCAGCCTATATCAATTACCGAGAAACCGGGTGTTATATAGTGAAGAGAAGTTTTTTCCTCCGACAGAAAACTCGAGCAGCAAAGAACTTGATCCACCCATGGAAGGTGGAAGGCTCAAAAACATGTGCAGAGAAAAAGAAACGAAAAACAGATTAGGTGAATCTCCACCTCTGAACCTAGAAAATAACTCAGACCCTTTGATTCCTTCACAATCTCTGCCGTCTGCGATGCTGTCAGTGTTCTTGTTTCGCTGTTGAAAAAACCTCAAGTGGCTCAATCATCAGCTACAGTTAGGGTGTTTGATTAAACAATGTGATTTGGAAGTTTGCTCAACCGGTTTTCGAGATCGTTTTGGAGTTTTCGATTGATAAACGGCCCAAAGTAAGGAAACGTGCACAAGTGTGTGTTGAGGAGATTTATAAGTCTGTTCAGCGTACAGATGTTGTGAAAGAGGCGAGCCAGTTGTTTGGGTTGGTGTTTGATAAGTACTTGCCATTTGCAACAACTATAACATGGTGTATGGTTGGAAATGGTGTATGGTTGGAATGACAGAGGATTCAGAAAGGGCGGAGGAGTTGAAGTTGCTGGAGTGTGTACATATGCCAAGTGTGCTTAAGCGTATTGTGCAATATTTGTCGAACACACAGTTTTTGTTTTTATTATTTTTAATTGTAGCCACCAAGCACAACAAAGCCTATACTGCATTACTATGTATTGGCAGAGATTCCGAGCTTTGGTAAAGTTTGATGTGTGATGATATCAGTGACCAGACTTACCAGAACCAAATACAGGCGATTAACAATTACCACTCACAAATATTTAGTTACAGTAAACAAGTTGGGCAGGTAAGATTTGGGATTTTCTTTAAATTTTCTGTGTCCACTACTTGGCAGCATCATATATGGGCCCATTAAACTAGAAAACAAAAGATTCTCAACTCTTCAATAATCAAGTGAAAGATATCTCCACAGACCAAAAAGCATTATACAATTTTTTATAATCTGAACAGGTCTCTACTGAAGCAGCCAGAACAGTAAGAGATTGGTTGATCATTAGTTGCTGTCTGCAAATCAAAAGAAACATGGGATCTATTTCAACAGATTGGTATTGTTTTCTTTTTATAATTTCTGTTCAAATGAGACCGGATGGAGAGACATCTAGCTATCAAGTAATCTGAATGTGTTTTTGGTTCTGCTTCTTGTAGTATGTATGCAGTTGTTACAGGTGCAAACAAGGGAATCGGGCTTGAGATTGTTCGGCAATTGGCCGTCAAAGGTGTGACCGTTGTGTTAACAGCTAGAGATGAAAAGAGAGGGTTAGATGCGGTTTCGCTGCTTGTCCAATCCGGACTGGAGAATGTAGTTTTTCACCAGCTTGATGTTAGAGATCAATCTAGTGTTGACTCCTTGGCTGTATTTGTCCAATCCCGATTTTCCAGACTTGATATCTTGGTAAACAATTCTGGAGCATCAGGGGTTGTAGTTGATGAGGAAGGTTTAAGGGCCTTAAACATTGATCCAGTATCTTGGGTGAGCTTAATTCATTCTCAAGGCTTCTGTTAAAGTTTTTGCAAAGAAAAATGAAAGACTATATGGATTGCTGCAGCTCTCTGGTAAAGCTACCGACATGGTGCAAGGAGTGATTCAACAACCATACGAAAAGGGTGTGGAATGCCTTGACACAAACTATTATGGTTGCAAAAGGGTTACAGAAGCTCTTTTGCCTCTTCTAAAGCTTTCTAAATCTGGTGCAAGAATAGTAAATGTGTCTTCACTTAGATCAGAACTTAAGGTGAGAGTCTACGTAACCTTGAACTGCAAGTTCCGACACATTGTCTTAGTCTTATTTTGAAGTTAATAAGTTGATCACGATGACTAGTCAAGAGGGTAACACAGTTAACTTTGATTTTATTCTTTAAATTACTCAGAACGAACATATTAGAAGTGAACTTGGCGATCTGTACAATCTAACAGAAGAGAAAGTGGACAAGATAGTCGAAAATTTCCTGCATGATTTGAAACAAGGGATGCTTGAAGAAATGGGATGGTCTCTCATGCTACCATCATATAGCATCTCCAAGGTCGCTCTTAATGCGTATACTAGAGTTCTTGCAATGAGGTATCCTAATATGTTCATAAACTGTGTTCATCCTGGTTATGTCAATACCGATATAAACTGGCATACAGGAACTATGACCATCGAGGACGGAGCTAAAGGTCCAGTCATGCTGGCTTTGCTATCGAATGGCGAATTCTCAGGATGCTATTTTGATCAGACTGAGAAGTCAGAGTTTTAGATCATCCATTTCAACATATTTTTACTCCCCTGCAATGCTTTCTAGTACTATCTCTGGGCAATGTACACTGCTTGTTTAAACATACGTATCCATTCGAATACTAGTAATATGAGTGAATGAGAGAAAAATTAAAATTGTGCAGCAATGTACACTGCTTGTTTGAACATAATTGTGTTGTTTTCTCCCCTGCAATGCAGTCTTCGAATAAACTTCTGCATAAAATCATTTGTCTAAGCGACGGAGGAGGTATTCGACTTGAACAAGTTTAGTTAAAGGCATCACCCATTCTCCATATAACCGAGAAAGAAGTGACGGATCAATCTTGCAATTCTGCTGCTTGTCGTCCCCGTCTTTCTCTTTTAGGTTCACTTCTTGACTGAGAATCATGGCCTTTTTTGCTACCCTCTTCTTTACCATTTCTTCGACGTCTTGGAATGTCAATAGCTTCATCAGTGCATCTCTGTCCTGCGCACGAATGGCAGGTCCATATTCTTCCGGAGCATCTCTGAATTTCACCTCTGCTACAAATTTTCCATAATGAATCCTTCTGGACAAGGCCTGTACAAAAAACATACCATTTATATATAATTCTGCAACATGTCACCGGCAGGGTTTTAATTACATGCCGGAATATTTACCTGCAAACAATTGAGATCACAAACAGCCGTGCATGGGTAGCTACTAGCATCATCTCCTTGTTTAGTGAACAAAGGAAGCAATTCTTCCAAGTAAAATTTCCAAATGGTGCTGTTGATGTTAATCGAAGATGCCGCACCATGCAAAAACTCTGGGGACTTGGAAGGACAAGGAATCAACGGCAAAGGTAAACCATCTGGGAAGAAAGGATGTTCTTCTGGGCTTTCATATCTACCAACCTAATAAGGATCCCATTTATTATCAGATACAAGAACATAGTTTCTATCGAATCGAATTTCAACAGGACAATCAAAACAAGATAAGAAATTACCTTGGAATGAAGAATTTCCGTTTCTTTTACTATTCTGGGCCTATTTTTCCTCTCTCAGCTCTTTTTTTACGGGGGCGTTGCACAGACGCGGACACAATTCAACGCGGATGCGGACACTACAAAATTCTCAAAAAACTAAGACGCGGACATATATATACATATTTTATTTATATATATTATACATCAAAGTCGAGTGTTTCGATCCTAAAAATTAGAAAATGATGCTACATGTGTATAAATTTCAAAGAAAAGAAGATATCCTTTGTTTATACACGCCGAAGGTCAAGCAATCAATCACTATTAAAATGCATTCTTAGGACAACACATGCCCAACTAAGGGTATACGTGATGACATTTCCAATAATAAAACCCTAATAAAAACCTAAATGATTGATCTTAACGCTTGTCTTTCTTCAATTTAGTTAATAATAGTAAAAATAAAAGAAGAAGTTTAACTGAAAATGAAAAAAAAAACGCGTTAAATCCGAGTTATTGGTGCATCCAAACCAGACGCGCGCAGGACGCGCAAATTGGTGCGTGGACATGCGTCGTGTCAGCGTCCCACGTGCATCCCATGTCCGACGTGAATTGGACGCGGACATGGCTCGAAAAATGGAGTGTCTGTGGAACCTAGGTTACGGGTTTCCATTTTATAATCCTGGTGACAAATTTCAAGTCCAACTAGCATGGATTTACGACGTACACCAGGATCACAATATTTTCCCTGTTAAGTGATATCATAGCTAGATATTATAATAGCAGTTTTAGTTATCCTGTGTAGCTTTTATGCACATGCTAAAAAAGAATTGTTTGGCATATTAGGTGGTATGGTAAACTAATTATGCCATTATGGGAAAACCACTAGGCGGGAAATTATTTTTCTCTAGCAGCGCTAGAGCATTTTTTTGAACTAGCACCGTTTGCGGCCATTGGATGGAAGAAATGTGATGTCAGCAGAAGACAAAAAACATGCAATGACGTCACATTCACATGATCTAATGGTTAGAATCGCTGCTAGAGCAAACTCGTTCCCCACTAGGCGATCGAGTTTTTAGAGAGCGTTATTATCCAGAACGCTGGAGATATTATGAGTATCGCTGGCGTCATACATCCCATCGCGCGATATAAATAATATCGCTGGCGATATTAAGATTATCGACCAATAGATATTTTGCAACGGCTATTTCCCCCTGCTGGTTCTTATATATACACCCTTGTATGTCTCCAAGTTACTCACACCTACTTTTACTTATATTTCACCAATTTCTCTATCTCTATTCTCATTTTAAATTTCATAATCATCAATGGAGAGAGATCCAATGAAGAGAGGAATGTTATTATGAATCGGCTTAGATTACAACAAGAAATGCATCGAAGGAGGTTTCAACAACTTGATGATGAGGAAGCTGAAGATAATAAACTAATCCAAACTTTGATGAAGATAATAAATTAATCCACACTTTGATGCTTTTACATACGGGCCAAATACCTAGAGTTCCAGAGCCAAAAGAAGTATTCTCAAGAAGGTATACGTATCAAGGGTGGAAATTTTACAATCAGAAGCTGATGCATGATTATTTACCTCCCAATTGTGTGTACTCTGGTCAAAATTTTCAAGGTCGATTTTGTATGCCTCGTCATCTGGTGATAAAGATTATTGAAGAGCTTTGTCGAGTAGAACCTCAATTTAATTATCATTTTGATGCACTCAATAGTAGAGGTCATAGTCCTTAACAAAAAATTACTTCGGCTTGAAGGATTCTAGGTTATGGCAGATTAGAAAATGCGAACGATGAGTACCTTCGTATGGACAAAACAACTTCATTCACTTACCTTTCATTGTTTGTGAGTAATGATTAATCACTTTAGTCTAACATATTTACGAAAACCAACCGAGGAAGATATTAGACAAATATTGAGGGAGAATGAAGAAAGGGGATTTCCAAGAATGCTAGGTAGTCTTGACTCTATGCATTGGGTATGGAAATGATGCATGTTTATTGGACCGGTCAATACAAGGGACATTATCCTAAACCAACTGTTATCCTTGAAGTTGCCGCTTCTTATGATTGTTGGATATGCCACACTTTTTTTGGTCTTCCGGGTTCACAAAATGATATTAATGTTTTGCACAAGTCGCCTCTATTTGAAGATCTGAAGTATGTAATTTGTCCCTAAGTCCATTTCACGATTGAAAAAGCGGGGGTACAACAACCACACCCAATATTTCGTTTGTCAATCTGAATAGATAAACTCCAATATACTTTCAAGAGAATCAACTAGACAGTCAGACTCAATCTAGATAAAATTATATCAAAGAGTTTTGTATCTCTCTTTCTCAATTCAATCTGCAATCAACAAATATGAATTTGTGAGCCCGGTTGAATATAAGAGAAATAACTTGAACGGTACCAAACACCAATGTTCAAGGATCAATCAATTTCAATTAACAACCAAAGGTTGGATTTACCAATTGATCGATTCAACGCAAAACCTGTGATATTTCATTATATAACAAAATAAAATGCGGAAAAGAAATAACACAGACACCAGAATTTTGTTAACGAGGAAAACCGCAAATGCAAAAAAAAAAAAAAGGGACCTAGTCCATATTTGAACACATATATTAAGCCACTACAGACACTAGCCTACTACCAATGAACTTTTGACTGGACTGTAGTTGAACCCTAATCAATCTCACACTGATTCAAGGTATAGTTGCGCTCCTTATGTCTCTGATGCCAGCAGGATACTACGCACTTGATTCCCTTATAGCTGATCTCACCCACAACCAAGAGTTGCTACGACCCAAAGTCGAAGATTTGATAAACAAATCTGTCTCAAACAGAAAATTCTATTGGAATAGATAAATCTGTCTCCCACAAAAATACCTACGAGTTTTGTTCCGTTTTTTGATAAATCAAGGTGAACAGGAACCAATTGATAAACCGGACTTATATTCCCGAAGAATAGCCTAGTATTATCAATCATCTCACAATAATCTTAATCGTATGGTAGCGAAACAAGATATTGTGGAATCACAAACGATGAGACGAAGATGTTTGTGACTACTTTTTATCTTGCTTATCGGAGATTAAATCTCGAGCCAATCTTAAAGAAGATAGTACTCAATACGATAGAAACATCAAGATCATATCACGAAACTACAAAGAAAATAATTGGGTCTGGCTTCACAATCCCAATGAAGTCTTTAAGTCGTTAACCTACATGGTTTCGTGAAAAACCTAAGGTTAAAGGAGAATTGACTCTAGCTTATACAACTAGTATCACACAGGAGGTGTGGGGATTAGGTTTCCCAGTTGGTAGAGTTCTCTTTTATATAGTTTTCAAATCATGGTTTGCAATCTAAGTTGTTAGAGCATAGCTCGGTTGAACCCACCAAGCGTTGGTATGTCAAGTTTGGTTGTCATATTTTAGTGAACCAAAACTCATTTAAGAGTTGCTTGATTTAAATGTACTAGAGTCAACTTTGTATAGGTTAGCATGAAAGTATTATGATGAGACATTACAAGTATTGTGAAGAATTGAAGAAGTGGAGAAGTACGGAGCTACAACCACAACATCATTGTAGTTGCGGATTATCTCACAACTACACCCTCATAAGAATCCATTAAAATGATTCCTAAACCTAATTAATTTGATATGAAACTAAGAATTAAGGTACTAAAATTATAAAGAGACACAAAGATTTTTACGTGGTTCGATCAATGTGATCTACATCCACGGTGCTTCACTAGTGATTGTATATGATTACATGATTTTACAATTGAGACTCCATTAATGAATATTTGGAGCTCTAGAATTTTGGGGAAGAAGGTGATAAAGAAAATAAATCCCTCTCTAAAATTTTCTCTCTCCTCCTAAAATCATCCTCTCTCTCAAAATGTGTCCCTCCCCTTCCTCTCATGCCTAAATGGCTATTTATATGATTTTACACATTGGATAACAACTAATCTTTCCCTTAATTTCGGATCAAAGAATCATCATACGAACCTTCGCAAATTTACTTCACGAACTTCCTTTACTCGTAAAATGTTCTTCGTGATTTCTTTATCTTCGCAAAATATTCTATACTCGCAAAATGTATTTTCTCTCCATAATTTCGTAAGTTATCATTTGTTGTGATATTCCGCTCCTACATCTTGCCTCTTTTTTCTTGAATATTGCTTGAAGAGCGATTTTTAAGAAAAAATCCGTTGTTGTAGTAATCTTTGATCTTTGTTGATGAAGGAACGAGCGAAAGAATACTAGTCTTGAAAAGTATATACTTGCCTCTATTCTTTTGCGAAGTCCCGGAATGTTGAGAAGTAAATAAGAAGTATCAACCATTGAAGTATAAGAAGTATGAAGTATCCTTGAAGAAGTATAAGAAGTACTTAATCCTCGAAATATATAAGAAGTATGAAGTATCCTTAAGAAGTACTTAATCCTCTAAATGTAAGAAATATTGCGAACCCATCATGCGAACTCTCACTCCATGTTCTTTGCCTCATGCTATCTTTGTAATGCAAATAAAAATTTAGATTAGTATTCAACATTTCTTTTATCAAAATTTCTTATTTTTTATTTATATGCTACTTCAAAATCTTTTTGTTTGTTTTGATTTCCTTTGTATTATCTATTTCATCTCTCTTGACAAATATTTTTCCATGGAAATGATCCTAATAGGTACCCCCTCATATGACGCACTGAGGTGCTTTGCATTTTACGAGTATACGCCATAAAGGTTTGCCAGCTACTACTCTCCATGTCGAATATCATATCATTGGAAATAAAGTAAAATTTTCAAGAGAAATATATAAATTGATTTGTGCGAGATGTTTTTCTCGGTTTCTTTTGTAATTGTGAAATCTTGAGATCTTTGTAATTTCTTTTGTAATTGTGAAATCTTTGTAATTCTGCGATTGTATCGCGCTTTATAAATCAAATCAAAAATCTTTTATTTTTTTGTAAGTAAAATGTTTAAAGGAAAGAGGTACTTAGCTTTTATGTGAGTCGTTGTTGTCTCTTGCGAAGTATGTGATTTGCTTGCGAAGCTAGCATCGTCTTGCATGTTCTCATAGCATACCAATTATTCTAGCCCACTCTTGCGAAATAGAATTCTGCTGTTTTGCGAAGTAAACGAACATTTGCGAAGTATTGGTGCTGCGAATGTTCGCAACATAAACATTTGCGAAGTGTAAAAGAGTAGTAGTGTTGGTCTTGCGAATATTCACAAAGTAAATATTTGCGAAGATATTTCTTTATTGCTGCGAACGTTCGTAAAATCCCACGATGATAAAACTCTTTACAATCACCCACTTTGATTTGTCTGGTGGTGACAACTTCATTTGGTGATCCAACTTCACAATCACCCACTTCCTCTTGACTTTGTAGTCTTCGAAGCGCCAGCCGGTTCTGAATTTCCAACTTTCAAATTAGAGTTTTTCTATAACACGGAACTTGTACTTAAATCATACATGAAACCAATTGCAGCCGCAATTTTTGAATTCTTTCCATCGTAATGACCATTCAAATTCTTATCCATCACGGAACATGTATTTGTTTCAAAAACGGGATCAGTTTTGTCTTCATTAGACAAAGAGGTAGCACCCTTTCAAACGTCAATTGCCTATTTTTCAGCAATAGCGTTTTTGCACCTAGCGTCTTTGTATATGCGAACTGATCTCTTCATGTATAGAGTTTTGTCTTCATTTGCGAACCATAATATATACCATTTGCGAACCATAAATATATGCGAACTGATGTTTTGCGAACTTGGATTTTGAATGCTACGAAGTTGCACTTGAATCTACTTCGCAGATTTATTTTGACAACAGATCTGAATTTACCAATCCGAGCTTCTCGTTTTCCACTAGTTGACTTATACTAATCATTGATTTTAGTATAAATTACCTCTAGATTGAACCATAACTTCGCATAACCTCATTTTTCTTGAATTCTTAAACTATCTGAGACGCGGACTTAGTTGATTGAATCATAATATCTCCTGAAGATGATATTAAACCTTCAAATCCGTTTTCTACTCCATTATTGGATCTACTTTTGGAAGACGCCATTACCGTTTTGATTGAATTTTCTAGAAAGTGAAATTTGGGGAGAAAATAGTAGAGAGAGAAGAGGACCAATTATTAAACGAAATTGTTGATCCAACAAGTTACGGAAGGATAAATCCATTTAATCTCTCCCTGTTTCTAGCGTCAATTATGTAGTTGCGGATTATCTCACAACTACACCCTCATAAGAATCCATTAAAATGATTCCTAAACCTAATTAATTTGATATGAAACTAAGAATTAAGGTACTAAAATTATAAAGAGACACAAAGATTTTTACGTGGTTCGATCAATGTGATCTACATCCACGGTGCTTCACTAGTGATTTTATATGATTACATGATTTTACAATTGAGACTCCATTAATGAATATTTGGAGCTCTAGAATTTTGGGGAAGAAGGTGATAAAGAAAATAAATCCCTCTCTAAAATTTTCTCTCTCCTCCTAAAATCATCCTCTCTCTCAAAATGTGTCCCTCCCCTTCCTCTCATGCCTAAATGGCTATTTATATGATTTTACACATTGGATAACAACTAATCTTTCCCTTAATTTCGGATCAAAGAATCATCATACGAACCTTCGCAAATTTACTTCACGAACTTCCTTTACTCGTAAAATGTTCTTCGTGATTTCTTTATCTTCGCAAAATATTCTATACTCGCAAAATGTATTTTCTCTCCATAATTTCGTAAGTTATCATTTGTTGTGATATTCCGCTCCTACATCTTGCCTCTTTTTTCTTGAATATTGCTTGAAGAGAGATTTTTAAGAAAAAATCCGTTGTTGTAGTAATCTTTGATCTTTGTTGATGAAGGAACGAGTGAAAGAATACTAGTCTTGAAAAGTATATACTTGCCTCTATTCTTTTGCGAAGTCCCGGAATGTTGAGAAGTAAATAAGAAGTATCAACCATTGAAGTATAAGAAGTATGAAGTATCCTTGAAGAAGTATAAGAAGTACTTAGTCCTCGAAATATATAAGAAGTATGAAGTATCCTTAAGAAGTACTTAATCCTCTAAATGTAAGAAATATTGCGAACCCATCATGCGAACTCTCACTCCATGTTCTTTGCCTCATGCTATGCTGTAATGCAAATAAAAATTTAGATTAGTATTCAACATTTCTTTTATCAAAATTTCTTATTTTTTATTTATATGCTACTTCAAAATCTTTTTGTTTGTTTTGATTTCCTTTGTATTATCTATTTCATCTCTCTTGACAAATATTTTTCCATGGAAATGATCCTAATAGGTACCCCCTCATATGACGCACTGAGGTGCTTTTCCTTTTACGAGTATACGACATAAAGGTTAGCCAGCTACTACTCTCCATGTCGAATATCATATCATTGGAAATAAAGTAAATTTTTCAAGAGAAATATATAAATTGATTTGTGCGAGATGTTTTTCTCGGTTTCTTTTGTAATTGTGAAATCTTGAGATCTTTGTAATTTCTTTTGTAATTGTGAAATCTTTGTAATTCTGCGATTGTATCGCGCTTTATAAATCAAATCAAAAATCTTTTATTTTTTTGTAAGTAAAATGTTTAAGGAAAGAGGTACTTAGCTTTTATGTGAGTCGTTGTTGTCTCTTGCGAAGTATGTGATTTGCTTGCGAATCTAGCATCGTCTTGCATGTTCTCATAGCATACCAATTATTCTAGCCCACTCTTGCGAAATAGAATTCTCATTGTTTTGCGAAGTAAACGAACATTTGCGAAGTATTGGTCTTTGCGAATGTTCGCAACATAAACATTTGCGAAGTGTAAAAGAGTAGTAGTGTTGGTCTTGCGAATATTCACAAAGTAAATATTTGCGAAGATATTTCTTTATTGCTACGAACGTTCGTAAAATCCCACGATGATAAAACTCTTTACAATCACCCACTTTGATTTGTCTGGTGGTGACAACTTCATTTGGTGATCCAACTTCACAATCACCCACTTCCTCTTGACTTTGTAGTCTTCGAAGCGCCAGCCGGTTCTGAATTTCCAACTTTCAAATTAGAGTTTTTCTATAACACGGAACTTGTACTTAAATCAGACATGAAACCAATTGCGGCTGCAATTTTTGAATTCTTTCCATCGTAATGACCATTCAAATTCTTATCCATCACGGAACATGTATTTGTTTCAGAAACGGGATCAGTTTTGTCTTCATTAGACAAAGAGGTAGCACCCTTTCAAACGTCAATTGCCTATTTTTCAGCAATAGCGTTTTTGCACCTAGCGTCTTTGTATATGCGAACTGATCTCTTCATGTATAGAGTTTTGTCTTCATTTGCGAACCATAATATATACCATTTGCGAACCATAAATATATGCGAAACCGATGTCTGCGAACTTGGATTTTGAATGCTACGAAGTTGCAATTGAATCTACTTCGCAGATTTATTTTGACAACAGATCTGAATTTACCAATCCGAGCTTCTCGTTTTCCACTAGTTGACTTATACTAATCATTGATTTTAGTATAAATTACCTCTAGATTGAACCATAACTTCGCATAACCTCATTTTTCTTCGAATTCTTAAACTATCTGAGACGCGGACTTAGTTGATTGAATCATAATATCTCCCTGAAGATGATATTAAACCTTCAAATCCGTTTTCTACTCCATTATTGGATCTACTTTTGGAAGACGCCATTACCGTTTCAGATTGAATTTTCTAGAAAGTGAAATTTGGGGAGAAATAGTAGAGAGAGAAGAGGACCAATTATTAAACGAAATTGTTGATCCAACAATTTTAAAGGAAGGATAAATCCATTTAATCTTTCCCTGTTTCTAGCGCCAATTATGTAGTTGCGGATTATCTCACAACTACACCCTCATAAGAATCCATTAAAATGATTCCTAAACCTAATTAATTTGATATGAAACTAAGAATTAAGGTACTAAAATTATAAAGAGACACAAAGATTTTTACGTGGTTCGATCAATGTGATCTACATCCACGGTGCTTCACTAGTGATTTTATATGATTACATGATTTTACAATTGAGACTCCATTAATGAATATTTGGAGCTCTAGAATTTTGGGGAAGAAGGTGATAAAGAAAATAAATCCCTCTCTAAAATTTCTCTCTCCTCCTAAAATCATCCTCTCTCTCAAAATGTGTCCCTCCCCTTCCTCTCATGCCTAAATGGCTATTTATATGATTTTACACATTGGATAACAACTAATCTTTCCCTTAATTTCGGATCAAAGAATCATCATACGAACCTTCGCAAATTTACTTCACGAACTTCCTTTACTCGTAAAATGTTCTTCGTGATTTCTTTATCTTCGCAAAATATTCTATACTCGCAAAATGTATTTTCTCTCCATAATTTCGTAAGTTATCATTTGTTGTGATATTCCGCTCCCACATCTTGCCTCTTTTTTCTTGAATATTGCTTGAAGAGCGATTTTTAAGAAAAATCCGTTGTTGTAGTAATCTTTGATCTTTGTTGATGAAGGAACGAGCGAAAGAATACTAGTCTTGAAAAGTATATACTTGCCTCTATTCTTTTGCGAAGTCCCGGAATGTTGCGAAGTAAATAAGAAGTATCAACCATTGAAGTATAAGAAGTATGAAGTATCCTTGAAGAAGTATAAGAAGTACTTAATCCTCGAAATATATAAGAAGTATGAAGTATCCTTAAGAAGTACTTAATCCTCTAAATGTAAGAAATATTGCGAACCCATCATGCGAACTCTCACTCCATGTTCTTTGCCTCATGCTATGTTGTAATGCAAATAAAAATTTAGATTAGTATTCAACATTTCTTTTATCAAAATTTCTTATTTTTTATTTATATGCTACTTCAAAATCTTTTTGTTTGTTTTGATTTCCTTTGTATTATCTATTTCATCTCTCTTGACAAATATTTTTCCATGGAAATGATCCTAATAGGTACCCCCTCATATGACGCACCGAGGTGCTTTGCCTTTTACGAGTATACGCCATAAAGGTTTGCCAGCTACTACTCTCCATGTCGAATATCATATCATTGGAAATAAAGTAAATTTTTCAAGAGAAATATATAAATTGATTTGTGCGAGATGTTTTTCTCGGTTTCTTTTGTAATTGTGAAATCTTGAGATCTTTGTAATTTCTTTTGTAATTGTGAAATCTTTGTAATTCTGCGATTGTATCGCGCTTTATAAATCAAATCAAAAATCTTTTATTTTTTTGTAAGTAAAATGTTTAAGGAAAGAGGTACTTAGCTTTTATGTGAGTCGTTGTTGTCTCTTGCGAAGTATGTGATTTGCTTGCGAAGCTAGCATCGTCTTGCATGTTCTCATAGCATACCAATTATTCTAGCCCACTCTTGCGAAATAGAATTCTTCTTTTTTTGCGAAGTAAACGAACATTTGCGAAGTATTGGTCTTTGCGAATGTTCGCAACATAAACATTTGCGAAGTGTAAAAGAGTAGTAGTGTTGGTCTTGCGAATATTCACAAAGTAAATATTTGCGAAGATATTTCTTTATTGCTACGAACGTTCGTAAAATCCCACGATGATAAAACTCTTTACAATCACCCACTTTGATTTGTCTGGTGGTGACAACTTCATTTGGTGATCCAACTTCACAATCACCCACTTCCTCTTGACTTTGTAGTCTTCGAAGCGCCAGCCGGTTCTGAATTTCCAACTTTCAAATTAGAGTTTTTCTATAACACGGAACTTGTACTTAAATCATACATGAAACCAATTGCAGCCGCAATTTTTGAATTCTTTCCATCGTAATGACCATTCAAATTCTTATCCATCACGGAACATGTATTTGTTTCAGAAACGGGATCAGTTTTGTCTTCATTAGACAAAGAGGTAGCACCCTTTCAAACGTCAATTGCCTATTTTTCAGCAATAGCGTTTTTGCACCTAGCGTCTTTGTATATGCGAACTGATCTCTTCATGTATAGAGTTTTGTCTTCATTTGCGAACCATAATATATACCATTTGCGAACCATAAATATATGCGAACCGATCTTGCGAACTTGGATTTTGAATGCTACGAAGTTGCACTTTGAATCTACTTCGCAGATTTATTTTGACAACAGATCTGAATTTACCAATCCGAGCTTCTCGTTTTCCACTAGTTGACTTATACTAATCATTGATTTTAGTATAAATTACCTCTAGATTGAACCATAACTTCGCATAACCTCATTTTTCTTCGAATTCTTAAACTATCTGAGACGCGGACTTAGTTGATTGAATCATAATATCTCCCTGAAGATGATATTAAACCTTCAAATCCGTTTTCTACTCCATTATTGGATCTACTTTTGGAAGACGCCATTACCGTTTCAGATTGAATTTTCTAGAAAGTGAAATTTGGGGAGAAAATAGTAGAGAGAGAAGAGGACCAATTATTAAACGAAATTGTTGATCCAACAAGTTACAGGAAGGATAAATCCATTTAATCTTTCCCTGTTTCTAGCGCCAATTATGTAGTTGCGGATTATCTCACAACTACACCCTCATAAGAATCCATTAAAATGATTCCTAAACCTAATTAATTTGATATGAAACTAAGAATTAAGGTACTAAAATTATAAAGAGACACAAAGATTTTTACGTGGTTCGATCAATGTGATCTACATCCACGGTGCTTCACTAGTGATTTTATATGATTACATGATTTTACAATTGAGACTCCATTAATGAATATTTGGAGCTCTAGAATTTTGGGGAAGAAGGTGATAAAGAAAATAAATCCCTCTCTAAAATTTTCTCTCTCCTCCTAAAATCATCCTCTCTCTCAAAATGTGTCCCTCCCCTTCCTCTCATGCCTAAATGGCTATTTATATGATTTTACACATTGGATAACAACTAATCTTTCCCTTAATTTCGGATCAAAGAATCATCATACGAACCTTCGCAAATTTACTTCACGAACTTCCTTTACTCGTAAAATGTTCTTCGTGATTTCTTTATCTTCGCAAAATATTCTATACTCGCAAAATGTATTTTCTCTCCATAATTTCGTAAGTTATCATTTGTTGTGATATTCCGCTCCCACATCTTGCCTCTTTTTTCTTGAATATTGCTTGAAGAGCGATTTTTAAGAAAAAATCCGTTGTTGTAGTAATCTTTGATCTTTGTTGATGAAGGAACGAGCGAAAGAATACTAGTCTTGAAAAGTATATACTTGCCTCTATTCTTTTGCGAAGTCCCGGAATGTTGAGAAGTAAATAAGAAGTATCAACCATTGAAGTATAAGAAGTATGAAGTATCCTTGAAGAAGTATAAGAAGTACTTAATCCTCGAAATATATAAGAAGTATGAAGTATCCTTAAGAAGTACTTAATCCTCTAAATGTAAGAAATATTGCGAACCCATCATGCGAACTCTCACTCCATGTTCTTTGCCTCATGCTATGTTGTAATGCAAATAAAAATTTAGATTAGTATTCAACATTTCTTTTATCAAAATTTCTTATTTTTTATTTATATGCTACTTCAAAATCTTTTTGTTTGTTTTGATTTCCTTTGTATTATCTATTTCATCTCTCTTGACAAATATTTTTCCATGGAAATGATCCTAATAGGTACCCCCTCATATGACGCACTGAGGTGCTTTGCCTTTTACGAGTATACGCCATAAAGGTTTGCCAGCTACTACTCTCCATGTCGAATATCATATCATTGGAAATAAAGTAAATTTTTCAAGAGAAATATATAAATTGATTTGTGCGAGATGTTTTTCTCGGTTTCTTTTGTAATTGTGAAATCTTGAGATCTTTGTAATTTCTTTTGTAATTGTGAAATCTTTGTAATTCTGCGATTGTATCGCGCTTTATAAATCAAATCAAAAATCTTTTATTTTTTTGTAAGTAAAATGTTTAAGGAAAGAGGTACTTAGCTTTTATGTGAGTCGTTGTTGTCTCTTGCGAAGTATGTGATTTGCTTGCGAAGCTAGCATCGTCTTGCATGTTCTCATAGCATACCAATTATTCTAGCCCACTCTTGCGAAATAGAATTCTGCTGTTTTGCGAAGTAAACGAACATTTGCGAAGTATTGGTGCTGCGAATGTCGCAACATAAACATTTGCGAAGTGTAAAAGAGTAGTAGTGTTGGTCTTGCGAATATTCACAAAGTAAATATTTGCGAAGATATTTCTTTATTGCTACGAACGTTCGTAAAATCCCACGATGATAAAACTCTTTACAATCACCCACTTTGATTTGTCTGGTGGTGACAACTTCATTTGGTGATCCAACTTCACAATCACCCACTTCCACTTGACTTTGTAGTCTTCGAAGCGCCAACCGGTTTTGAATTTCCAACTTTCAAATTAGAGTTTTTCTATAACACGGAACTTGTACTTAAATCAGACATGAAACCAATTGCAGCCGCAATTTTTGAATTCTTTCCATCGTAATGACCATTCAAATTCTTATCCATCACGGAACATGTATTTGTTTTTTGAAACGGGATCAGTTTTGTCTTCATTAGACAAAGAGGTAGCACCCTTTCAAACGTCAATTGCCTCTTTTTCAGCAATAGCGTTTTTGCACCTAGCGTCTTTGTATATGCGAACTGATCTCTTCATGTATAGCGTTTTGTCTTCATTTGCGAACCATAATATATACCATTTGCGAACCATAAATATATGCGAACCGATCTGCGAACTTGGATTTTGAATGCTACGAAGTTGCACTGAATCTACTTCGCAGATTTATTTTGACAACAGATCTGAATTTACCAATCCGAGCTTCTCGTTTTCCACTAGATGACTTATACTAATCATTGATTTTAGTATAAATTACCTCTAGATTGAACCATAACTTCGCATAACCTCATTTTTCTTGAATTCTTAAACTATCTCGAGACGCGGACTTAGTTGATTGAATCATAATATCTCCCGAAGATGATATTAAACCTTCAAATCCGTTTTCTACTCCATTATTGGATCTACTTTTGGAAGACGCCATTACCGTTTTGATTGAATTTTCTAGAAAGTGAAATTTGGGGAGAAAATAGTAGAGAGAGAAGAGGACCAATTATTAAACGAAATTGTTGATCCAACAAGTTACAGGAAGGATAAATCCATTTAATCTTTCCCTGTTTCTAGCACCAATTATGTAGTTGCGGATTATCTCACAACTACACCCTCATAAGAATCCATTAAAATGATTCCTAAACCTAATTAATTTGATATGAAACTAAGAATTAAGGTACTAAAATTATAAAGAGACACAAAGATTTTTACGTGGTTCGATCAATGTGATCTACATCCACGGTGCTTCACTAGTGATTTTATATGATTACATGATTTTACAATTGAGACTCCATTAATGAATATTTGGAGCTCTAGAATTTTGGGGAAGAAGGTGATAAAGAAAATAAATCCCTCTCTAAAATTTTCTCTCTCCTCCTAAAATCATCCTCTCTCTCAAAATGTGTCCCTCCCCTTCCTCTCATGCCTAAATGGCTATTTATATGATTTTACACATTGGATAACAACTAATCTTTCCCTTAATTTCGGATCAAAGAATCATCATACGAACCTTCGCAAATTTACTTCGCGAACTTCCTTTACTCGTAAAACGTTCTTCGTGATTTCTTTATCTTCGCAAAATATTCTATACTCGCAAAATGTATTTTCTCTCCATAATTTCGTAAGTTATCATTTGTTGTGATATTCCGCTCCTACATCTTGCCTCTTTTTTCTTGAATATTGATTGAAGAGCGATTTTTAATAAAAAAATCCGTTGTTGTAGTAATCTTTGATCTTTGTTGATGAAGGAACGAGCGAAAGAATACTAGTCTTGAAAAGTATATACTCGCCTCTATTCTTTTGCGAAGTCCCGGAATGTTGAGAAGTAAATAAGAAGTATCAACCATTGAAGTATAAGAAGTATGAAGTATCCTTGAAGAAGTATAAGAAGTACTTAATCCTCGAAATATATAAGAAGTATGAAGTATCCTTAAGAAGTACTTAATCCTCTAAATGTAAGAAATATTGCGAACCCATCATGCGAACTCTCACTCCATGTTCTTTGCCTCATGCTATCTTTGTAATGCAAATAAAAATTTAGATTAGTATTCAACATTTCTTTTATCAAAATTTCTTATTTTTTATTTATATGCTACTTCAAAATCTTTTTGTTTGTTTTGATTTCCTTTGTATTATCTATTTCATCTCTCTTGACAAATATTTTTCCATGGAAATGATCCTAATAGGTACCCCCTCATATGACCACCTGAGGTGCTTTGCCTTTTACGAGTATACGCCATAAAGGTTTGCCAGCTACTACTCTCCATGTCGAATATCATATCATTGGAAATAAAGTAAATTTTTCAAGAGAAATATATAAATTGATTTGTGCGAGATGTTTTTCTCGGTTTCTTTTGTAATTGTGAAATCTTGAGATCTTTGTAATTTCTTTTGTAATTGTGAAATCTTTGTAATTCTGCGATTGTATCGCGCTTTATAAATCAAATCAAAAATCTTTTATTTTTTTGTAAGTAAAATGTTTAAGGAAAGAGGTACTTAGCTTTTATGTGAGTCGTTGTTGTCTCTTGCGAAGTATGTGATTTGCTTGCGAAGCTAGCATCGTCTTGCATGTTCTCATAGCATACCAATTATTCTAGCCCACTCTTGCGAAATAGAATTCTGCTGTTTTGCGAAGTAAACGAACATTTGCGAAGTATTGGTGCTGCGAATGTTCGCAACATAAACATTTGCGAAGTGTAAAAGAGTAGTAGTGTTAGTCTTGCGAATATTCACAAAGTAAATATTTGCGAAGATATTTCTTTATTCTTTGCGAACGTTCGTAAAATCCCACGATGATAAAACTCTTTACAATCACCCACTTTGATTTGTCTGGTGGTGACAACTTCATTTGGTGATCCAACTTCACAATCACCCACTTCCTCTTGACTTTGTAGTCTTTGAAGCGCCAGCCGGTTCTGAATTTCCAACTTTCAAATTAGAGTTTTTTCTATAACACGGAACTTGTACTTAAATCATACATGAAACCAATTGCAGCCGCAATTTTTGAATTCTTTCCATCGTAATGACCATTCAAATTCTTATCCATCACGGAACATGTATTTGTTTGAAACGGATCAGTTTTGTCTTCATTAGACAAAGAGGTAGCACCCTTTCAAACGTCAATTGCCTATTTTTCAGCAATAGCGTTTTTGCACCTAGCGTCTTTGTATATGCGAACTGATCTCTTCATGTATAGAGTTTTGTCTTCATTTGCGAACCATAATATATACCATTTGCGAACCATAAATATATGCGAACTGATCTGCGAACTTGGATTTTGAATGCTACGAAGTTGCACTGAATCTACTTCGCAGATTTATTTTGACAACAGATCTGAATTTACCAATCCGAGCTTCTCGTTTTCCACTAGCTGACTTATACTAATCATTGATTTTAGTATAAATTACCTCTAGATTGAACCATAACTTCGCATAACCTCATTTTTCTTGAATTCTTAAACTATCTCGAGACGCGGACTTAGTTGATTGAATCATAATATCTCCGAAGATGATATTAAACCTTCAAATCCGTTTTCTACTCCATTATTGGATCTACTTTTGGAAGACGCCATTACCGTTTGATTGAATTTTCTAGAAAGTGAAATTTGGGGAGAAAATAGTAGAGAGAGAAGAGGACCAATTATTAAACGAAATTGTTGATCCAACAAGTTACAGGAAGGATAAATCCATTTAATCTTTCCCTGTTTCTAGCGCCAATTATGTAGTTGCGGATTATCTCACAACTACACCCTCATAAGAATCCATTAAAATGATTCCTAAACCTAATTAATTTGATATGAAACTAAGAATTAAGGTACTAAAATTATAAAGAGACACAAAGATTTTTACGTGGTTCGATCAATGTGATCTACATCCACGGTGCTTCACTAGTGATTTTATATGATTACATGATTTTACAATTGAGACTCCATTAATGAATATTTGGAGCTCTAGAATTTTGGGGAAGAAGGTGATAAAGAAAATAAATCCCTCTCTAAAATTTTCTCTCTCCTCCTAAAATCATCCTCTCTCTCAAAATGTGTCCCTCCCCTTCCTCTCATGCCTAAATGGCTATTTATATGATTTTACACATTGGATAACAACTAATCTTTCCCTTAATTTCGGATCAAAGAATCATCATACGAACCTTCGCAAATTTACTTCACGAACTTCCTTTACTCGTAAAATGTTCTTCGTGATTTCTTTATCTTCGCAAAATATTCTATACTCGCAAAATGTATTTTCTCTCCATAATTTCGTAAGTTATCATTTGTTGTGATATTCCGCTCCTACATCTTGCCTCTTTTTTCTTGAATATTGCTTGAAGAGCGATTTTTAAGAAAAAAATCCGTTGTTGTAGTAATCTTTGATCTTTGTTGATGAAGGAACGAGCGAAAGAATACTAGTCTTGAAAAGTATATACTTGCCTCTATTCTTTTGCGAAGTCCCGGAATGTTGAGAAGTAAATAAGAAGTATCAACCATTGAAGTATAAGAAGTATGAAGTATCCTTGAAGAAGTATAAGAAGTACTTAATCCTCGAAATATATAAGAAGTATGAAGTATCCTTAAGAAGTACTTAATCCTCTAAATGTAAGAAATATTGCGAACCCATCATGCGAACTCTCACTCCATGTTCTTTGCCTCATGCTATCTTTGTAATGCAAATAAAAATTTAGATTAGTATTCAACATTTCTTTTATCAAAATTTCTTATTTTTTATTTATATGCTACTTCAAAATCTTTTTGTTTGTTTTGATTTCCTTTGTATTATCTATTTCATCTCTCTTGACAAATATTTTTCCAAGGAAATGATCCTAATAGGTACCCCCTCATATGACGCACTGAGGTGCTTTGCCTTTTACGAGTATACGCCATAAAGGTTTGCCAGCTACTACTCTCCATGTCGAATATCATATCATTGGAAATAAAGTAAATTTTTCAAGAGAAATATATAAATTGATTTGTGCGAGATGTTTTTCTCGGTTTCTTTTGTAATTGTGAAATCTTGAGATCTTTGTAATTTCTTTTGTAATTGTGAAATCTTTGTAATTCTGCGATTGTATCGCGCTTTATAAATCAAATCAAAAATCTTTTATTTTTTTGTAAGTAAAATGTTTAAGGAAAGAGGTACTTAGCTTTTATGTGAGTCGTTGTTGTCTCTTGCGAAGTATGTGATTTGCTTGCGAAGCTAGCATCGTCTTGCATGTTCTCATAGCATACCAATTATTCTAGCCCACTCTTGCGAAATAGAATTCTGCTGTTTTGCGAAGTAAACGAACATTTGCGAAGTATTGGTGCTGCGAATGTTCGCAACATAAACATTTGCGAAGTGTAAAAGAGTAGTAGTGTTGGTCTTGCGAATATTCACAAAGTAAATATTTGCGAAGATATTTCTTTATTGCTGCGAACGTTCGTAAAATCCCACGATGATAAAACTCTTTACAATCACCCACTTTGATTTGTCTGGTGGTGACAACTTCATTTGGTGATCCAACTTCACAATCACCCACTTCCTCTTGACTTTGTAGTCTTGAAGCGCCAGCCGGTTCTGAATTTCCAACTTTCAAATTAGAGTTTTTCTATAACACGGAACTTGTACTTAAATCATACATGAAACCAATTGCAGCCGCAATTTTTGAATTCTTTCCATCGTAATGACCATTCAAATTCTTATCCATCACGGAACATGTATTTGTTTCAGAAACGGGATCAGTTTTGTCTTCATTAGACAAAGAGGTAGCACCCTTTCAAACGTCAATTGCCTATTTTTCAGCAATAGCATTTTTGCACCTAGCGTCTTTGTATATGCGAACTGATCTCTTCATGTATAGAGTTTTGTCTTCATTTGCGAACCATAATATATACCATTTGCGAACCATAAATATATGCGAACTGATGCTGCGAACTTGGATTTTGAATGCTACGAAGTTGCACTGAATCTACTTCGCAGATTTATTTTGACAACAGATCTGAATTTACCAATCCGAGCTTCTCGTTTTCCACTAGCTGACTTATACTAATCATTGATTTTAGTATAAATTACCTCTAGATTGAACCATAACTTCGCATAACCTCATTTTTCTTGAATTCTTAAACTATCCGAGACGCGGACTTAGTTGATTGAATCATAATATCTCCTGAAGATGATATTAAACCTTCAAATCCGTTTTTACTCCATTATTGGATCTACTTTTGGAAGACGCCATTACCGTTTGATTGAATTTTCTAGAAAGTGAAATTTGGGGAGAAAATAGTAGAGAGAGAAGGGGACCAATTATGAAACGAAATTGTTGATCCAACAAGTTACGGGAAGGATAAATCCATTTAATCTTTCCCTGTTTCTAGCGCCAATTATGTAGTTGCGGATTATCTCACAACTACACCCTCATTAGAATCCATTAAAATGATTCCTAAACCTAATTAATTTGATATGAAACTAAGAATTAAGGTACTAAAATTATAAAGAGACACAAAGATTTTTACGTGGTTCGATCAATGTGATCTACATCCACGGTGCTTCACTAGTGATTTTATATGATTACATGATTTTACAATTGAGACTCCATTAATGAATATTTGGAGCTCTAGAATTTTGGGGAAGAAGGTGATAAAGAAAATAAATCCCTCTCTAAAATTTTCTCTCTCCTCCTAAAATCATCCTCTCTCTCAAAATGTGTCCCTCCCCTTCCTCTCATGCCTAAATGGCTATTTATATGATTTTACACATTGGATAACAACTAATCTTTCCCTTAATTTCGGATCAAAGAATCATCATACGAACCTTCGCAAATTTACTTCACGAACTTCCTTTACTCGTAAAATGTTCTTCGTGATTTCTTTATCTTCGCAAAATATTCTATACTCGCAAAATGTATTTTCTCTCCATAATTTCGTAAGTTATCATTTGTTGTGATATTCCGCTCCCACATCTTGCCTCTTTTTTCTTGAATATTGCTTGAAGAGCGATTTTTAAGAAAAAATCCGTTGTTGTAGTAATCTTTGATCTTTGTTGATGAAGGAACGAGCGAAAGAATACTAGTCTTGAAAAGTATATACTTGCCTCTATTCTTTTGCGAAGTCCCGGAATGTTGAGAAGTAAATAAGAAGTATCAACCATTGAAGTATAAGAAGTATGAAGTATCCTTGAAGAAGTATAAGAAGTACTTAATCCTCGAAATATATAAGAAGTATGAAGTATCCTTAAGAAGTACTTAATCCTCTAAATGTAAGAAATATTGCGAACCCATCATGCGAACTCTCACTCCATGTTCTTTGCCTCATGCTATGCTGTAATGCAAATAAAAATTTAGATTAGTATTCAACATTTCTTTTATCAAAATTTCTTATTTTTTATTTATATGCTACTTCAAAATCTTTTTGTTTGTTTTGATTTCCTTTGTATTATCTATTTCATCTCTCTTGACAAATATTTTTCCATGGAAATGATCCTAATAGGTACCCCCTCATATGACGCACCGAGGTGCTTTGCCTTTTACGAGTATACGCCATAAAGGTTTGCCAGCTACTACTCTCCATGTCGAATATCATATCATTGGAAATAAAGTAAATTTTTCAAGAGAAATATATAAATTGATTTGTGCGAGATGTTTTTCTCGGTTTCTTTTGTAATTGTGAAATCTTGAGATCTTTGTAATTTCTTTTGTAATTGTGAAATCTTTGTAATTCTGCGATTGTATCGCGCTTTATAAATCAAATCAAAAATCTTTTATTTTTTTGTAAGTAAAATGTTTAAGGAAAGAGGTACTTAGCTTTTATGTGAGTCGTTGTTGTCTCTTGCGAAGTATGTGATTTGCTTGCGAAGCTAGCATCGTCTTGCATGTTCTCATAGCATACCAATTATTCTAGCCCACTCTTGCGAAATAGAATTCTGCTGTTTTGCGAAGTAAACGAACATTTGCGAAGTATTGGTGCTGCGAATGTTCACAACATAAACATTTGCGAAGTGTAAAAGAGTAGTAGTGTTGGTCTTGCGAATATTCACAAAGTAAATATTTGCGAAGATATTTCTTTATTGCTGCGAACGTTCGTAAAATCCCACGATGATAAAACTCTTTACAATCACCCACTTTGATTTGTCTGGTGGTGACAACTTCATTTGGTGATCCAACTTCACAATCACCCACTTCCTCTTGACTTTGTAGTCTTCGAAGCGCCAGCCGGTTCTGAATTTCCAACTTTCAAATTAGAGTTTTTCTATAACACGGAACTTGTACTTAAATCATACATGAAACCAATTGCAGCCGCAATTTTTGAATTCTTTCCATCGTAATGACCATTCAAATTCTTATCCATCACGGAACATGTATTTGTTTTTAAACAGGATCAGTTTTGTCTTCATTAGACAAAGAGGTAGCACCCTTTCAAACGTCAATTGCCTATTTTTCAGCAATAGCGTTTTTGCACCTAGCGTCTTTGTATATGCGAACTGATCTCTTCATGTATAGAGTTTTGTCTTCATTTGCGAACCATAATATATACCATTTACGAACCATAAATATATGCGAACCGATGTCTGCGAACTTGGATTTTGAATGCTACGAAGTTGCACTGAATCTACTTTGCAGATTTATTTTGACAACATATCTGGATTTACCAATCCGAGCTTCTCGTTTTCCACTAGCTGACTTATACTAATCATTGATTTTAGTATAAATTACCTCTAGATTGAACCATAACTTCGCATAACCTCATTTTTCTTGAATTCTTAAACTATCTCGAGACGCGGACTTAGTTGATTGAATCATAATATCTCCCGAAGATGATATTAAACCTTCAAATCCGTTTTCTACTCCATTATTGGATCTACTTTTGGAAGACGCCATTACCGTTTCAGATTGAATTTTCTAGAAAGTGAAATTTGGGGAGAAAATAGTAGAGAGAGAAGAGGACCAATTATTAAACGAAATTGTTGATCCAACAAGTTACAGGAAGGATAAATCCATTTAATCTTTCCCTATTTCTAGCGCCAATTATGTAGTTGCGGATTATCTCACAACTACACCCTCATAAGAATCCATTAAAATGATTCCTAAACCTAATTAATTTGATATGAAACTAAGAATTAAGGTACTAAAATTATAAAGAGACACAAAGATTTTTACGTGGTTCGATCAATGTGATCTACATCCACGGTGCTTCACTAGTGATTTTATATGATTACATGATTTTACAATTGAGACTCCATTAATGAATATTTGGAGCTCTAGAATTTTGGGGAAGAAGGTGATAAAGAAAATAAATCCCTCTCTAAAATTTTCTCTCTCCTCCTAAAATCATCCTCTCTCTCAAAATGTGTCCCTCCCCTTCCTCTCATGCCTAAATGGCTATTTATATGATTTTACACATTGGATAACAACTAATCTTTCCCTTAATTTCGGATCAAAGAATCATCATACGAACCTTCGCAAATTTACTTCACGAACTTCCTTTACTCGTAAAATGTTCTTCGTGATTTCTTTATCTTCGCAAAATATTCTATACTCGCAAAATGTATTTTCTCTCCATAATTTCGTAAGTTATCATTTGTTGTGATATTCCGCTCCCACATCTTGCCTCTTTTTTCTTGAATATTGCTTGAAGAGCGATTTTTAAGAAAAATCCGTTGTTGTAGTAATCTTTGATCTTTGTTGATGAAGGAACGAGCGAAAGAATACTAGTCTTGAAAAGTATATACTTGCCTCTATTCTTTTGCGAAGTCCCGGAATGTTGAGAAGTAAATAAGAAGTATCAACCATTGAAGTATAAGAAGTATGAAGTATCCTTGAAGAAGTATAAGAAGTACTTAATCCTCGAAATATATAAGAAGTATGAAGTATCCTTAAGAAGTACTTAATCCTCTAAATGTAAGAAATATTGCGAACCCATCATGCGAACTCTCACTCCATGTTCTTTGCCTCATGCTATCTTTGTAATGCAAATAAAAATTTAGATTAGTATTCAACATTTCTTTTATCAAAATTTCTTATTTTTTATTTATATGCTTCTTCAAAATCTTTTTGTTTGTTTTGATTTCCTTTGTATTATCTATTTCATATCTTTTGACAAATATTTTTCCATGGAAATGATCCTAATAGGTACCCCCTCATATGACGCACTGAGGTGCTTTTCCTTTTACGAGTATACGCCATAAAGGTTTGCCAGCTACTACTCTCCATGTCGAATATCATATCATTGGAAATAAAGTAAATTTTTCAAGAGAAATATATAAATTGATTTGTGCGAGATGTTTTTCTCGGTTTCTTTTGTAATTGTGAAATCTTGAGATCTTTGTAATTTCTTTTGTAATTGTGAAATCTTTGTAATTCTGCGATTGTATCGCGCTTTATAAATCAAATCAAAAATCTTTTATTTTTTTGTAAGTAAAATGTTTAAGGAAAGAGGTACTTAGCTTTTATGTGAGTCGTTGTTGTCTCTTGCGAAGTATGTGATTTGCTTGCGAAGCTAGCATCGTCTTGCATGTTCTCATAGCATACCAATTATTCTAGCCCACTCTTGCGAAATAGAATTCTGCTGTTTTGCTAAGTAAACGAACATTTGCGAAGTATTGGTGCTGCGAATGTTCGCAACATAAACATTTGCGAAGTGTAAAAGAGTAGTAGTGTTGGTCTTGCGAATATTCACAAAGTAAATATTTGCGAAGATATTTCTTTATTGCTGCGAACGTTCGTAAAATCCCACGATGATAAAACTCTTTACAATCACCCACTTTGATTTGTCTGGTGGTGACAACTTCATTTGGTGATCCAACTTCACAATCACCCACTTCCTCTTGACTTTGTAGTCTTCGAAGCGCCAGCCGGTTCTGAATTTCCAACTTTCAAATTAGAGTTTTTCTATAACACGGAACTTGTACTTAAATCAGACATGAAACCAATTGCAGCCGCAATTTTTGAATTCTTTCCATCGTAATGACCATTCAAATTCTTATCCATCACGGAACATGTATTTGTTTCAGAAACGGGATCAGTTTTGTCTTCATTAGACAAAGAGGTAGCACCCTTTCAAACGTCAATTGCCTATTTTTCAGCAATAGCGTTTTTGCACCTAGCGTCTTTGTATATGCGAACTGATCTCTTCATGTATAGAGTTTTGTCTTCATTTGCGAACCATAATATATACCATTTGCGAACCATAAATATATGCGAACTGATGCTGCGAACTTGGATTTTGAATGCTACGAAGTTGCACTGAATCTACTTCGCAGATTTATTTTGACAACAGATCTGAATTTACCAATCCGAGCTTCTCGTTTTCCACTAGTTGACTTATACTAATCATTGATTTTAGTATAAATTACCTCTAGATTGAACCATAACTTCGCATAACCTCATTTTTCTTGAATTCTTAAACTATCTCTGAGACGCGGACTTAGTTGATTGAATCATAATATCTCCCTGAAGATGATATTAAACCTTCAAATCCGTTTTCTACTCCATTATTGGATCTACTTTTGGAAGACGCCATTACCGTTTCAGATTGAATTTTCTAGAAAGTGAAATTTGGGGAGAAAATAGTAGAGAGAGAAGAGGACCAATTATTAAACGAAATTGTTGATCCAACAAGTTACAGGAAGGATAAATCCATTTAATCTTTCCCTGTTTCTAGCGCCAATTATGTAGTTGCGGATTATCTCACAACTACACCCTCATAAGAATCCATTAAAATGATTCCTAAACCTAATTAATTTGGTATGAAACTAAGAATTAAGGTACTAAAATTATAAAGAGACACAAAGATTTTTACGTGGTTCGATCAATGTGATCTACATCCACGGTGCTTCACTAGTGATTTTATATGATTACATGATTTTACAATTGAGACTCCATTAATGAATATTTGGAGCTCTAGAATTTTGGGGAAGAAGATGATAAAGAAAATAAAATCCCTCTCTCAAATTTTCTCTCTCCTCCTAAAATCATCCCATCTCTCAAAATGTGTCCCTCCCTTCCTCTCATGCCTAAATGGCTATTTATATGATTTTACACATTGGATAATAACTAATCTTTCCCTTAATTTCGGATCAAAGAATCATCATACGAACCTTCGCAAATTTACTTCACGAACTTCCTTTACTCGTAAAACGTTCTTCGTGATTTCTTTATCTTCGCAAAATATTCTATACTCGCAAAATGTATTTTCTCTCCACAATTTCGTAAGTTATCATTTGTTGTGATATTCCGCTCCCACATCTTGCCTCTTTTTTCTTGAATATTGCTTGAAGAGCGATTTTTAAGAAAAAATCCGTTGTTGTAGTAATCTTTGATCTTTGTTGATGAAGGAACGAGAGCGAAAGAATACTAGTCTTGAAAAGTATATACTTGCCTCTATTCTTTTGCGAAGTCCCGGAATGTTGAGAAGTAAATAAGAAGTATCAACCATTGAAGTATAAGAAGTATGAAGTATCCTTGAAGAAGTATAAGAAGTACTTAATCCTCGAAATATATAAGAAGTATGAAGTATCCTTAAGAAGTACTTAATCCTCTAAATGTAAGAAATATTGCGAACCCATCATGCGAACTCTCACTCCATGTTCTTTGCCTCATGCTATCTTTTGTAATGCAAATAAAAATTTAGATTAGTATTCAACATTTCTTTTATCAAAATTTCTTATTTTTTATTTATATGCTACTTCAAAATCTTTTTGTTTGTTTTGATTTCCTTTGTATTATCTATTTCATCTCTCTTGACAAATATTTTTCCATGGAAATGATCCTAATAGGTACCCCCTCATATGACGCACTGAGGTGCTTTGCCTTTTACGAGTATACGCCATAAAGGTTTGCCAGCTACTACTCTCCATGTTGAATATCATATCATTGGAAATAAAGTAAATTTTTCAAGAGAAATATATAAATTGATTTGTGCGAGATGTTTTTTCTCGGTTTCTTTTGTAATTGTGAAATCTTGAGATCTTTGTAATTTCTTTTGTAATTGTGAAATCTTTGTAATTCTGCGATTGTATCGCGCTTTATAAATCAAATCAAAAATCTTTTATTTTTTTTGTAAGTAAAATGTTTAAGGAAAGAGGTACTTAGCTTTTATGTGAGTCGTTGTTGTCTCTTGCGAAGTATGTGATTTGCTTGCGAAGCTAGCATCGTCTTGCATGTTCTCATAGCATACCAATTATTCTAGCCCACTCTTGCGAAATAGAATTTCTGTTTTTTTTTGCGAAGTAAACGAACATTTGCGAAGTATTGGTGCTGCGAATGTTCGCAACATAAACATTTGCGAAGTGTAAAAGAGTAGTAGTGTTGGTCTTGCGAATATTCACAAAGTAAATATTTGCGAAGATATTTCTTTATTGCTGCGAACGTTCGTAAAATCCCACGATGATAAAACTCTTTAAAATCACCCACTTTGATTTGTCTGGTGGTGACAACTTCATTTGGTGATCCAACTTCACAATCACCCACTTCCTCTTGACTTTGTAGTCTTTGAAGCGCCAGCCGGTTCTGAATTTCCAACTTTCAAATTAGAGTTTTTCTATAACACGGAACTTGTACTTAAATCATACATGAAACCAATTGCAGCCGCAATTTTTGAATTCTTTCCATCGTAATGACCATTCAAATTCTTATCCATCACGGAACATGTATTTGTTTCAGAAACGGGATCAGTTTTGTCTTCATTAGACAAAGAGGTAGCACCCTTTCAAACGTCAATTGCCTATTTTTCAGCAATAGCGTTTTTGCACCTAGCGTCTTTGTATATGCGAACTGATCTCTTCATGTATAGAGTTTTGTCTTCATTTGCGAACCATAATATATACCATTTGCGAACCATAAATATATGCGAACTGATGCTGCGAACTTGGATTTTGAATGCTACGAAGTTGCACTGAATCTACTTCGCAGATTTATTTTGACAACAGATCTGAATTTACCAATCCGAGCTTCTCGTTTTCCACTAGTTGACTTATACTAATCATTGATTTTAGTATAAATTACCTCTAGATTGAACCATAACTTCGCATAACCTCATTTTTCTTCGAATTCTTAAACTATCTGAGACGCGGACTTAGTTGATTGAATCATAATATCTCCACGAAGATGATATTAAACCTTCAAATCCGTTTTCTACTCCATTATTGGATCTACTTTTGGAAGACGCCATTACCGTTTTGATTGAATTTTCTAGAAAGTGAAATTTGGGGAGAAAATAGTAGAGAGAGAAGAGGACCAATTATTAAACGAAATTGTTGATCCAACAAGTTACAGGAAGGATAAATCCATTTAATCTTTCCCTGTTTCTAGCGCCAATTATGTAGTTGCGGATTATCTCACAACTACACCCTCATAAGAATCCATTAAAATGATTCCTAAACCTAATTAATTTGATATGAAACTAAGAATTAAGGTACTAAAATTATAAAGAGACACAAAGATTTTTACGTGGTTCGATCAATGTGATCTACATCCACGGTGCTTCACTAGTGATTTTATATGATTACATGATTTTACAATTGAGACTCCATTAATGAATATTTGGAGCTCTAGAATTTTGGGGAAGAAGATGATAAAGAAAATAAATCCCTCTCTAAAATTTTCTCTCTCCTCCTAAAATCATCCTCTCTCTCAAAATGTGTCCCTCCCCTTCCTCTCATGCCTAAATGGCTATTTATATGATTTTACACATTGGATAACAACTAATCTTTCCCTTAATTTCGGATCAAAGAATCATCATACGAACCTTCGCAAATTTACTTCACGAACTTCCTTTACTCGTAAAACGTTCTTCGTGATTTCTTTATCTTCGCAAAATATTCTATACTCGCAAAATGTATTTTCTCTCCATAATTTCGTAAGTTATCATTTGTTGTGATATTCCGCTCCTACAATCATCCTTCCACTTGAGGTTAGTGATATTTTACTTGAACGGTTTCATTCCCTAATGTATCTTTCAAGTCGTGCGCATATTAAAAACATAAAACTTCGAAGCATGAACACTCTAGATAGACATAGTATTAAGGAATACAATATGAGGTTTATTGCTTAACCATTAAACTTTGTATATAAGATATTAACATAATCGTATGAATGCTATTGTGATTATGTATGGGTACAAGGTGAGGATTTCATCCTAGGAAACAATGTTTTTACATGTGTTTTAAGGAAGTAAGTTCATGATATGTGTTGTGAACTGAAAAGGAAATTGTCAGGCGTTATTGGGGCTGTTCTTCATTGCATATCTTATGAACGACCAATATGTGTGATTAATATAGCCGTTCATGACTTGTTTGTGTTCTTGGTAAAACTATTCACATGAGGCCTGACTTATGTATTGGTATGACTTTTATTAGTGAAACCGATCTTAAGTAATCACTTGGGTTATGGTCAAGTTTGTGTGTGTAATACCTAACACTGGGTAAATGGGATCCGATCCTAGTAACATGTGCAACACATACAAAGAGGAATCGATCCTTGTATGAGGTGCAGCAAGGTTTATAGTAGAAAGGGGAACCGATCCTATGTACATGTGTAACACATATAAGTTAGATACCAAATATATGTGGGGAACCGGTCCTAGTACCCATTCAACCAAAGTTTGGAAAGCTAGTGTGAATATACACAGTACTCACTTGGAGGTAGAACCGAAACTTGTTTTGGTAGAACCGTTACACCCATGACTTGTAATTGAGTGTTACTTGATCAATCACATAGTTCTTGAAATTCAGATGAACCAATTCTAAACTTGTTTGGAAGTATGGTAATTAGGTTTCAAGTGAGTAAGTATGAAAAAGGACTTACAAGAGGAAAGCTGTCGACACACTTTGAACACGTGCATTAATGCATATCTTTTATTGTTCAAATATATTCCTTAACAGATAAGAATGAAGTAAATCCCAAGATCGAATTTATATAAGTTAAGAATCTTTTAATTAAGGTTTTTAATTATATATGGAAAATAAGAATTAGTAATGTTCGTTTGCTAGTTAAAGATTTTCCCAAGGAAATTTCGATCATAACTTTGGACTGTGCATTCTCAGGAATTATGAAAACCGAATTTGGAATAATATTGAATATCTTAAGAATATTTTCGGTTTTAGAAATTCCATGGTGTCCAAACTTCCCTGTCTTTAAATACTTTGAGTTTTCATTTCTAGCAAACTAATCATTCGTGATAGTAAACTTCCTCTGTTGTACTGTTACTGGTGAAGCCGCCTATTCGGAGAGGAGAGTAACCTAACTAGGTGAAATCTCTTACGGCCGCTTAATTAGTTTAAAATCTTCTTTGGGATTGAGAATCTCTAGTGCGTACCGTTGGTAGTAAAATAGATAATTGTGGTTTATCTTTCGTTTTCATGTTGATTTGATTGACTAAGGGTGGTTGAACTTTGATTGCACCTAGTTTGTTTATGCTTGAGAATCTTCTCTTCTGATATAAGATTCACTCAAACTAGTTCAAGGTTTCAACATGGATATTTAGATTGTTGTTAGATCTAAATACGATCATATGATAATCCATTATTAACAGACTCCATTCTGTGTGTGATTGATCACAAGAGATTCAGGTAGTTGTGTGCATGTGTTTATTGAAGATCTAAGAAGATTTGAAGACAAAGAAGAGATAAAAGATTTCTGACTTGGTTATATAAATCTTTAGTGTGCACAATACTTGTTTCGGTAATAGAAGATCCAACTATAATCGATTTATCCTTGTGGTATTTTGATAGAATAGTTGTGAAGATCGGCATCAATACATTTCCTTAGGATTAGAGGTATTGATTGCAAAATCTTAACGATTACCTTTTGGTGATTGAACATAAGATAGATCTTGGAACCTGTCAAAGGAGTTTATGTTAAGATAAAAATAAAAGCCTTTGTGCAACTCATATCACTTGGTTTAAGAGAGTTGATACCAAACAGATTTGTTGTTCCTTTACTGTATAGAATACGAACCAAAGGAATTGGTCCAAGTACATGACTTTTTTACAGGTTGGAGGCATGGGAATATAGACGGAACTAGGTGAACTATAGGTTTAGTTGATTGGTCTCAACTATACGAAGTTGGTTTATTTTGTATAACAGCTTAAACCTGAGAGTATTCAATTATGTACTAGGTCCCGGGGTTTTCTGCATTTGTGGTTTCCTCGTTCACAAAATCTTGTTGTGTCATTTACTTTATATTTCTGCATAATAATTGTTTATTATAATTAAAGTAAATTGCACAAACGTTAATTCTTGTTACTTGATACACAATCCTATTGAGTTTGGTTAAGTTAGAACCTTTGTATCAAGTAAACACACTTCGTTGTTGTATTGTCTCGATCTCGTATCCATAGAGGATCACACGAAGTGTGAACTGATTTGTTGTATTATCTCGACTCAGTCCATAGACAATCACTTTCGAAGAAAGGACTTATAGGAAGGAAAAGTTTTAGATTGAGGTATATTTGGGTACCCTCGCATTTTCAATTGGTATCAGAGCAGGCAAACACAAAAAGATATAACAATCTGTTTTTGGTGCAATCCATCCTATAAGAATGAACTCGAGTTCTCATGAATCGACTTCAATTAACGTACCGCCAATATTTGATGGGACTAATTATCTGTTATGGAAATCTGCTATGAAAGCCTTTTTTCAATCCCGTGATTTTAATATTTGGTTATTAATCGAAGACGGATATCAACAACCGATGGATTATTCGGAAACTGAGTTTAAACGCTTAGCGAATTACTCTCATGAAGAAAGAATTCGTGCAATGCATAATTCTGTTGGTTTGAACGCCATCATACATGCAGTTAGCCATGAGATTTTATATCATGGGCTGGCGTGCAGGACTTCTAAAAGCATGGGATACTCTTGAGACTATATTCGAAGGAGATGATTCTGAAAAGGAAGCTAGACTTCTTTCCCTTTCATCTGAATGGGAACATCTCAAGATGGATGATAATGACACTTTTGAGGAATTTAACTCTAAACTTTCTGAGATTGTTAATGCATCTTTTTTCCTTGGAAAGATTATACCTGGAAAAAAAAGAAATATGCAAAATTCTCAGATCGTTAACATCCAGATACGAGTCTAAGAAACATGTTATAATATAAGGAAACGATCTTTCTACACTTTGTCGAAGCTCTCTTGTAGGAAAGTTAAAGATCTTTGATAAAGAAAATTTGCTAAAGAATCAAACTGAGAAACGTTTCCAAAAGGACAAGGTTCGTGCTAAAAAAGATCTTGACTCAACTATTGTGCTTTTAGCGCAACGAATTAAGAACATCTTATCTATTGATAAACATGTTCCTGATACAGTTTCGTTTTGTCATATGGGTAACAATGAAGTACAATGCTTCAAGTGCCGAAGATTCGGATATATAGCAACAAAAAAATCCCAGCATAAGAACTAATAAGTGTAACAAGGCATATGTCTTCACTCTTGATGATATTCCAAAGGAAGAATCCAATTAATAAATATCTGATTGTAATGCACTTCTTGTCAACTCTAATAAGGATGAATTTTGTGAGTCTAAACAACTCTTATAAAAACGTGAGTTGGAAATTAAGGAGAATAAAAGGTTAAGCTTGGTTCTTGAAAAACTTTTGAAATTTATTTCGGATAAAACAAGTATGGTGAAATCTAAAAAATAAAACTTTGGTGAAAAACCGAAAGAATCAGATGCTAGGTTGTCTGATAATGTGATAAATTCTTCATGTAAAATAACTAGTCATACTGAAACTTTCCTTAGAAATAACTTTATCAAGGCACTTCGCAAAAGGATAAAGATTTTTAAGACTGGTAAGTTTATAAGATCTCAAAAGGAAATTAAAAACTCTTGCAATCACAAGAGAATGAAGGAACAAAAGGAAACACAATCTATTGTGTTTATAAGTCATCCTAAGGATGTCTTTGTTCATTATGGTGGGAATAATTCTCACCTCAACACACACTGATTGTGTTGAATCATGCATCCTCACTTGTTTCCCAAAATTCTGATTGTAAGGAAGCATAAATTCGGGCAAGTGGTTTTGTCTTTTTTCTTTTATGAAAAATAATAGATATCTTTTATTTTTGGGAAAAATAGTTTCGGTTTCCTTAAACCAAATTATTCCTTGATTTTCTCCAATTCTTTATATCTTCGTTTTGTCCGAAAGAATATTTTTTGGATTTCAATGGAGAATTCGACTAAAGAAAAGACATCTCTTGATGATTTAGCATTTTGTGCATTAGTTATGACTGGAACTCATGATGTTTATCTTCATGATAATTCTCAAGATTCTCTAAGAAAACAGATTCACTCTATTAGAGGTTGCATTAGATATCATGAGTTGATGATAAAGGATTCAAAAGAAGTATTAGCTAATCTTCATTCCCAACTGTTTGAAATGAACAAATAATCTACTGAAAGGGGAGTGCTTAGAAGAATTTGAATCCAGTTTTTGAAAGCAATCTTCACGGGAATTGATATAGAAAAATAAACATCAATTTTTGATTTCTTTCATTGATTGTATAAGTCTATTATGAATAAAGTTATTTTTGTAATTTTTCTTGTGATAGTTTTTTGATTTACATAGCCTGTGCTTGAATGATTTATTATTTGCTATGAATTTTATGGGATGTTTGATTTCGGTTTTATTACCTTGATATTCGATATCATAATATGTTGTTAATGATCGGTGCCTAAAATGCATATTTCTAGATATTTTTGATGTCTTTTATCACATATTTTAATGCCTTCATGTTCTAGTTTGCGACAAATCTTGTATCATGAGCACATCTTCTTTAATGGGTAATTTTGTCGAAATAATCTATTTTTGTGTTGTGTTTTAGGTGGTTGAGTAAAGGGTGAACAAAAGGTGAGCGAGACTGTAAAGGGAACGTAAGAGGAAGTGAGAATGTTGCACCGCTACACAAGGGAGCTGTTAGTTGAGCATGTACCAAAGTCAATGGAACAACAGTTGTGGTCAAGGAGTGCAAAAGTTAATCAAATCTTATTAATGGTCTAAAGTTCTCAGATCATGTTTGAAGTCAAGAAGGTCAACAATCTCACCCTTGAACATCTAAACAAGATACACATGCTTAACACTCGGTGAACCCCCTTTACACTTTCCATTCTCATTCCCAAAATCAGAAGAAACGTATCTTCTCAAACCATCGAAACTACCCCCCTCTCTACTTCTTTTTTTTGATTGGTAAAGAATGTTATGTTAATGTTAGTTTGTTAGTGTTTGAGCGGAGACTCGAACCGCTGACTTCTTGTTTGAGAGTCAGGCTCCTGGCCAACTGGGCTAACACCCCCTCTCTACTTCCAAACCCATACCACCACCGATCTCTCCCTCTCACTCACATACCAGTAGTACGCCACCCTTACCTCCTCTGTTCTCTCTAATGTCAATTACCCAGTTTCTCCATCTTTACATACTCTTCCGTATCCATTTGTGTGAATTAAAAAAATTGGTTGAAAGTCGTCGGGGTAGGAATTGAAAACCTAAAGTATGAATACAAGTCTGAAACTCCCTCAACAACAGCATGGTTCTGATGATAACGAAGTAGTTTAATGCAATGGAGTGCAAATCAGTTGTTATGTACCATTTGGTGAGTGATTGACATCTCAATCCCTAATTTCTATTGTAACTATTGAGATATTAAAACCCAATTTAGTGTGAAATTGATGTATAAATAGATATGGGTCTGTGATGTAAAACTCATGCCTGGAGTAGCCGGAAGCTTTAGTTGTAATTAAGGTTTAATTTTAGTTTTCTCCATGTTTTAGTTTCTCACTGTGGTTGAGATGAAACTCCTAAATAATTAGAATCCTTTGATTTGGTTTACTTTTTCTCCATGAATTTATATTGAAAAGCATGATTTAATCTCTGAATTCATATCAATTTACTGTCACCTTGTATGTTATGCATCCTTGGTAGTTTGATCAATTTGTTGATGTGTATTCAAGATTTGTAAAATGATTTAGTTCAATTTGTGATTACCTATGCCTTCAACATATAGGTAATACTAGGAATTGACACTTATAGTTCAGTCTTTGATTGGTTGTGCCGTAACAAGGCAACCAATGCTTGATTTTGACAGATTTTTAGCTTGAGGTTAATTCATCTATTTGCGCAAGTGATTTATCACATCTTCAAGATAGTTTGAGGCGAGAACCTCTATAACTCCTTGATTGAAAAGAGAACTAGTATATCAAAGTAGGGGATTTATATGCATTTAGGTGGTGGATTCGAAACCATAGTTAGCTTGTATTTGCTTTCAATCTTGCTTCCTTAGTATAATCATTCATAACCTTTGTTGTATCGATGCAAACCCCCCTCTTCGTGTTACTCTCAATTTGAATCAGATTTAGTAATACTCTAGCTTCAACTTTGCACCAGCCAATTACACGTGGGAATGATTCGTATGTGCCGTGTTTTACATTTTATATACCGTATACTTGCGGTTTAATAATGTAGGCATCTTTTAGTCCTATCAAATTTTTGGCGCCGCTGCCCGGGACTCGGTAGCGGTGTAGTTGAATCTGTAGTGTAGCCTTACTAATTTTCAATATATTGTTTGTATATATGTGTTAGTAGACTGCATCCTGTTGTTAGTATTAGTTGTAGTTTTTAAACTTCAACCATTCTGCATTCAAGTTCATATCTGCATCTTCCATTCCCTTTCTTTTAGTTTACTTGCATTCTGTTTTAACTGCATTCTCATTCCAGCATCATTGTCTTGTAAAATAATAATAGTCCTGTGTTTTTTCTTGCATATTAGGTCATCTGTTGTCTTTTGCTGGTAAATATGTTAAGTTCCCCTTTGTTTGTAATTTTTTCTTCTTCTTTCGTATAAAGCTTATATCCCCCCGTCTATAAATACATCTTACTATGTTTTAAACTTTCTATTATGTAGACTCTTCTCATATAGTTCATTTATTTTTATAAGTTGCATCTTAGTATTAGTATCAGCTGCATTATCCGTAAGCTATTAGCATTTGTAACTAGTTGCATTCTGCATTTTGGTTGTGCATTTGTTAGGGTTGCTGCATCTTTCACCATCTCAGTTATAGCATAATTAGAATCTGTCACTTGTGACTATTCAATTCCTGTATTCTCTTTGTCAATTTTTCAGTTTCTTAGGCATATAGGTGTCATTGTTTTAAGCTGTTCATTGCTGTCATTGTTATAACTTAGTTGTTTTGATCCATTTGTATATACTTTTCACCAGTTCTCCATAGTGCTAGAAGCAGCATAGTTTGTTTATCAATACTATAACTTTAATTTTCATCACATGTTTTAGCACCACTTAGATTTAGAATCTGTAGATGTAACTTAGTAACATCTTAGTTCTGTAGCAGTAAGTATAAGTTGTAAATTTCAATCATCTCATTCGCATAAACTACATCATTGTTTGCATCGGTAACTAGCCTCATTTTGTAATTATAATTTGTAAACTTCATCCATCTTTGCATCATCCTATAGTAGTTTAACTTAGTGTAACTTGTTTTATTTCAGGCCTTCGGTCATCCTCATATGTAGCTTATCAGTTTTTTATACTTCTGTAATTTCTTCCATTTAATATTTTGTAGTCAATAACTTAGTTGTTTAAATCCATTTCATCTGTAGTCAGTCATATCCTGTAACCATTTATCTATCTGCATCTAATTATTTTGGAATCTGTAAATCCTCGTGAGTTATTTTAGTTGTTGCAAAACTAGTTAGTTATGTGTAAAAATCCCTTGTTAAAATATGCTGATTAGCTTAGGAATCTGTAATTATAGCTTAGCCCTGTAAACTCTTAACTGTAAGCTTTGTTTTCATTTTCATTAGCATAACTGCATCTAGATATGATAGCTAAGTCTTTGTTTTCTTCTATAATTTGTAGCTCAGTTGTGCTTTGTTAGAATCCTTTGTTTCAAATTTTTAAGCATATATTACCATATGTATATTTCCATCAGTAAGCATTCATATAGGAAGTTGCAAAAAGCCGGTGCACCAAGCTTGTAATTTAAGTTTAATTTCAGTTTTCTACATGTTTTAGTTTCTCACTGTGGTTGAGATAAAACTCCTAAATAATTATAATCCTTTGATTTGGTTTACTTTTTCTCCATGAATTTATATTGAAAAGCATGATTTAATCTCTGAATTCATATCAATTTACTCTCACCTTGTATGTTATGCATCCTTTGTAGTTTGATTAATTCTTTGATGTGTATTCAAGATTTGTAAAATGATTTAGTTCAATTTGTGATTACCTATGCCTTAAACAGATAGGTAATACTAGGAATTGGCACTTATATTTCAGTCTTTGATTGGTTGTGCCGTAACAAGACAACCAATGCTTGGGTTTGACAGATTTTTAGCTTGAGGTTAATTCATCTATTTGCGCAAGTGATTTATCACATCTTCAAGATAGTTTGAGGCTAGAACCTCTATAACTCCTTGATTGAAAAGAGAACTATTATATCAAAGTAGGGGATTTATATGCATTAGGTGGTGGATTCGAAACCATAGTTATCTTGTATTTGCTTTCAATCTTGCTTCCTTAGTATAATCATTCATAACCTTTGTCGTATCGATGCAAACCCCCCTCTTCGTGTTACTCTTAATTTGAATCAGTTTTAGTAATACTCTAGCTTCAACTTTGCACCAGCCAAGTCCCTGTGGGAACGATCTGTACGTGCCTTGTTTTACATTGTAGACACCGTATACTTGCGGTTTCATATTGTAGGCTTCTTTTAGTCCTATCAGTTAACCCTTATGGTTTGGGTGACTTTTTGATTTAGCAGGATTAAGTTCTAGCCTATGTTGGTAGGCTTT